>JALBCR010004276.1:0-455000 GCA_030710515.1 Abscondita cerata
GTAATACGTATTGCAATTGTTAATAATGAAAATGATTGTCCATTAGGAGAAAAACGCATCTTCACAACTCGAAAATGATTTAATAATAATAACTAATAAGATTCTAGGTTAGTAGTGAAAAAACGTAATTGTTTATTTTGTTCAGCAACCAAAAATAGAAACCGAACCTAAAATAGGAATTCAACTGAATCAAGTTTAAGGCAAGTTTTTTCATACACTGCAAACAATGATGGATTCACTGATAAACTCGGTTTCAAATTTAAAAACCGTTGCACACTAAACATCCCTATTATTCACTAATGTACATCCCGTTCTTGTTGGAAACCATCTACTCGTTAAAGAATAAAGCACTTGTTTTAACGAGCATATCAGGTTTAATCCTATCACGGCTGAATCAAGTCATTAAAAGCTTTATTAGTTATTCCTGCCTATTATTCCTGGTAGAAATAACTAACATAGGGTTGACTGTCCATTTCACTACCCACCTCCTTCATTGAAGGCTCAGCATCTGAGAATACCAATATTATTAGAATATGATTTTAGTTTAGTATGCTAGAGATTTTTGTAATTTTCTTCGTCATTCATATTAAATATTTTTAAAATTTAGTTTAGCTTTCAGAGATTAGTTTTTATAGGATACAAAGTTGGGGTGAATTATTTTGAAGCCATTTGGTACAAATTGTTTGTTCTGGTAAAACGAGCTTTTCGCTCTTATGACAATTTTAATTCAATCAGTGGATGTTTTAAGCAGTTTCGCAAAAAATATATCAAGTTTTTTTTGGTGGTCAGTCATTTTTACTACAACCTCCTATAACTAATTTTCCTTGTTAAAACTTTTAAAGAGTAACTATTTACATTTATGCTGCTGGGGGACTTTATGTTGGTGGGGACACCACCCCTGGTTTTGCGGCAATAATTCAAAGCCCCATTTTATTTTAAATGCTTGTCTTTTAAATATTTTTAGGGTTATATAGCCGATTTGTGATTTGTATTATATCGAAGTTTGGAATATAGTGTTTTTAGCACCTTATTTTTCGACACAATTATAAAATTTTTACAGAAGCAGCTGAATATGGATTCCACTGTATTCACTAGCCTTTTTGACGTGAGTGCGTTCGATTCCTGAATTAGCCAGTTCCGCTAAAATTTTGATCGCAGGTATACGCGATTGCAAAATAAGACAAAAAGACTCAATTGTGGTTTTCAATGGAATTCAGTATCATAAAGAACCAGAACTTAGCAAAAGATAAAAAGAAATTGTTATGATATTTTAATCAAACACAGGCGAAATCGTAAAATCAATTTAATGAACAAATTACATTGCTTCATTATTGTGTATTAGATTAGTTCTTGATTAAAACCCAAACTAGTACCATTCTGTTTTTGTGTAAAAAAACTGCAGCATTTAAATGTTGAAATGTTGGAAATGTAAAATCTAAAGTTCAACCTTGCAAGAACAGAAAAGTGCACATATTTAAGCGTGAGAAAAGTAGACATAGTTTGAATTAAAATTAACCGGATGGTACAAGTTTTAATATTTGGTCAACCTCAGTAAATTTGTAGAATTCGATTATTTTAAGAAAATAATGAGCTTAACCGTCAAAAAGTAGACAACCTAAAAATGATAAGTAAAACTTTCTAATGAATTTCTCCTCAGGCACGAATTGTGAAACAATGTTATTTGACTACAACGATTGTAGCTTTTATTTGGTAATTTTTTCCCAATATTAACCAACGTTATTATTTACCGTGCCGGGAAAGTATAGAATATATCGAGAATATATTTATCCGTCCCCCCAATAAAATTGATACAAGCTACATATTTCTTATGCAAATTTGAAGTCGATTTATGCCGGTTGCACCAATGCATCCTATCGAGGGGTAAACCGCTGAGCCATAATTTGTACAACCCATTATGAAGTTGGCCATAAATCCAGTCATCAAAATGAATTTTTCTGTAACGATATGTAAACATTATATATATTGAGTTAAATGTATATAACTACTAAAATATATTTTTTAATTCTTAGATATGTTGTTTATAAGTATAAAAACTATTTATTGCTGAATTTGCCTAAAAATTGATCAACGCCAACACGTTCAAATTCACCTTCAAATGTCCACTACGTATATGTACTCAATGTATTGTAGCCATCACTTTGAGATCAAAGATTTTCGTTTTCAAAATATTAGCATTTTTATTCTTTGATATGTTGTTTATAATTTTTAAAAGTATTTATTACTACATTTGCATAATAATTCCTTTCCCCCCCCCTTTAAATCCCCCTCTTAAATAAAAATTTCCCTAAAAGTGCTTTGCAATTTTTACTCAATTTTATTATAAACAAATGTTAAAATAAGAATCATTTGTGTTGATTAATTGTTGTTTTAATAGTTATAAACATTTAACTCAATATAGTGTTATGTTGCAAAAATATTAATACAAAATTACCTGCATTTATTCAAGAATAAATTTACAAAATTCCTTTTAGATGTGTTTTAGTGTTTTGTGTGTGTTATAACGCAACCCTTTTCAAAAATCCACCTCCTTCTATAATTCGTGAACCTCCTTGCTTGATTTAATGATACTATCTCTTGATTTAACAATGAACTTTTTAATTTTCCAAAAGGTGCTCTTTCTCTATAATTGTGAACCTTCTATACCATTCTTTTCTTGATTCTTGTTTTATTTCTTTTAAACTTGTCAGCATAAAAAAAAAATCTGTCATTTTTCTTCTTCTTTTTTTTGTCGCGCAGAGAGTTTTTTAATAGTCGATATTTTAATGATTGGTAAAGTGATAAAATGTAATTTACAAAAAATTAAATTTAAGGATAAATTCTTAAAATAAAATGGTAATTTTTAATAATCGTAAAAGACGATAAAAACAACAAAACAACAAGCTTGGTATATGAACCACACACTACAATACCCCCTCTAACACATTATTGCGAAAAATTCAAAATGAGCAGAAAATGTGTTAAAAATAAAAACAATAATGTTATTAAAAATAAACTAACAAAAAAATTAACATGTGTTCAGAGAACGATATGAAAAATTGCATCAACAGAAAAAATCCTCTAGTAATATCAGAACGTGGATAACATAAAGGTAAGTCTTAACACCTAAAACATTTTTATAACAAAAGGGCCTTATAATAAATTGTTGTTTTGTTTAATTTATTGTGTGGTTTCCATATGAATATCCAAATAATGTTTTTTGTGTTTTAATTATTAAATCATTAACATCAAATGTGTCATTATCCAAGAAATCCATGATCTCGAGAGGATAACAAGAGTATAAAATACTATAGGAGCTATTTGAATAGTTGATGTAGGAGTAGAGTTTATTATTTCTTCAACAATTGGAACATAAAAATCCACGAATCATGTGAATCAACACAAAGGATTCTTAAATATTGTATTAATTCCCTAATGGATCTTTCCGAAGGATTACTACAAGGATGCCTAATAGATTGTAAAAATATAGGTAACATTATACCTAAACATAAAAGTAAGTAATTTAGAATTTTGGAAACATTTTCCATTATCCATTATGATTATTTTAAGTATTCCAATAGTTTGAAAATAATTCTTTAAACAATTAATTACAACATTACCACTACAATTACGTGTTGGATAAAAAACGGACCAATTTAGTAAAACAATCTAATACAATTAATATGTTTTATAACCTTCAGAAGGTAAAAGATGTTGTAAAAATCTATACACAAAATTTCCAAAGGGTGGTGCTTATAATAGATTTTCCAGGATAATAAGGTGTATAATTTTTAATTTTATAAAACTGGCATGTATCACAATAATTTACTAGTTTTACCTAATTTCCAATCTGATCTAGCTATAAATTTTCCCTGAATAAAGTGTGTAATCTTTTCAATCCGATATGACAAAATAAACAATGTAAATCTTTTAAAATTGTTATACCATGTAATTTTGGCAAAACTATTAAATATTTATCCTTTACTTTCTTCATTAATATACCGTCATTAATACTATAATCCTTATAAGTATATTTACTCTAATTACTTTAAAAATACGATGTAATTCTTTTGATTGTTGATAAGAAAGTAAATTTTCTATCATATCAAGTTTATGATCAAAATTTTCAAGTAACATTGTATTCACCGAAAAAAATTTTATGTTTTCTATTTGTAAATTCTCTTGAAAACACATCAGCTACAAATTTTGTTTTCCAGTAATAAATTCTATATCAAAATCAAAATTTTGTATGATTAGATAATATCTATAAATTCTGTTATTCAAAATTCTTGTTTTAAAATAGATGATAAAGCTTTATTATCACTTAGTATTATAAATTTGCGACCTAGTAAATAAAATTTAAATTTTATAATGGTATGAACGACTGCTAACATTTCTTTTTCAGTTATTGTATAATGCTGTTCTGTTGTAGTCAACTCTCTGCTGGAAATAAAAGAAATAGGACATTCTGTACCACTCTCATCATACTGAAACAATACTCCTCCAATTGCATAATCACTAGCATCCGTTCTAACAAAAAATGGCTGATGGAAATTTGGATGAGATAAAGAAGATTATTATAAAAATGAGTTTTAACTTTAATAAAAGCCGATTCATGTTGTTCATTCCATTTAAATTTTGCATTCTTTTGAAGAAGATCATACAATGGAATACATAATTTTCATACATTTGGTATAAATTTTTATAATAGTTTAACAATCCTAAAAACTTAGTAATTTTTAATATTATTAGGTCATACAAATTTTTTAATTTCGTCTAACCGTTTTTCTTCTAACATTATACCAAATTCGTTAACAATATACCCCAAATATGAAACTGATTTTTAAAATTCACATTTATTTAGATTTAGTTTCATTCCGTTTTGACTTAAAGTTTCTAGTATTTCTTTTAAATTGTTACTATGTTCTTGATCGTTTTCAGAGAAAATTAATATGTCATCTATATAACTAACACAAATATTCTGATATGGATAAAGAATCCTTTCTAAAGCAAAGTGAGAGCACTGGTAGCTGTTGTGATACCAAATGGAACAACTTTAAATTGATAAGTAACTCCTTCAATTTAAAATCCCGTATATTTTCTACTTATCTTTATGAAGAGGATTTAACCAGAAACTGTTTTAAGATCCAACTTAGAAAATACATGTTTCCCACTACATTTAGACAAAATAATGTCAATATTAGCAGGTAATTCATATTGTTTTTCGGTTCTCATATTTTACAAATTCTTATATCCCCATTCTTTTTCTTTACAACTACAATAGGATTAATAAATGATGTAACTGCTCTTTCAATTATATTGTTTTTCAACATTTTCAGAATTTCTAGTTTGACCTTTCTCTAAAAGCTTGCGGAATGGGATACATTTTTGTTTAAATGGAAGTGATTCATTAACAATTAACTTATGTTCATATAAACTTGGTGCAACACATGCATTATCGTCTACTAAACATTCATTCATTATCAATAAATCATGAACAAATTTTTTCATAATCTTTATTGCATTCATACAAATTATATTTGTTTGGCGTTTGCTCAAACGTTTATCCATATTATCCCCTATTATATTGTTTGGCGCTTTGCTCAAACAATTTATATTATTTTTCCATTAGATCGGCCGGTGCTTTACTCAAACCGTCTTCATTATAATCAACCCCATTATTAATACAATTAACATTTATACTTTCATTTAAACTATTTAGTATGATATCTCGCTGTGTTATTTGATCTTCATTAAACGAAAAAAAAACTTGTTTCATTGCATTGTAAATCCCTTAAACGCCAGACAGTAATCACTATTGTAGAGCCCCTTTACAATATTATATGGTTGCAAAATAGAAAAAAACAGAATTATCAAAACGTACAAGTAAATAGGTGTGCTTAACTAAAATCAAATGTCAATTCCAGACGGTCTATTTGAATTTTTCAAATTGATCCATCCAATACCAGTATTGCATAATCCTCAATATTTGAACTCACACCACGTTTACTTAACAATATACTTATTCAATTATTTAAGTTCAGTTATTATTTCTGTGAAACTAAAGTTTAGAATAAATGGTGACAGCACATAATGTTTAAATATAGTTTTTCCGATATGGGTGTAATTTTGAATTGAATTTAAATTTTATATTGGAGGTTCAAAATAAAAATTGTTTTCTTCTTTGGTTAAGTGTAAATAAATCTCAAACACTAATCTGCCTCATATTAAACATCTGTTTATCGATCAACTAAAATCTTATCATTAGGTAAATCAACTAATTCCTAGCAAACAGATCGTAACCAACAACATTATTAACCCGATTTACATATATGTAAATATAAAAAAGGTCGAGGATTCCTCATTCCAACCTTTATGATAATGTGTTACAGTGTTGAATCTGCTACAGCTCAGCGATTTCATTATAAAACACAATTATTTCCACAACAACCACATAAAAACTGTTATACAAAAATTAAAATTTAGTTCAGTCTAAATTAAAGTTGAAATAAAACAATTACCTAATATCTTCCATGTTATCATTCAGGGACACTAAAAGATTGTAACAGCACCAAACATATTGCAATAGTTATTAATAATTAATAAGCTGCTCGGTACAATAACACAGAAGCTATTAAATGCTGATTAATGCACCGAGGCCTTACTTCATTGACCCTATAACAGGAAATGTTCTAAACATATTGAAGAGGTTCTGAGGTTGTTGTTAAGGATTTAAGATTGACAACTGTGTTGAAAACGAATGATAAAGATGTTGCCATGGAAGTGTGTGGGTTGAGTTGGTGCAATAGGTTGTTGGTGCTTAGGGACATATGGATATCCTAAAAATTAATTACGTTAAGTTAATTGATAGTTATGATCATAACGCGCAATAAAACAATATCATACACGTCAATAAGACGAGGCCACAGTCAACGAGGTGGGTTTCGCGGAGTAACTATAGGGAGGAACGTTTTGGTAACAAAATATGGACGTTGATTAAATTTACCCACGTACCAACAATCCTATTTTAGACTTAAAAAAACCGTATCCTTAATGAAACTGTGCTATTACCTCTCAATCTTTCTATCTTCAACAATCCGATCCACTTTCATATTGACATTAGGGACAAGAGGTCCTTCAAATTCCAGCCATCTTGAAAATACTAAGTGATATTTAGTTTGTTGTACTAACGCACTTTTAGTTCTCGTAACTTTTACACACATTTCCGTCAGTACAAACATTAGCGAACATTTTATTAAATTACACTCATTAATACGAGGAATAGTTACACCATATTTGACTATATTTACTTCATGATGATCGACACACGTCCAACTCCACAATCTACGTCTTTGCCCCGCCTAAAGCTAAACCGCAAGGAGGCGCTACGTCCACTACATGTATGGAAATGTAAAATTGAAAATTCAACAATTTTCACTTTAATTTCCCAATTAATGTGACACGTAATGCTGTTGAAATACCAAACTGATACGCAATTTACAATCAACTAACAATTCTAGCAGTTGCTACGTTTTTCACTTAAATATTTATTTATTTAAACGAAATCAATATTGTATTCAAAAATTATGCGTCTTCCAAAAATAATCGTACGCCTTGATAACGTAAACAAGGCCGGCGCAAACAAAAAAAATTAAAAATACCTCCCGAACGACGTCGTATTGTACATTAGCGAACAATAATAAATGACGTTCGTACTTTTGTAATCGTTAACTAAAATACGTTTGACCGACAACACTCGTAAATAAAACCATAAAAGAGTAAAATAGTTAACTTTTTGTCCCACTTATTCTAATAATATCAATTTGAAACTTTCACCGCTTAACAATTGTTGCAGGTGTTTATGCAACACATCTTACGCTTCAGTTGTTCATTGGGAAATCCTCTGACGTCAGGTGCGTCATATTTTTTCTTCTAATTTTTTGTTTCTTATTACGTAAACTTGCTTTGTTGTGAGTGGGTTGAACAGAAGACAGAAATTTGTAACAAAAACCGTAGCAACCGTAATGAAAATAAAGAGATGTGGTCGTGTATATTAAAATAGTATATTGTACAAGATTTGAAAATACTACTTTTCAAAACGTGTTGTAAGTGAACGAAATTTTTCAGACGACTACAAAAACAAGTTAGATGTTAAAGTAAAAGGTTCTCATTTTCTGCATATTGAAAAGTGTGTGAAATATCAGTGGTTACTATGATTGCAAGTAAAAAAGTGTTCGTTTTTCCTTTACACACAGTTGTAAGCCAATCAGATTCCTTATTTTCACTAACAGAATGCCGTGGACAAACGCCTACTTTTTATAGTAGTTGTCGGAAAATAGGTTTTCCACAACTAATATTATGCCATGGATACAGGGTATCAAAAAAAGTTGGTACCACATCAGTGAGAGACGTTTTACTTACGTTGGTCCACTTCATGTGACGTCATCAAATAGAGAAGTGCACTTGCTTGCATGTAGGTGTTTTCACCACATAATTAAAATTTGCGAGACAAGGTATTATGAATGAAATCACAAACGAAAACTGCAGTAAACTGAAGTTAGCGTTTGTCATACTTTTAAATATTTTTTTAGAAGCAGTCGTGTTAGTTTTCTCCAGAACTTTAGCATATTTATACAATTTAGGGAATTATCTAATGCGATCATGTTGCCGATGGCATTAATGAGTGTGGTACATTCACAGGGTTAAATTAAAAACACCTGTCCGCAATGCATTTCTTATGGCAATCGTGTTGGCGCGAAACTGCTACGCCCTTTACTGCTACAGTTACCCACACCTCATTGCTATCTTTCTCTAAGTTAAAACGTCTAATTATTTTAGGTAAACGCTTTCGGTTTGACCGAACGTAATCATAACTTTGGTTTGTAACATGTTTTGATTCGACATTTTTTATAAGACAATTTTTTATTGAATTTTTAAAAACAAAGCTATGCTATGACACTCATAAATTTCTTTAATTCTGCGAGTTTATTTATACAGGGTGTTCCACCATAATAAAATTTCGTTGAAATCGTGCTTTTATTAAAGGAAATATTATATATTATTATATATTATATTATATTATATTATTATATTATAAAACTTTTCAAAAATTATAAGTTTGACACCCTGTAACTTTTTTTGCATGCACATTTGTACTGAGGTAAGTTAGGTTCAATCGAGTTATTTTTAGCCTCAGAATATGTGATTTAATTTATGACCTACCTTTTTGTTACGCCCTGTATAATACCGGTTGATTCGCAAGATTATAAACTTTATCTTCTACTCCATAATGTTATGTATCTAGATGAAACGCATCAATGTGAGATGCTATTTTCAACCAATATTGTGGAACTAGTTAGAATTTGAAAGTGTTTGTGAGAAGGAACATAATGGAAAACGTGTTTTATCTTTATCCTCATTTTTTCTAATAACCATAAATTGTGCAATGCAAGCCGCTAATTTTGACCATCCCGCTGTTGCACATTGCGTGCTATTTTGTGATGGGTTACAAACAATCTTGATATACAGGGTGTTAATTACGTACTTGTACGAATTTTAAAGGGTGAATCTTTGACTAATTTTAAGATAAAAAAACAAACATGGGTCCGCAACGGGTTGGTTTCTGATTCTTAGTCTTGTAAATGATCTAAGTTTGTTACGTGATAATACAATAGATTTTTCGCTTATTTTTCAAAAACTCGGAAATGATATAACCTAAGAGTATATAATTCTGTTTTGTTTAAGAATAGTGAAGAAGTCAGGTTTTAAAATTTTAAGTTAAGAATAGAAAATATTTTAAGTCTGACCGTCGATGGTTTGACAACACTGTTAACGTACGTATGACAAGTAAGGTTTGTATCTCTCTCTTACAGTAGGTTGTTAACAGCTGTTTCTTTTCACACAAACTGTCGGTTCTTCTAAAATTGTAAATTCATTGCTAAGCAACACATAATACACGACTACTATTTATTCCAATACTTTGCTTCTGTTCCCAAATTATATACTCTTTGATATAACTTAAAAATTCCAGCGCAGGTTTAACTTCAAACTCGTTTTATCCAAAACGGCTGCTTTTAGCGACAAATGCCAAGAATACCTTTTGTATGTAAAATTGAATGTAAAATAGGTCTGCCTAATCAAAAATGATATACAATGCGACACAAAAAAGTTATGGTTAATTAAATTCAGGAACAACACTGTGTGTGGCGCCCTTTAGCATTAAATAAAAAACTAAGTTAATATTCGAGTTTCTCATCAATATACCAAATTTCGTCCAATTGCTATGTTACTTAACAAAATATAAATAAAAATTAAATAAAATAGTTTTTTGGATGCCCTGAATCTCAGAAACCAAGTTGTTGTGGACTTATCTTAAAATTAGTCAAAGATTCACCCTTTAAAGTTTGTACAAGTACTTAATTAAAACCCTGCATATTTTCGAAAAAAAAGAACATCGAGAGTGTTAATTGTTGTCTAACAACATTTTGGTGTGAAGTAAATGGTCTCTTCAACTGATTAGTATTAGTAGTTCAAATAATAAGGAAATGGTGAAGACGAACTTATGGAAATATAAATTACATTAGTAGCAGTTAATATTGAAACAATCACCGATGGAAAATTATAGAAGTTACGATCGTAACCATAACCGCAACTTTAACATAGATTGTAATTGTTTGTAAATTAACCACTGTAGAATTCAATTTGTTTGATAAAGATATTTGTGCGTTGTATATTTTTCGTTTAGTTTTCCTTTAGGAACGCTGCAGAACGTTGTGACAAAATCATAATTCGAATAGTGATTTCTTTGATGATATGACTTTTCTTCTAATTCAGAAGTTTAAATTGACATTTCCTTTACTTGCAATTTGTAAACAACAAAGTATCAGACATGTGAAAATACCTTGACTGCCTTCGTAAATAAACAAATTTTAAACTAAAATTGCTAAATGTCTACTATATTTTCTCACAACAAAATAAAAACTACGCACTTGTAACCTTATTTATGTGCTTATTTACATTTTAGAATAAAAGACGAGGCATTTTTTTGTTATTTTCGTCGTTTTTATTAAAATACCTAGAAAATGAAAATGCCGCTTGAAGAAATCGTACAAAATTCGTACAGCCGCTCAATTCATATTGTCGATACACCTGTATGCGCAAAAAAATTTCGACACTCAACATCAAAGTGCCGACAGTCGAGTGGAGTTTCTGTAAGAGTTTATTTTTCTGTGCTAAGATAGTTACCGCCTCTAAAATAATGTGTAACTGAATAAAATTGCAACAAAGTTTCCATACAGTGCACATTTGTGTTGTAAAGATTCTAAATTTACCTAACGAAAAGTTAGGTATATTATTTTTCGAAATCGTCAAACTATTTTGTAACGGAGTAACTGTAGTAATAACTCATAAATAAATAAATTCACAGATGCTTAGTTTTTTGTGTTTACAAGAAATTTGAGTTGGTAGCACTGCCCCGCCGATTGCTTGACAATTTGCTTTGCGTTGTCAACTAACACCAACCTAACAAAACTTTCTCTATTTCCTCGGAAACTAAAAAACACCGCGGTGCGGGAAATGGAACTTCCCGTGCATCGAGAATAACCGGGAAATCAGTATAATTTTAGGTTATCAGTACAAAATAGTTATTTACCTAACGAGTTCGGGAAGATAAATTTCTCAAAAAAGTTAGGTATATTATTTTTTGTAACGAGTAACTGTAGTAATAATTCATAAATAAATAAAATCACAGCTGCTTAGTTTTTGTATTTACAAGACATTTGAGTTGGTAGCACTGCCCCCGCCGATTGCTTGACAATTTGCTTTGCGTTGTCAACTAATACCAACCTAACAAAATTTCCCTATTCCCTCGGAAACTAAAAACACCGCGGTGCGGAAATGGAACTTCCTGTGCATCGAGAATAACCGAGAAATTAGTAATCTTAAGCTATGAGTACAAAATAGTTATTTACCTAACGACTTCGGGAAAAGTTAGGTATATTACTTTTTGTAACGAGTAACTGTAGTAATAAATCATAAATAAATAAATTAACAGCTGCTTAGTTTTTGTCTTTACAAGAAATTTGAGTTTGTAGCATTGTCGCGCCAATTGCTTGACAATTTGCATTGCGTTGTCAACTAATACCAACCTAACAAAATTTCCCTATTATTTCGGAAACTAAAAAACACCGCGGTGTGAGAAATAGAACTTCCCGTGCATCGAGAATAACCGGGAAATTAGTAATCTTAGGCTATGAGTACAAAAATGTATTAACGCTCTGTGACTTTATTTATACAGGGTGTTCGATCCATAATTAATGCGTCAAACTTTGCCAGCATATACATGAATGCGGGCATCCAACTATCTATCTCATACTGTCAGTAATAAGATGATTGTTTTCAATGGCAGGGGCGGGACCGCGAGAAGGTGGATTGACCGAGGATACGCCACTCGTATAATTAGGTAAATAACAATTTTCCGGTTTTCCGAAAAATCAATTCTGAATTTGACGTTGGTTCACGTTGTGTATCAATAATCTTAACAATTTCTCTTTCTTTTAAATCAAATTGGGACTTGAGGGGCAGAGTAATAAAAAATAATCGAATTATGACATTTCCGGATTTATTTTCCTTTTTAACTTTTTACCGCTTCAACCAAAACGTCAGCTTTTTGAAATTCGATGATATTTCATTGAGAAAAAGCAATTTACAAAAAAGCTGACGATACAATTGCCAATGTACACTCATGAAATTTAAAACTTGGACACCACAATTTCTGTAAACAAAAGTTTGCACATTGTGAAGCGGGCTTAAGGGTATCATTTACAATTCTAACAGCAGGTAGTCTCAGCAGGGGTTATCTTATAGAAGGACTGTAGAATGAATCATTACACTAAGCACGTTTTAGAAAATAGGTAATTTACGTTGCTTACTTAATTTTTTTCTTTAAAGAATATATTTGAAGGTATCGCTAATTAAACACCATAGCTCGATTAATTATCGAATCAAAATTTTGTTTAGGAAATGTTTACAAAATAAAATTAGAAATAATTTTGATTTAAAAACGTCTACAAGCAATAACTTTTAAATTAAATCAAAAACTAAACATGGTTATTTGGGTTGACTGATTATTACTTATTTTTAAATAAATCTAACCTACTAATTATTGTAAGTTATTAAAAAAATCATTAAACTCTCTATTCATAATATTTAGTCCTTACAAAATGTATATTTTATGACGTTTCATTTTTTCTGTAGTTAATATAAAAGTGAAAATAAAAACTAAGGCAATTCTTATTGTCAACGTATATATTTAGTTTTTGACAAGAATTTATTACATAATTATAATTAAGATACCAAGTTATAGTTTAAAATTAAATGTTTTTAAATAAAGGTATTACTATATAAATAAATATAAGAAATCAATAATGGGTGTGACCTCCATTATTATTGATACATTCTTGGAGGCGTCTGCTCATTGACGCTATCAAGGTATCAATATAATTAATATTAATCGTTTCCCATGCGGTATCAATGGCTGCAATTAGTGCATTACGGTTTACTGGTATAAAATTTGGCCCTTGTTGTCTTCGGATAACAGCAAGTATTCGAGCCCAAACATTTTCGATAATGTTAAAATCTGGGCTTTTGCTGGCCAGGGTAACAGCTCAAGTTATTTTCTCGTATCCAATTGCGCACAACCCGCGAAGTATGAATAGGGGCGTTGTCCTTTAACAACAAAATACATTATGAAAATGTTAATTCAACAGGTCCTTCTATAAGATAACCCTGCTGAGACTACCTGCTGTTAGAATTGTAAATGATACCCTAAGCCCGCTTCACATTGTGCAAACTTTTGTTTACAGAAATTGTGGTGTCCAAGTTTTAAATTTCATGAATGTACTTTTTCACACCCACGACATTAATTAACAAATAATTGTATGTAACTGAGTACTTTCTGTAAATCGTGCATAAAAGTACAATGTAATTTTACGGGTGTCCAAGTTTTAATTTTTAGAAAGTACATTGCAATGAGAATTATATGGGTGTGAACGTTTGGGTCTGGATAAAAACGTCAGTTTTTTTGGCTTTGTTAACTAAACCATACCTTAGCAACCTGTCTGCAAAAAAGCTGACGTACAATTTGAAAAAATATATTGCATCCAATATTGTATGGGCCCAAATCTAACGATGAACTTTTTTGGGCCTCATGTCGCGGATCTGCACGTTTCATAGCATTCCTACACCTAAGATCTAAAAGTTACCCGACACATTATGTCACGAGCCCACGGACTATTGTAACAATTTGTCGCAACCAGTGTAACTCAAATAAGTAAATCCAGCTTCACCATTTACACAAACTAGAATCAGAACTCATTTCCAGTCGATCAGGAACTTCTCAAAAAATGCGATAGAGTAAAATTGAGTGACAGAGTAAGTAAAGAGGTTAGAGAGAGTCGTGTCATACATGACGCTAGATAATTCAAAGTGAAGAATGAGAAAGCAAGAAATACGTAAACAAGCATAGAGAATAAAACAAAACGAAAGACGCTTCTTTTTCCGAAATTCTCACCACACCGAACTTTTTACATAAATCATCCAAAAGACATAGGCGACAGTCAACTACAGTAGAGCACAAGTTGTTTGAAAAATCAGACACCCGGAAAGGGATATACAGGGTGGCGCAAACTTCTGACATCGGAGGATAACTTAGTGGATAAAAAAGAAATAAAAAAACTTTCAAAGGTTTGTCAAATTTAGTACAGTTACTTGGTGCACATTTTAAAAATATTTTCGATTATGTTCCAAAGAGTCGTGACAGCATAAACTTAGATTTTTTTAATGGACACGCCATTTTTTCTTTAAGGCTCGAAAAAATCTCATCAAGAGCTTTAAAAATATATAGCATATCAATATATTGTACAGGGTATTTTAAAAGTTATCGTCCGATGTCAGAAGTTTGTACCACCCAGTATAAAACGCAAATAAGAAGGCAATAAAAAAAGAACCGATATATATCCCCTATGAATATGCAGTTCATATTTACATAAGACTCCCTTGGAATAAAGAAATAACCACAAAATCAAAAATTTTATTTATATTGTTAATAATTTTAAAAAATAAGTAATTGACGTAACAAAGTCGTAATCAGGAACTTTTTCTTGAAAATGAATATTTAGCGAAGTGATCAACTTTGTTTGTGAAAAAAATATTGACACTTAAACATGGTCTTTTAGTTTAAACTAACACGACAGTACCAACAGTACTACAATAATGACGCCATAACGAAAAACATGTTTGAGGCACTTTTTGATACACAAACCACTTTTTAAATTATGCACAATTTTAAAAGCCACATTATTTTTGAATTGATCGAATAAAAAAAATTAGTCATTGTTCCTTTTTTGGGGTTGATGTAATGTAAAAATTAACATAATAAATTTTTCCATATTTTATTTTTGGTCTTTTTAACATTATTTTTTATTACACTCACAAAAATATTTCAAAATTTTCAATAGCATAATAGATGCTTAAATGTTTGTTTCTTTGGTAATCTGTAAACTTTAATAAAGTTAATAAATTTAAAACAGTAATGTACGCATTTAGCAAATTACAAATACTATCCTTGATATATTCAGTCAATAAAGGCTTCAAAGCTAAAGTATCAAAGTTGTATTGGAAGAACAAAGAGCTCAAGCGGTTTTACATAATCATAGTTAAGATCAAACAGTCTGTACAATTTTTCTCACTGTTTTTGTATGTATAAGCTACATAATATAAAAATACTTTGCTGGCACTGTGGATTTAGCCGTATAAATATACACATATTTAAAGTGCATTACATTAAAGTGCATTCCCAGTTTAATAAACTACCTATATATCTTAACATTTAACAACATTAATGTAATATAAATGGTGTATATGGACGTGTGCTTTAGTTTAGAAAAACTTAACAAAAAAGAATAAAGTTAAACCTAAGTTACTAACTGTTATCTATCATATCGTAAAGAAACACCAGAAGTTGAAACAACTAAATTCCGTTCTTTAAAGTCTAAATATGCCGTCATGTGAAAAGCCATATTCGATAACACAACCATATATTCAAAAAAGGCAAATGCCGAATACACTAAAAACAAATAATTTTCAATTAAACCGCTGCAGTTGTATTTGATTTCTTACCATATTTTTCACACCACATGTTATGTCTAAAGAAGAAATATGTAGCAGTTACAATGCATGATATGTTAAAAATCACCAGTCTTTTTTTCCATTTTAAGCTTTTTGTTTCGGCAATATTTCGCTGATGTCTTCTACAACGTTTGTTTAACAACCATGCAATTAACATGTATAGTTCTGATGTGATTATAAATGTAATAAAGGCAGTTTTATGGATGGCTGAAAAACTATGGTGTATTTTCTATTTAACACTGATAAGTAGACTTACGATAATTTTCGGATGATGTCCAGAATGATAAAATAATTAAAGCAAAGTTTTCAACTACATTTAAGAAACAAGCGAAAGAACTTAAGTAAAACGCCCAAGAGTATAAGACCTCCTTATGGTATTGTAAGTAGGCGACAGCTACACAAAATCTTGGCACAGCATGTAAAGCAACGGCTAATTGCCAAATTTCTCTTTGAGGAGAAAAGTTTCCAATTGCCGATGATATAGAAGGTAAAAATTATATACATGACAATGGAAAATGTTGTGCTTTCGAAGTTATAAATAATTGAGTATATAATACAAAATATAAAAGCTAAAAGTGGAAGGGCCACCGTAGCCCATGACACTTTTACCAAAAGTATACTAATACATATTGATGATTCGTAATCATCGTATAACAGTTATATCTGGCTTCGCTAGCCATTATGTTAATTATTAAACATTGTTTTAAACTTTATGAATTCCTTTGTTTTTAGGTTAAGTTTGATTTGCACAGCTATCCAGTTTAACAGACTGTTTGAAAATTTTTATTGTTAGAAGGTTGGTGTCAAACATTTTTAGTTAAAGAGGGGGGTGTACATTTAATACCAAAAAATATTAATTAATAATTTTTGCTCACTGCTAAAATTTTCAAATTATTTATTCATAAAAATGGCGAAACTTGCTGGTAAAGTACCCCAACTCACAAAAAGTAAGTTTAAATTCTTCAGTCAAAATTGATTACATAATGAACATAACCTATAACTATATATACTTTCAGTGGCTTTGGAATATGGCAAACCAAGATTGCAAACCTTTCTTAAGTATGCTAAAGTAGAATTAGTACCTCCAACACCTGCCGAAATTCCACAAATTCGTGCGGGCATTGGTAAATTTTTGTCGGTGCCAAAACTGGTGCATGGAAAGGACACCCGTTAGAAAGCTTGGTTGAATACTTTAGTAACAGTTGAAGTTATATGTTGGTTCTTTGTTGGAGAATGTATTGGCAAACGTCATATTGTTGGTTACGATGTATAAATTTTATCATTCAATGTAGTTCTATAATTGTATAAATTATGTGAAACATAAATATTCAGTAAATTGTATTATTATTTTGTTTAGCAGGAATGTGATTTATAATTTATTAGTGCTACCACATTATTATACCACCTTCATAATATATCTAAAATAGTGATCATCTTAGTTAATATATTAAAATCTTTGATGTTTTGAAACTTTTGAGACTAACGCTGCAATTTTATTTGCTTTACAAGTTTCTATTTCTAATTATATAGCATCTTGAGGAAAATTAAGAAATTTTTGTGTTCATTGTTTTTCTCAAGTTTTTGATTCAAGAACATAAATACCAAGCATATTTATGTATACACCATGTGTCTGACTTAAGGCGTATATGTACATAAGAAAAAATAACATTTTCTTTTGTTATTTTAAGCAGACACGTGTCGGATAAGTTTTTTGTTACCTCATATAAAGCTCTACATCTTGAACAGTAAATATTTACAAATTTAACTTACAGATAATATAGAATAGCTACAAAGAATATTTAAATGTGAGACCAATTCTAGTACTAATGTTCGAACTGTCCTGACAATGAACAAGTAATAACAATAACCTTGTCGATTCATGACCGACCTATTCAACCACACATTGATGATTTAAGTCATTCATTAAATTCAACTCAAAACGAGTCAGTCAGGACAATATATTCCATCATGAATTAGTCAAAAACATTTATTGTTTATTTACAACGAACAACAACAAAGTAAAATACTAACTTATTTAAAAGGAAAACACGAACAAAGCAAGACAGATACAAAAATAATGAATGAGATGCGTGCTCAAAATTCTTACAAGAATATATAGGCAACCAAACATACACATGAGTCTATAATAAACATTTAACACGTATCGTCCTGCTAATCAAGACCAGTGGCGGCTTATCCATAGGGTCATTTGGTCAATGACCTCCCAAAAATTTTGACAATATATAAAAATATTAATTATTACGTGTTTTATTAAAATAGGTAATTTACTCGCAAAAGTCGCAAATATAATAACTTAAAATTTATCGGCCGTCGTTCGTAATTCATCCTCTTCAACCTTGGGCTGGCGGTGCGAATTGTTCTCATTGAATTAGATCTACCCGGAAAAACTCGAAAAACGTGCAACGCCCGAATAAACGCGAACGTCCGAAGCAATAATCAACTTTGGGTCATAAGCCGGGTCCCGCAGTTTAGGTTGGCTTCGAATAGAGTGTACATCTACGCTCGATTTTTGATTCGATAAAAAGTGCTAACGAACTTAATTTTATAAAATTAGTTGAGTTCAAGGCAAATGGTCGTCCTTTGCCAGAACTAAGTTTACGACAAACTAGCAAAGACAAAAATAATGATGTTCATCGAAACTTTCGCAAGGTAATGTACGATTTAGCTGACTGGATATGTGGTTGTGAAGTATCAAACGTATTTACTATTTTGTTTGTTTATTATTTTCTAAAGACTCGTCAGACTCGCTATGGTGCAAATCCGGTGTAAGCGATTTAAAACATTTAAAAAGAAAATAAAAAATCATGCTCCGTCTGCAGAACACATGAAATGCTCGGTACATTTTGCAACAAAAGAGATTTTAATGAAAATGTTTCGAAAAATTGCTATATTTTGAACAAAACTGTAGATTCTATAAAATTATTGCGGTGCATTTGAGTTATTTATATTTTTTAAGTATACCTATTTTTAAATTAATTTTTGATCTCCCAGTATGATTGACCACGAGCCGCCACTGATCAAGACAATCTGTGATTCCATCATGAATTAGTCAAAAACAACTATTGTTTATTTACACCAAACAACAACAAAAGTATAATACTAACTTATTTAAAAGAAAAACACGAACAAAGAAAAACGGATACAAAAAAATTAACGAGAAGGGTGCACAAAATTCTTACAAGGTTATATAGTCAACCAAACATCACATGAGTCTATTTAATAAACACTTCACACGGTAACAATCGTCCTGCTAATAGTCACCATCCTACGATTTGCCGCAAAATACCTTTGCCCACTTTTCACAAAAGGAAAAGGTAACACAAACAGCCAATAAAACTGCAGGCGGCGCGGCGCAACAACAACAACGTATTGTTTTACAAATATATACCTACAACATGAATGACATACGCCCGCCATACTCTCTTTCATCAAAGAATATGGTATTTGCTTTCATCTTCCCCCAACGTAACGTACTGGTAGACTACACGCAAAAATCTTTTCATCAATTCCATCAGCAACAAAACAATCCGCCATAACCGCTGCAACATTAAAAACGCAAAAAAATCCTGCAACCAATCATTAATCGATTGTATCGATCCTTCAGAGGACAACTGATCTAAGACACTATAGGCACAGAATAATAATACCATTGATAATAAAGTTATAATACTTCGTTGCGCAGAAGTTTCACTGGGTGTCGGAACGTTTGAAGTCAGTGATCTTATTGAAATCGCGCGTTGTACCCACGCGTAGAATTTTATTCATGACTTGAGCGGAACAGTTATAAAAAGCTTACTATTTCTTAGCAGTGGCATATCGCGATATACCGCACAATCGGAAATCGACAAATTTACTTTAGCTACACCTTGGCTACTCCTGGCTGCGCGTGGGTGCAGCGCGAACGCTACTAAGACCAAAATTATCGTTCAGTGAAATTTCTGTATGAACGCAGTGAATATATTTATTATTCTGTAGGTACGTCTCGTTATGACATATATGCAGGGTCTTTCATCGATGCGGTAGCTTCCTCATGGTCACACCTTTAATACGATCTGTAATCTGATGCAGGATATCGTATGTATCGAGACTGAACATACAGAGTGTCCCAAAAATGCATGACAATCCAAACGTACATTTTTCTTATGAAACGACTAATTTTTATTACAGAATTTAATTCTACTCATTTTCTGAATAAAAACCTGTACGGTGTTATACCTCTAAACCTAAGAGTTTTGAGTTATTTGATGTTTTCGAAAAATGTGACTGTTTCAATAGGATTTAGAAACCTCAATATCTCAGTTAATAGATGGTTTAGAGAAACGTCATTACGATATAAGTAACCAGATTCAAATGATAGTATTGAAGTATACAGAGTGTCCATAAATGTTTCTCACGTGAGGTGATGTTTAGATGTCCAAAAGTCGATTTTTGCAAATAGAAAATCACAGTTTGTATCATTAGACGCATTTCAATATAACACTGACTGCAGAACAATAGTATGCTATGATTTTGACAAGTAAGAGTTAATTTCAATATTATGACATTCAAGCGTCAGTTTTCTTTTCAATTGTAAGGTAAGATAATATTTGATCGCTCTCAAATTCTTTGTGCGTCTTATTTACATGATTTCCCACAAAAATAATACTATTAGAACAATGCTATTAGGCATTTGACATTTCGAAAAAAGCATTTTTTCGTTGTACCCTACCGAACAATGAACAACCATTCTGTCTCTCTTTTAAATTATGGCCTCCATACATTCATACAATGTCCCTGCATGAGATTACAGATCGTAAGGAGCTCCTTCGTATCGATGATAGACCTTGTATATAGCCGTTCACTATTATGCATTATGCACACACACTTCCACCAATTGCCTTACTGAATTAATGTCAGCAATATACAACAGCATTTACAGCGACAACAAGGCACACAAAGCAAGAACTCAAATACACAGGTCGCATTTCACATAAAATTGCTCAAACAAGTGGTAGTACATGAAAACCTTAGGTTTTAGCTTAAGCAAGATTTTTCTTTTTTCAGTTTTTCGTTCCGGTTTCTTTGTGTCAATGGTATTGTATTGAATTGTATTATCTTTGTACTTTTCGAGTTGATTTGTATACTAAAAACTGCATTTTAATTAGTCCCGGCGTAGGGCTACTTTGACATACCTATATGAATGCTACCAAATCCAACTGTGTCTTTGTTTCACTTTCGAACATATGTCAGGCGTGGCTTACTGAGAATAAAGATAAAAAGAAATAGAAAGTTCGTAAAAATTAATACAAGAAATATACCTACGGGTTCAAAAAAGTTCAAATAAAGTTGTAGATAATAAAATTTCCAAAAACTTTTCTTTGTTTTATGTAATTATTATTCTTATGGTTAAATATATAAAGAGCAAAATTAAATCGGTAAGTATATGCTGTACTAAGCATCGGTTCAAAAATTACTTAAACAAAAGTTAAGTGTGATTATAACTTTCATTTGAAAAAATGTGTATAGTAATATTTTTGAAAAATTATTATAACGATGCATTTTTTGTAAACTCACCGTTACTTTGTATTTAATTATTTGCAATAATTTTAAGTTAAC
Organism: Abscondita cerata; assembly: GCA_030710515.1. NCBI lineage: Eukaryota > Metazoa > Arthropoda > Insecta > Coleoptera > Lampyridae > Abscondita > Abscondita cerata. The sequence continues at coordinate 21,799 of JALBCR010004276.1, forward strand.
ACCGACTTTATAAATTACATTCTGATAAATACATATATTTTTGTTGTAAATTCAGCGTTACTTTTGTGTTTAATTATTTGCAATAAATGTACACCGATTTGTTTTGAATACAAAATTGTTTAAATTATTATAATTAATTTAAGAAGTTGATTGTAAAATTTGCGCCCGACGTCGCACTCTTTTTGGAAACGTCTTATATTAGAGCGTGCTAATGGATTTTAAAGGTGTAGATGTACAGTTCCGCTAGCCAGAACCGCTCAAAAATAGGTAAGTATAACTCAACCGTCGCTTCGAAGAGATACCGCTCGCTGGTGCGTGCAGATTCGGTTCCCTCTTTCCTCGTTCTCGCCTGCCCGGTGCCGTGCCTGTGGTAACGTCGTTTGGCACAATTAGGTACGTCAGCATCCTCAGCCCTCGTTAACGTGGTCCAATCATTCTCTTCGCTTTAGTGACGCGCTTGTGGTAACGTGATTTCGCACCTCAAGTAGGTCATCACTCTCAGTCCTCGTTGACGTGACGATGTTTTGGACGTCAACGTGGTCATTCGCGCACCCCGCATACGCTGCCGCTCTGAACTTCCAATTCGAACCTCGCCCCTCCCCCCGCCTGACCGAACCGTGGAAACTGATTTGTTATAATTTGGTAGAGTTTTAGTTTCGTAGTACTAGCACCTTTTAGTTAAGTGAAGCCCTAGGCATACTCTTTCTTCACTAGAGCTACCCGATCGCAACCGCGGCCGTAGGAGAGTAAACTCTTTGATAAAATCTGGCGCCCGAGCCGGTACCGTTTCTATAGTTAAACCCTGGTGGAACAAAAGGTGTTACATTATACATAAACAAAAATTACAGTAGGTTAAGTATCTTGCTTGTTCAGATTATACTCAAACAATAATAAAACCGCCGGTATTATCAAAAAAACAACTACGTACCAAGTTTCATTAAACTTGTACAAGTAGTTTTCTTGATTTCTTGTTATATACGGCAGACGGGCTAAGACTGACTCTAATTCAACGTAATTAAAGAAAGGGGGCGTTAAAACTCCCCACCCCATGTATAAGATGTGGAGTAACTGCTAATTTGCTAAAAATGCTATTACAAATTTTTATAGATTACATATCTGTACCGATGAAATTAGAAACAATCGTTTGGCTCACATTGCTCCGATTAACAAGTTGAGATAAGACAATCACTTGTCACTGATTGTTTTAACAATATCTCCAAGAATGTTAATATACAACAAAATAATAAATTACGTTACATTTTAGAAAGCAGTTACTTTAATGTTATTTTTTACACTTTTTCTATCAAAAATGCCATACTTTCTAGATGTTCTTCATCGTTTATCAATATTAGGGAATGTGCAGTTCTGCAATGAAACGCTTGTTTATAAGACGTAGAGTAAAAATTATTTTTTTGTTACCTAGAGTCACACTATTTTAATAAAACTAATATTATTTTATTCACATCATCAGAAGTGGAAGCTCTCAAACAAAAATGTTCTAAATCAAAATCTTTATAACCGTTTTCCAAAAATTCTTAAATAATTGATTCTGACCTTACTAAACAACCTTTTTGACTCGAACAATTTAATCCAAAATCTTACACTGTCTCGTATATGAAACAGTTTTGATTTGGTATAGATAGGAGTATAGGACTAATATTTTGTTTAAAAGTAGGTAACACAAACTATAATTAAAAAAAAATACATAAAATTTACGTCTACCCACTATTTGTTTTCAAAAAAAATCAACAAAATATTAATTTAAAAATATTTTTTTAACAATTCTATAGAATGGCCCATGTCACAAACAACAAAAATATATTACATAAACACTAGTTTTTTTTTGTTACTTTATGTCAGAATAAATATGTGGATTTTAAGAGTAAACACTGTCAATTTATAAACACTAGCAATGACGACTAGATATACGTCGGTATGACAAATCCTTTCTGCAATTCATATTTGTTTGAATAAAATCTCCACAGTTCTGTGACTCGTTCATAAAAACGTAGATGGATTTTTTACATACGTAGCTATTTTGGACAACCCTAACAAAAAAGTAAATTTTTACTACTCAAAAGCGGCTGAAAAATATGTGTTTTCTGGCCGCTTCCATTGTCCGTCGCTCTATGTTGGCGCCATCTATCGATTTTTTCGAAATTGCATAACGATATCGGAAAGTGACAGATTGACATTGACATTTTAGTATCAAATGTGTTACCAACATAACTTTGTTTCAATTAATATTTATTATTTTAATTATTTATAATTTATTTTTACAAAATAGAGTGGTAGCCTAAAAAAAGTAGTGTGTATCGCGGTTGTAAATGTTTTTTCGACGGACGATAACGCCGAAAAAACATACTTTACAGATGACTAGATACACAAATAACTTAATTGTAGTCGCCCATCCTAAAAAGAGACAATTTGTACTTATTTGGGCTTTTTAGTCAGTTCATCTAGAATCTAGATGGAAAACAGCAAATATCAATTTTCTAATGATGAGATATAGAAACGCATTTTTGTTCTCACCAAATAATATTAGTTTTGTAACGGTAATTATTATTTGTAGTCTGTTTTACACTGGATTTAAAGTGCGCTAGATTTCAGACAAGTTTAATTGTTGCAACGACTGCCAGAGGTGGTAAGACTGCAATCTTCTACAATTTTCATTATTATCAAAACGCAATTTTTGGTCCGGGTTCATAGATTTTTCCGTTTTCTTTTTCTGTTTGAAATCAGACACAAGTAACGTTGCACAACGAATTTTGGAAAGCACCTCATTGTATCACATGTGCCGGTGAGCTATTTGATAAACGCTGTTTGGCATAATTGGGATTTTAATTTTAATTCAAAAATCGTAAGTAGGATTTCTTGGCGTTTAGACGAGCATTTATATTTGTTATTTAAATTATGTAGCCTCGTCGAAAATACACGTGCCATTTCGACAGACGAGAGATTTTTCTTCTGTTCCTCTTTCTTGCCGGTCTCTTTCCGTATTGGATTGTCTCTCTGGGCGCTCGTCTGAAAGCCATGCCGTACCTGCCGACGAAGTAAGCAGCGAAGACGTTGTCCGGGTTACTGGCCAAACTAATGCTGATGGTACGACAAAAAAGTTCAATCTGATAATCTCAACAACTGCAGGAACCATAAACAAAAAACTTGAAAAAAATTGAAATTTTAACACCCTGTAGTCTGCCAAGGAAGCGTTTGCGGACCTATGTTTATATGATATTTTAGTCATAAAATAAGCCAAAGAATCACCTACTTTCGTTTGTACATGATATTTAGAACACCCTGTATAAAATTTAAAATTATTGTAGAGAATAATTTCCAATTTCGAATTGAATGCGACCGTTTTGTACTTGTCACCGCAAATATCCACCTTTTTTTGTCACAAGGTCTTTCTCAGTCCTCACATAACCTATAAAGTTAAATTCGGGTTAGTTTGTAAAACCTAGTTCTGTATGTAGAAATTAGGTTTTAGTGTAAAATTTGTATCAATGTCATCAGTTAACAGCGGCGGAGGTACCCCATTTCCTAAATGGCAAATTGCACTCGCATTAGGTGCTACTGGTGCAATAGGTTTAGGTTATTGGTATCTTAGACAACAATCAAAGCCTGTCTCAGTTAAAAAGGAAATTTGAAAGATATTAATTCTGTATCTATAGAAGATGCTAATGAGGACTTTGATAAAAGGAAGAAACTGTTTTTCAACAATCTCAAAGATTTAAAATGAAGGTAACATACAATTTAAAAAGGAAAATTTGATGAAGCTATTAGCTTATACAATAAAGCTATTGAGATTTGTCCCGAGAACAACTCCTAGATTTATCTATATTATCAAAATAGGGCGGCTGCTTATGAACAATTAAAAAGTGGAGTTCTGTAATTACTGATTGCACAAGAGCCTTAGAACTTAATGAAAAGTATGAAAAAGCTTTATTTAGAAGAGCCAAAGCTTATGAAGCAATTAAAGATTGGGAAAATTGCTTAGACGACATCACCGCTGTTTGTCTTTTACAAAATTTCCAAACCAAAATGCCTTATTTCTTGCTGATCGTGTTTTGAAAGAATTAGGAAAACAACATGCTTTAGAAGCTATGAAGAATAAAAAACACACACTCCCTTCTAAACAATTTATTAAAACATATTTCATGTCATTTTCTGAAGATCCTGTTTATGCAAGTTTGTTGAATACAGAAGAACCAGTTGGTGATGGAGTTTTAAATGGTTTTCTACGTGCAAAAGTAGCTTTTGCTACAGAACAATATGATGAGATTATTCCAGCATGTACTGAAGAAATTAATTCGAGTGAAGCTGAATCTCACTATATTTTTGAGGCTCTATCATTAAGAGCTTCTTTATCTATTATCAGGAGCACATAAATCAGCGTTAGAGGATTTTAAAACTATTGTAGAAGCTGCAGATGTTGATAGTAAACTTAAAGTTAACACTTTAATTAAGAGAGGTTCATTGTATATGCAACTTGAGAATACTTCAGAATGTTTAAAGGACTTTGAAACAGCTATCGAGTTAGCACCTGATGTTTCTGGTAATTGTAATAATTTGCTAATAAGCAATAGTTAAAAACATAATTTCAGATATCTACCATCATAGAGGACAAGTCAATCTTTTAATGGATAAAACTGAAGAAGCCAGAAAAGATTTTGATAAAGCTGTAGCTTTAAATCCTAATTTTGCAATTGCTGTAGTTCAGAAATGTTACGCGGATTATCGATATTCAATTATGACACAAACGGGAAATGCTTATGAAAAGTTTGTTAGATTTTAAAAAGCCACAACTCATTTTAGTTCTTATTCAGAAGTATTTGTACTTTATGGTCAGGTATTGACTGAACGTCAAGAATTCCAAGAAGCTGAAAAATTGTACTTGAAAGCCTTGGAAATTGAACCAGAACGCTACAATTTTAGTACATAGAGGTTTATTAGTTTTACAATGGACTAGCGATATTAAGAAAGCTGTTGAGTATATGAATGCCGCTATTCAATTAGATGAAAAATGTGAATTTGCTTATGAGACTTTGGGAACGGTAGAGGTTCAAAGGTAATGCATTAGATAGCATCAATGTTTGATATAAGGAGTTAATTTTATTTTTCAGAGGAAATCTGGTAACGCCATTGATTTATTTAATAAAGCTATAGCTCTTGCCCGAACTGAAACCGGTGACGATTTATTTTCGTTACGTGATGCTGCCATATCACAGTTGAAAGTAACTACTAAACTTGGTATAGGACCACAACTTTGAAGTCTGATTTCTAATATATTTTGTTATATTTGTGTTTTGTATTTCTTTAGAGTAGATGTTAAAAATTTCATAGTATCTTTGTTAAATTATTTAGTCATTTTAATATAAAATTTAAAGTACCATTAATGAGTTCCAATTCCCAATTTTAAAATTAAGGTTTATATTGCAGAATATGTATATGAACATCAGCAGAAGAGTATTATTAAAAGTAACTTTCTTTAGTAGTAAATTGTGTTTGTCTTTGAATATTAGCTTGTAATTGTAATTGTTAATGTGTTTTTATCAAAATCCGGATTTTGAAAGTTTGAGTGTAAGATTTCGGACAGGAGGTCTCTCTTTTCTAAAAATGTTGTAGTACTTCAGGTTATGCTAGAAATAAACCTAAACTTTGTTTATTGTTATTTTAAATGGAACTATTTTTTCCAACGCTATTGGGGTATTCGCTTAATTTGCATTTTTTTGTCACGATCACACAATGACTATAACAAGCTCAAAACAAAATGAGGAATACCCCAATATAAAACGGGGGTGATGAATGCTGATTCAAGCTCCACTCCAATCGTTATCCGAGGGGTTCACCGTTTCCTGTAGGGAAAATTTCTTCAACTTACCCGACAACATCAACGGTAAGTATTAATTAATTATTTAAAAATCATTAAACAAAAGTTGCAAATTACATTTTCTACAACTTTTATTTATTCTATGACATTAGTTTCAAGTTAAGTTTTCTTGGAAGCACACATAATTTGACGAATCTCAAATACAAACAAGAACTTCTAAAATCTATCATTTAGATTTAGTTATTTTGTCAAAGAGGTCATCGCTTATTTTCATTTTTTTATCAAACCTTTGCGGCGCACTTATTGTTTTAACAATATCATATATCATGACTATTAATTGTACAAAAAAGTTATGAAAAAAATCTTATAAGGACCGTGCACATTTTAAATTTCGCGCCTGTCTGCGCCCTTTGGAGAGAACAGCAAACATAATTGTTGGTACCGAAATATAACGCTTATGTTGAAGTACACTTTGGCGTTGATTGAATTCAATCAACGACTTTGGTTTAAATCTTGTGTGCATAAAACTGCGTCTAACGAAATATAATAGGCAGAAAATTTAAAGATGTAGGACACATACACAATTTATAATACATTCAGAGAACACAGGAGTTAAAACCACTCCATTAATAACGTAAACTTATATAAGCAAAAATAATTTATTTATACATGATGAAAATATTGAAGAATATTGTTTTGTAAATTGAATAGAAACGAGAGCAAACTACTAATAAGATAATAACCAAAACCCACGTGAAAACCAAAATGTCAAACAACGCAGAAATCATGTCAGTTATTGGTTGTAATACTGACTCAAAAACATAACTCAGTAGGTTAAAATTGCCGACGTTTCGCCCACCATTGTGCAGACTTTTTCAATGCTTTCCTAAAATTGAGTTTATTGTTATTTCAACATTGTTATTGGCAATCAACTCAATTTGTGGATAGCCTTGATAATGGCTGCACAGTGCTGGGCGAAAAGTCGGCAATTACAACCTACCTTATACATTCTTACTTTCTTTCTATAGGTTAAAAATGGCCAATACATTTACTGGAATTACCTTTGCAGAAGAAAACATGTAGAATAAATGTTTTTTCGGTGGAGGTAAATGAAAAAAAAAGAACAAAAACTGCCTATGTTTTCTATAAAAATGTCGACGTTTTCTCCGTCTGTAGAATATTATATGTATCCATATTGCGCTTATATTGTTCGCAAGAGCAAGCAAGATATCTATAAAAAGTACTTCGATGGATCGATGTTATATTATAGTAGGCATTTTTTTGTACCTATATCCCACAATACAACAATAAACACAAGATTTGTACTGTTTATTTTAATTGAATCAAAAAGAAATGGCTTGACAAAAACTCAAAAAATAGAAAAGATAAAAGCGTTTGGCGCTTTTGTACATCTCTTCGTTAGGTGACGCCGATAGCATTTATATACACGATCCCTATACAACCAAAGACCTCTAGGTAGCTATATAAATCATTTATAGGATTCAGTTTTTGTTCAACATTTTTCTACAACGCATCGGTTGTTTTTCCACTTTTTGAGCAAAGTCGCAACTCGACAATCACTAATATCAACATCAATGCCAAAGTGGTAACCCTTGACGTTCGATTTGATGAAAAGATAGACGCAGTTGACCCTATATATGGTAGTGTCGCAACCGGGAAACACACCAAACACAAAAGTTAGTATAATCGTAGATTTCTTCTGGCTTGCTGCGACCTCTACAACCGTTCACGGCTTCCACAAACATTTGCGGTAACATCCTTGGAGGTAAGCAACGTCGACATCGCCGTTATACTGCCGACCGCAACGATATAACGCATCTTATCGCTTTGGGCTTTATACATACAGACAAGGAAACAAAGTCTTTTCATCAACTTCTTCGCCTAAGCAAATAAGTCATCATCGGCACGATGAAACGCCGCTACTCCTCCAGGCTCGAAGACAGTGGCTGTAGACTTATTTTATCTGTTTCGAGGTATTCAATCTTTTATTCCTGTTAAGCGTTTTTAGAGGTCTGTAACCAAGATGGTTTGATAGAGAATTAATATCTACACAATGTTATAAGAGATTTATAAGCAATACTGGAGAACTCCTTAGTTTCAAATAGTCAATTTTTCTGGCGCTATGTTAAGTCTTTGAAAAATAATAACGGATATTCCAAATGCCTCTTAGCCATGGTGTATTTCTAAATGCTTGGAAGACGAGTTATACTGTACGAATTTTCAAGTCAGGATCAAGATGTGATATTAACTACAGACCTATCTCGATTTTGTGTTCTATACCCAAACTCTTCAAAATGTTGGTGTGTAAGAAACTATCAGCTATACTAAAGCCAATAATTATATTAGAGCAGCATGGTTTTATGCCTGGTAGGTCTACAGCATTGACTAACCTTTTGGTTTTCGAACAGTATATTCTCAATCAGTTTAGTAAGGGTTATCAAGTAGACTGTATATACACTGACTTTAGTAAAGCTTTTGATCGTGTGGATATAAACTTGCTTCTAGAGAAGTTGTTTGGGATAAGAATTGGTGGTGCTATATTTCGGTGGTTAGAGAGCTACTTGTTGGAAAGCAGCTCCTCCGTTAAAATAAATAAAGTCAAGTCAAGGTTTTACACTACTACGTCCGATGTACCTCAAGGGTCCTATCTTGGTCCCCTATTGTTTCTTATATTCATTAACGATCTTGGGATTATGCTTCGAGCTCATAACGTCAATGCACTTTTTTTTCGCAGATGACGTAAAGATATTTAAGTCCATTTCGTACATGCAAGACTACTTGATCTTGCAGGAGGCCTTAGATGGTCTCTCTTATTGGTGCAGCGTTAATAAATTACAGTTGAATGCTGGTAAATGCAAGATAAAATGCTTTTATAGATGTGTCTCCCCGCAGATATTGGAATACAACCAGTCAGGTATAAAACTCTCTCGTATCACGTGTGTGAGGAATTTGAGTATCGTTTTGACACTAAGCTCACGTTTATTAATCACATTGCAAGTGTATGTAGTATATCTCTCACACCTAGAATATAATTCCCCAGTCTGGCCTCCATGTACAGGGCACACATTAATAAGGTTGAAAGAATTCAACATGAATTTTTGAGAAGATTGGCCTAAACCGTACGAGAACATAGAGAGTCATTTCGGTTTGATTTCTTTGGAAGGTATACAAGTAAGTGTTGACCTTGTCGTCTTGTTTAAAATTCTAAGAAACCATATTGATTGTTCTACCTTGCTTGGTCAAATATCATTAAGAGTTCCTAGAGCTACTGTGCGGCGACAGGCCATGTTCTACTGTGAATACTGTCCAAACAATTATTTATTGAACAATGCTCCCATGGTAAGAGCTATGACCAAATTTAACGTGTTGTGCGCTGTAAATCAGTGTGACATTTTCAATTGCTCCCTGGTAATGTTTAAAAGATAGATTGATTCTGTTAATCATTTTGATAGGAGACAAAGTATATATTTGTGTTGTAAATAGTAGTCGTTGACTATTTTTTTCTTTTGTTTTTTGATATAATTGTAAAATTTCAATGAGTCTTGTGTGTATAATTTAGAGTTTGTTTTATTTATATTATTGTCACTCCTTAAAGTAATAGTTGGCTATAACGAACAAATGTATTTTATTTTACTATCAAGTTATACATTATGTTATTAATGTAAAAGGGCAGACTAGTTCGTAAATTATATAATTAAAATTAAAAAATTAAACATAAAAAACAATCCTGCTGCGCTCTATTACAACAAACTACATTAGCACGTATGTACATACTTATCGAGTGCAACGCTACTTCAGAAGACCAGCAGATGAAACACACGCTCTAAGCTGTGAACAATCAAATCCGCATACATGGCACACGGAACTCCGTGGTTTAACTCTTCGACATTTATGGAAGCTACAATATGCTCATCATACACACCAAGACGTTTGGGACGCCCGGTTTCGACGCATATCGTCTGTCATAAACAGAACGTGCTGGAGCAACAAGTTCGCGCATTCGTTCTGCAACTGCCGGCTCTAATTCTTCCAAGTATATTGCCTGTCACATACCATATACAAAACACTAGTTGGCCCCACCTCACAAAGCTTATTATCAGGCCCTAAACATCCGCAGCAGTAAAGTACAATCAACGCAACAACTACCACATACTATCCGCCGCAATGCAACAATAGCTTGGTTGTCCAGTTCATGCCACTGTTTGTTTAAGTTTACAGTAATTTGCAATACGTTACGTAACAATGAAAGTCATTTGTCACGGTGTAGGTACACATATTTGTAATCATGTATGACGACGACAAATACCAATTTTTATTTTCTTATATATTCGTCGAGAAAGCGCGGCCTCGCGGCTAGCGAGGAACCGAGGCGATTATTTATGACATGACGACCTCTATATTCGTCGGGGAAGCGCGGCTTTGAGCCGAACGTGGAACCGAGGCGAATATTCGCCACATGACTTTATATATTCGTCGGGGAAACGCGGCTTCGAGCCGAGCGTGGAACCGAGACGGTGACAACAGGACTATATATATTCGTCGAGGAAGCGCGGCTTTGAGCCGAGCGTGGAACCGAGGCGAGTAGTTTAGATGACCTGAGGCAGTACACCCCCCTCCCTTTCTTATTTGCCGAATTGAGTACAGTATGTGTATCGAGCTTTTGTGTATCACTTGATGTATGTTACATCACTATACAGTGATTGCATCCTCTTGCGACCATGGCTATTTTATTATTTATGCCCACCATAGAGTAAGAAGTTTGACCGTGTCTGCATTCAGGGGAACTTTTGCATAACTGTGTGATGTAAGAATTGCTATTGATGTTACCGTAATAAGGTGATGTACTTGTACCATTAGTAAATTATTGGATTGCTGGCCGAACCATATACGTGCAAAACTAAAAGGGTAATGATACTATGATGAAATAGACCGTATTCTAGTATCACTACAACTGCAACCAAACTAAGCTGTTATGTGTTTGCCCACTATAAATCTTGTGATGACATGTTATGCTTTGTGTCTGTAGATGTTTTCCATGATCGACGTCTACATGATTTATATGCTTTTATCATTTACATATTTGATTTATATGTGTATTCGTGATTAAACCATATTCTGAACAGAGAAAGAGTCGAACCCAGTTGCATAACGATCTAAACGTTTGTTTCTTTTTCTTAGGTATGAGGTGTTTGCCGATTTTCGGACAGATCAGTCCAGATCCATTGTGTTTGGACCTGTCGTTTTCCTCCAACATAACTAGTCATTTTACTATATTTTAAATAACATAAATGAAATACGTTTTATATCATTTTCTGTTTTGAATACTTTCGGTGTGGGTCACGACAACCTGATTTGGGTTAACGTAAATTACTGAGGGTTTTGAGAGGTTTTCCTCTCTTAATTTTTCTAAAAGTGACTCCCCCCGTTTGTAATGATAAAAAATAAAAAGTAATTATTTTGCTAAGCTCCCAGATAAGCCTTTTATTTGGTTCAACATGCTAACCTTATTTTCCTGTTCCCTATTATAACCTAGGTAGATGTCATTAAGAGATTCTGGTGTCCACAACAGAAAGCGCTCCAGGTCAATGCCGAACCAGGTCTATGCAAGTTAAGGATAAGTAGTTTTCTTATAGGTAGGTTAACACAACGTAGAGAAAAACGATCACGTGCTATGCGAGTATTTTAGCGGTAAATTTAAATTTTAATGGTTTAGATATAACAGTTGACAAGTGTAATTTGGGTTGCATATATTTAGGAGTAGTAGAGGTATGGATCATTACAGTGCTTTTGCTTTATACACAAACAGAAGTAGATTTTTAAACTGAAACGAGCAGAATTTTCTGTATGATGTAGATTGAATGTGACCCAACTACTTATAACACGCATGTATTGTATTAAATTATACAAAAATTAAATATAAAAATTATTATGATTGACCTACATAACTCTAGTACTATAAAATTTTTTTTTAAATATTGTGTACCACCCTATACATGATATACTTTTTTACTATGCTTGTGCTTTGATCAATTGTTATCTATGCAGATAACATTTTAGTACGAATTAATGAAGTTGTGTTTATAACATTTTAAAAATTTTAATTGAAATTTTTTAGATTAGTTGCGTTTTCGGCAGAAAATAAATATTTGTTTGAAAACGACCAATCGCAAGTACTTAGGCGTGGCCTAGAGTTGCAGGTATTTTAGAACCACATTAGAACAAAAAACTAACCAGCTGTTTTTGACTTTTCGTTGCGCAAATGCGCATTCTCTTTGACACATTTTTTGTATTCATACTGTTGTATTATCCACGTCAAAAGCTTATCTAAAGTCGTAAATAAATTAAGCAAATATGAGAACATGGCCAATTTAGATGACGACAATTGGTAAGAGATTAAGAACAACACCGAATAACTGTTCTTACTCAATCTTGTTTAGGATAACTGATTTAGAAAGTGCACTACTGGAAGAATGTTCGGCCACAGATGTATATTGCATTTGCAAAGGTAAACCTCTACCGAAAATTTAAGAGCAGAAGTATGGCAGGTAAACATTGTCAATTATTTCTTTTTGGTTTTTTAAACAATTATGTGTAGATATGTTTGGACGTAAGGGACAAGGGTAACCAATTGGATCACTTTAATGAAGTATTTGACCTACCAAATCAAAATGTTCTTCGGGAGGACTGTGCTAATTTTGTATCAAAACTTGGTAACGAAGAAGAAGATAAGCTTTCAGTCGTTTCAGACTTAGAATCAATTTTGACATTTTATTGCAAAAGTAGAAATTTAAAGTACGAGAGAAATAATGGTTGGATCGATATTTTATTACCACTATTGGCTTTGAAAGTACCAAGATCAACGACCTATAATTTATTTGAAGCAATTCGTGACACATACATCCCGCAAAGTTCTAACAGGAAAAGTGGAAATGCTTTTCATGTATTAAGGCTATTACTTTTATATCACGATCCAGAATTATGTTCATTTTTGGATACAAAAAATTACGCCTGATATGTATTGTTTGATGTGGTTCCAATCATTATTCGCTGCCACCTGTGGCCTTCCAGTTGTTATCAACATGTGGGATTACTACTTTCAACAGTCTGATCCATTTTTCATTTTTTTCTTTCTTTAATTATGGTAGTTAATGCACGTGAGCAAATAATTTCAATGAAAAATGAGAGCAGAGAAGTCATAGCTAATAGTCTCGTGAATATGCCCTGTGCTTTAGAAGCAAACGATGTAGGTGATTTTTGTTCACTGGCCCAGTATTATGCAATGAAGACGCCGTCTTCGTTTAGAAGAGATTTAATGCAAGCTCTTTATAGCGGGCGCGAAATGGAATCAAGCTTAGTTTCGCAAGCATTATGTCTACCAGTTTCTGTTAGTGAATTGGTAAGTTTTTTTTATTTGATTTATATTATAATTAAAAATTGATTGATTCAAATTTGATTTCCTTCAATCCATAAAAAAATAGGTTGTCATAAAAATTATTTAATGTTTGAGGTCACTGGTTCTATAAATAGGAAGTAACTGTAACATTTATAATTATTCTCATTTTGCATTCATTTGCTAACTTCTGATTAGCTCATCGTTAAAAATATTTGTGTTAAATATAACACGAATTTTAATGATGCTAAGGCATGTTGTATGTATACAAAAGTTTACATGCGTTGTATTGCATTGCATGCAAATCAGTATAATGCCTTATTCTAAGTATACCAAACAGCAAAAATTCATATAAAACTGTGTTTTTTGAATTATTTCAAATATTTTTGAGAATTTTACAGATTCTTATTAAATGAATTAATTGTATTATAACTTTTGATGATAAAGATGATTCAACTGGAATGGTGGATGAAACAATGTTATAAAAAGCTCCTTTCAGCTAGAGTAGACAGTACTTTCAAAAATCTTTTTTTGGATTATTTCATTGTGATATAAGAAAATGTCTTAGTATAGAAAAGTCAGCAAAATAATTTACTGGAAACTCTTCCTTGAAAAAACTAGGAAGTGTAGTTTTATGCCCTAGGGTTATAATTCTTGCAGCTTTGATTTTGACTTGATTTGATGTGATTTAGTACATTTTCTGCTTGTTTATTTTTACATATACATTGCTACAGTAACCACAGAATAAATATACGATGAAATTATAAAACTGTATAAATTCTTCGTTCAGACATAAGACGTTAATTTTTACAAGCTGAAAGAACATAATGCCTTCGAACACATTTTTTCTCATCGTAAGATGTCGACGGTTTGTTTAACTTTGTCTCCCCATTCCCATAAGAAACATTCGTAGAGCTTCAGTCGGTAGTTCTTTAGTTGGTTGTTTTTCGTTGGAAATGTTTCAATTAAGTATAATGCGGCTGCAGAAATAGAACTATTTTTTCTCAAGTTTTTATTTAAACTATTTTATTAGAAAGCAGTTTTTGTTCATCTGTACGTGCTTACTTTTTGCAATTCTTACTATTAACTGTTGGTTGGTGTCTTTTATCGGCACCATATTTTTGGTTCTTTAAAAGTTATAAATGAAGAAGGGGGAAAACGCGCTTTTAAATTGGGTAACTTAGTTAAGTTCTGTTTTGAACGTAATGTCAAAAACGGATGTAAAAAAAGTAAGTTAATTTCGTCAATACCGGAAAATGGTGGTTCTGTAAATGCTTTTAAAGCAACGCCAACCATATCAACAATCTACATATATGTTTACTATTTTCTAATTATAACGAAAACACATGGTATTTACGTTATAAAATCACGTAATAATAATCAAACCCATCAAAAATGTTTTACGCAAAATTATGTGCAAAATAAAAGCCATGAATTTGAAGAAGCTATAAAACGCAACCTGAGAGATGACCTCAGTACCTTTATCGATGGACGGTAAACCAGTTTAGGTTTTTTAAAAACGTCATTTTTACTTTGATTATTGGCTAGTGCAACCATCCAAACTAAACATAAAGAATAGTAAATAACTAGTGTTCAATTAAAAACTGGACTGGGCAGCCATGAAAATAATATTTTTCGGCCTCCGTCTAAAATTACTGATTTTCTATTCGCTTAAATTGTCTTGAAAACACTTATTTTCAAGTCATGGCACGAAAATAAAAAGAGGGATTTTCATGATCGATTTTAAGTTGGTTGCATTGACAATTTGATTAACAACGAGTTCCGATTGACAACTGTGTAGTTTGGAATGTGAACTAATAAATTAAAAAAATATTTCAGTGTTCTTAAAGGATTTCATCGCAAACAGTTTCATATTCATAAATCGATTTATGTAATTCAACCGTAGGTAAGCAGTAAATTCAAAGAAGCATTTTTTAGGTTATGTTTATTTTTTCAGTAATTATTAACTTCAAATAATCCAATTGAATTGAATAATTTATTTAGAAACAAAAATAGAGGAACAACAAACAACCAAACGGAAATTCTAACTAAAATCAGAGGTAAATTTTCAAAGAATTATTTAAAATTAAAGTTGATCGTACAATTTTCCAGATGGGAGAGATTAATATTCGGCAAATTTGTGTCTTGTAATTTAAGTTGCACATTATGAATACTAGATGGTTTTAATGAAATCGGTTCTTGTAAACTTTCTTGCTGGATTCCTGTACTTGTCGAGGGCTGAGGTTCTGAACGATTTTGATGCAATAATTTATTGGCAATGTTTATTTTAGCACCCAATGAATCCTCTATATATTGTTCTGCGACTGTAGTACTTTTCCATCCGCCAAAGCGCTTCAGGGTTGTTATATCTACCCCATTCCCTGCCAGAGCTGTAGCACCACTTCGCCTAAAGCAGTGACCTGTGTATCCTTTTGGATTTTCTAATTTTAAATATGCAGCTATTTTAGAAGGCATATTTCCAAAGGAGTGAATGCCTACTGGCTGTTTTGAGCATTTATTTTTGCATAAAATAAAAAAATCTATCAATTTCTGTATTGGGCCTTAACGTAACATATTTGCGAATTATATCCATCCAATGAAGTTCGGTCACACAGCAGGTACGAGGTTTTTTAGTTTTTGTTTGAGGGATGGATAAGATAATAACATCCCTTTATCAATGACATCTTTGATTTTCATGTCTCGTAATTCATGTATTCGGCATGCACCGCATATGCCAAATATTAATGCTGTCTATAAATAATTTTTGTAAATAAAGATTAAAAATTAATCATGCCTACCTTTATCATAAGATAATCTTCATTGGGTGCTTCGTTAATAAACTTTTCTAAATCATCCATTTCTAAAATTTTGGATTTTTTGCACGATATCCGTCATGTTTGCGCTTTAACAAAGCTATTAATTTTGTATATTTTTCGATATTAATGTTGTCTTTAATGTTTAAGGTAGTTTTAAGCATCGAATACATCGACCATAACGTTGACGATTTGAAGTTCTTAGATTTTTCTTCAAAATATGCAACCAAAACATATTCATTATACACCGATACGCCATTTTCAGAACCCCATTTTTTAGTATCTCATATTCTTTCCAATATCGATTGGATGATTTTTCAGGAAGTAAATTTTGAATTGCAGCTTCTGCTACATTTCGAATATGAGCTGGTACTTCTAATACCTTTTCTTCATTCATGTTTTTTCACAAAAAATTCATAAAATTACCAAGCGCAATAAGATTATTTTAAATTCAAATCACTATAGCGGTGAATTGAATCGCCAACATAAGAAAGATGAATTTTCTAAACCGACGCTATTTAAACAATAATCATTAATATTTTAATTTAAAAATTTTGTCGGCCGAAAAATTTGTGTATCACACGTCCAGAAACTTTTGCGAGTATTCGCACTTGTGGGCCTCGGCTTCGCCTCGGCCCACAAAACGTACTCATACTCGCAAAACTACAGTTTCTGGCCTAGTGATACAAATAACTATTTTACAATTACAGCAAAATATGCGTGGTGGCATGGAATGTGCACTAAAACAAAAATGAATACCTACTTTCTTAAAGCGATTTCAAGCGATCTACCGGTTAATAATGGTATTTACCACAGGCATTGGAGCGAGTTTAGTTACTTTTGGTTATAACATTTTTGTTTTGTATGACGTCATTACTTATCCCTTTACGTCACCAGCTATAATTGCTAATTATCTGACTCGGGAGCTGTGTTATTACCCCCTCTCAATCCAAGTCTAACCTAACTTATTAAAACTCAAGTGTCAAGCGTGTTTATTTAATCGTGATCTTTTATAATAATATTATAATCAAGTTAACAACACGGGGGAATGTTACGTATTAAATATAAACGTGAACGGTGAAGCAGCAATAACATAATATCGCTTCTGATTTTTATTAACTTCTCAATTTCATTAATTTTGATTAAATGTGTTTAAAGTAAGGTTAAGAACACACAACAAAAAATTACGTTTCAGTAACCGGTAAATACGGTTTCCATTTAAACCACTCGTATTGGTTAGATCAAGTAGGGCTAAAGTTTGTTTCTTTTCGACGTACAAAGGCAATGACCGAATCAAGTACCGGTAGATCGCTTGAAATCGCCTTTAGATACATCGAATTCTAACCTAAACTTTGTATAAGCGGACTACTTTGTTAAAAAAATTGCTAAATGACAAGGAAACTTCCAACACTTACCCAGCCCAGATTTTTATTTTGAACACCCGTTACAATTGAAAATCGCAATACAGTACCTAACTCTATATTCACGATAAAGGTTGTGACGTCAAGCCAATGAGAGAGTGTTCTGGGTATTTGAATAAATGCCGATACTTTTACTAAGTTTTTCTGCAAACAAGTAATGACTTTTTTAAGGTCACATTTGAATTAATCTACAAATAATGAAGACCTTGTGAAATTTTTTACTTTTCAGTTACCGCATAAGTTGTATAGATAAATGTGTAATAGGTTTTATTTAATTCAAAATTTCATTTAGATGTTAAATGCATAGACATAGACACATTTTTAAATTCAACTTAAGAATTAAGTTTGGTTTATAACATTGCTATATCTGTTCGCCGTCGTCGCAAATCGAAAGAAAACAAATGAGTGTACCAAGCAGGTATTTCGTTTATTTTTTCTATTGCTTTTTCGTTCGAATTGTAAAGCCGGAAACCCACAATCAATATTTTTGCGATATTTTTATAAATATTATGAGACAGTATTGATAGTGTCAAATTTAATGGTATTGGTGGTATTATATGTTATTTAAAATGCGGCCAATTTAAATTGATCTGCGAGCAAGTTATGCAACAAGTACAAAAAGCACTAAATTTTGATAAAATTTATAAAAATAAATATGAAAATATTGATAGTGGGATATCGGCTTTATAGTTTTCAGGAAATTTCAAGTACGTAGCGATCGCTCGTGTTAATTTTTGTTTTGCCATAGTTTTAGTACGTGGACATTATGGTTCGGTTTGTGAATATATTTTGGATTTTGGAAGCCAACTTCTAAATTTTTGGTCTTTAATTTCGAATCAACCCTGAAGTGTTCGCTTTTCGTAGGCACTACATTTGAAAGGTGGGCGGCGCTTAAAAAACCTTATGAACTCGATACAAGCTAATTAAAATTATTTTTTCTTCAAGCGTATAGTAATCGTATAGATTATATAAGGCAATACGTGTAGTAGAAGTGATCAATTTATGTACTAGTACAAATTAATTTCATTATTTTACTAGGAAAAAAATGTGGATCTAAGTTTTTGCGCATGCGCGAATATCATTACGCATACGCAGAAGGGGTTTATGTAATTTTAACGTTTACCGTATTAGTGATAAATTTGATATTTCGTCTTAATTAATCACTTTAAAATGAGTGAACAAATTCAATGCACTCCACCTGAATTACGAGAAATTGCTAATTCATCATTAGTTACAGTAATTCCAGAAAGTCTAGAAAGGTTTATGACCAAGCGTACCATAAATTTGTAAATTGGCAAAAGGAAATAATGTGACTGTTTATTCCGAAAATGTGATGATAGGATATTTTACATTTTTATCGCAAAAACTGAAGAGTTCATCATTATAGGCGCAATATTCTATTGCAAAATCTAAATTAAATGTGGAGCACAATATAAAGATCGATAATTATTCTAAATTAATTGCATATTTAAAGCGACAAGACGATAACTATATGCGAAAAAAGTCACTATTTTTTTCTAAAGAAGACTTTGACAAATTCCTTAGTACAGCACCTTATGATAAAAATTTGGCTACAAAGGTAGTACCATGTTTAAAAAAATATGGAATGCACTGATTATTCTTATAAAATGTATGTGCAATTTTTTTGGTAGTTATATTTGGAATCTCAGGAGGGAGTAGATGCGACGAACTAGTTCAATTAAAAGTTAACGATATAAAAGATTTGGGAAACTTAGTCTTAGTAAATATTCCTAACACTAAAACTAAAAAACATCGTTCATTTACTATAATTGGGGATTTTTATTTGAATATATATAGAAAATATGCACTCTTCGACCAAAGGACATAATTTTTGATAGATTTTTTATTAAATATCAGCATGGTCGCTGTCATCGTGTTGTAATGGGCATACATAAAATTTCAAACGTCTTAAAAGATGTTGCGCTCTTTTCAAATTTGCCAAATCCCCATGAATATACAGGCCATAATCTTAGAAGAACTTCGGCAACTACCTTAGTTAACAACGACGGAGATATGATATTACAGCTCTAAAGCGACATGGTGGATGGAAATCTACCAGCATTGCCGAAGAATATATCGAAGAATCTGTGAGCAACAAGAAACAGATTGCGAATAAAATTCTAAAGCGTTTTGAATATATTGAACCCAGTACTTAGGGAAGTTACAAATATTGGCGATGAAAATAATTTCACTTAAGACTTTTCTAGCAATGCTGATACGGTTCTTAGAAATGATCCTGACAAATGTAATGTGTTCATTAATGTCAGAACTGTCAGTCTTGACCGCTAGCAGTGCTTTAAACCTAAGTAACTGCACCGTACAAAATTGTACACTCATGAAATTTAAAACTTGGACACCACAATTTCTGTAAACAAAAGTTTGCATATTGTGAAGCGGGCTTAAGGGTATCATTTACAATTCTAACAGCAGGTAGTCTCAGCAGGGGTTATCTTATAGAAGGACTGTAGAATGAATCATTACACTAAGCACGTTTTAGAAAATAGGTAATTTACGTTGCTTACTTAATTTTTTTCTTTAAAGAATATATTTGAAGGTATCGCTAATTAAATGTTTACAGAAATTGTGGTGTCCAAGTTTTAAATTTCACGAGTGTACATTTAACATACAAGTTAACAAGTGATATTGTTTAAGATTATTGCTAATTTTGAACTTTGAAGTAATAATTTAAATTATAATAATTAGAAAATTATTAATATTTATTCATAGATATAGAATGATACTCTAATGTTCATGTAGGTACATAAAATTGTAAGTCATGTCTATACATATTTTATTTTTTATCTTTGCGCTTGAAGAAAAAATAGTATATGTCACTCGTAGTAGAAAGCGCATTATGTGTTTCGCTATTTTCTTCAAGCGACATTAAAAGGGTATATTATTGAACTACTGGCAGACGCTAAAAATGCTCTTTACTGTATAAAAATTAAAAGAGAGTTCTTTTGTTTTCACAACTACTTAGGTTGGTACATACCTTGGTTACGTCAATATATTATGAAAGTGACAGTAAAGTACAAAAAAATCGAGAATAAAAAGTCACTATAACACTCGAGAATCTCGAAAATTTGAAAATGACATTTGAAAATCAGCAATAAACGCTTGAAATAAAAAGAATAGTATATTTCACTCGGAATTATAAAATATAATTGTTTCGCGTAATATGTTGACTCGGCTATGTTGGAAGTTACATACCTATGTTAAAGTAGGGTTTATATTTTTTGTACCAATATAGGTTGGCGGTTTTTTTATGTACCTAAGTAAAAAGATGTAGTGTCGTTATATACTGAGTTCAAGTTACATGTTTTTAGTTTACATTATTGTTTTAACAATAAATTCTTTGTGTAAGAATCAAATGTAAATTTTACTGATATAACCCGAACAGGTTATGGGCCCAGTTATAAGTTAACTGAGAAATAAGCTCATTTTTTTTTCGATTATTACATTTGTTGTAACAACAACGAAATTGCATTTGTTGCTAGAAAAGGAAAAATAGCAGGCAATAGTAGCGAAGCATCATCGCTTGAAAAACTTAAAGGCCGTGAATACTACCATACATGGAAGTTTGCCATGAAGAGTCTACTCGAATACCACGATTTAGACAATTGTATAATCATGGAT
The DNA here is from genome assembly GCA_030710515.1 of Abscondita cerata. NCBI lineage: Eukaryota > Metazoa > Arthropoda > Insecta > Coleoptera > Lampyridae > Abscondita > Abscondita cerata. Next base: position 42,931 of record JALBCR010004276.1, read on the forward strand.
GTCCATAAAAAAGTGATTCAAAATTAAAGAAAGCGAACGTCAGATTAGTATTATCTATAAATGAATGTGCATATTCTATCTCTCACAAGTGCGTAGGACATTGGAAACAAATTAAAAGTCATCGGTTTTTCAGTTAGGGATGAGATGATTGGTGCGATTCTCCTTGCAGGCCTAACAGAAGATTTTAAACTATTGATTATGGGTTTAGAAAGCAGCGGTATTGCAATTACCTCAGATGCTGTGAAGTCGAAACTTCTTGAAGGCGATTATGATAAAACTCCATCAAAAGGTGTTTTCTTTACTACAAACAAGAAAATCAACAAATCTAAGAAAAGAATTAAGTGTTACAATTGTGGTTTAAAAATCATCTCAGTCAAGACTGTACAAAACGTAAAAAATCAAAATAAATCGTCAACTGACAATGATAACATGCAATGTTTCGTGCAGTGTGTTTATCTAGTAATCACGAAGATGTATCGATTTGTTGGTATTTAGATAGTGGTGCATCACACCACATAACACCTAAGTTGAATCAACGAAATGCACAAAGTACTTCTATAACAATTGCAAACGGTGCCGTTCTAAGTGTTAAAAATACTGGTGATTGTAACTTATTAATTAATGACATTGATATAACAGTTACAGATCTGATGCATGTTCTGGAATCAGACATAAATTTGTTATCGGTTTCGAAAATTTGCAGGTAATGGCAATACGATTGTGTTCAATGATAATTGTAAAGTTTATACATAAAGGTGGCAAATGGTGTTTACAAATTTAATGGTGAAAATGTCAAATCCATGTTTGCTAGTAAAAATTAGATAGCATCATGACGTGGCATAGAAGATTAGGACACATAAACTATAGAGACTTAAATAAAATGAAATATGGTGCTGTGTATAACGCCAAAATAAATAATCTTGGTTTTTGCCAAGTGTGCATCGAAGCTAAACAAAGTCGGCCCATTTCCAACTTCAAGTACAAGGTCGGAGAATTTACTTGATTTCATTCACTCCGACTTATGCGGTCCAATGGAAAATACGTCAATGGGAGGTGCGAAGTAGTTTCTCACTTTTATTGATGATTACCCCCGAAAGATCTTTGTTTATTTTTTTAAATCAAAACATGATGTTCTTGATACGTTCAAGGAATTCAAATGCATGGTTGAAAAACAATTGGAAAGAAATATTAAAATTATTAGAACGGACAACGGCACAGAATACTGTGGAAAAGAATTTGAAAATTTCTGCAAAAGAAACTGAATAATTCAAATGTATACACTTCAAATGTGTACACTCCACAACAAAATGGAACAGCGAAACTTGCAAATCGCACGTTGCAAGAAAGGGCAAAATGAATGATTTTTGATGTCAGTTTGGATAAACCATATTGGGCAGAAGCCGTTAATATCGTCGCTTATTTGACGAACCGATATGTAAGTTCAATTTACATAATAATTTGACTGGTAGAAATCCGAATTTACAACATTTGTGAATTTTTGGACCATCCGTAATGGTACATATTCCGAAACAAAAACGTTTAAAATGGGATAAAAAATTCAAACAAATGATATAGTGAAACAACGAAGGGTTATTGTTGTGTAGATCCTATTACTGAAAAATTAGAAATAAGTCACGATGTAATTTTTGATGAAATTTTATCAAAAGTGGTATCTATTAATAATCCAGAATTTGAGGACCAGGCTGTTCAGGTTGAAAATGTGTCGGTTCGTGATGAAGTAATTGAAATGTACCTAAGTAAAAGAATGTAGTGTCGTTATATGTTTTTAGTTTACATTATTGTTTTGAACAATAAATTCTTTGTGTAAGAATCAAATGTAAATTTCACTGATATAACCCGACAGGCTAACGCTTCGCCAGTAAACTTTTAAGCTCAGCAATTATATTGTTTAACTCTTAGTAAAATAATCGGCATATTATTGAACTACTGGCGGACACAAAAAAACCTTTTTCTTCAAGCGACAATAAAACGTCATATTATTGAACTACTGGCAGACGCTAAAAACTCTTTTTACTGTCTAGACATTAAAAGCAAAACAGTTATTTTGTTTCCACAACTATTTAGAGGTTGGTACCTCGGTTATGTCATATTATGAATGTAACAGTAAAGTACCAACTTGATTCGTCGAGCATAAAAGTCACTATAAGACTCGAGAATCTCGAAAATTTGAAAATAACACATGAAAACTAGCAATAAACGCTTGAAGAAAAATAATATATTTCACTTGGAGTTAAAAAATATAATTGTTTCGCTTAATTTGCTGTCTCGGCTAACACCTCGCCAGCAAACTTTTAAGCTCAACAATTATATTGTTTAACTCTAGTAAAATAATCTACTATTTACTGCCTAAACATTAAAAACAGCAGTTCTTTTGTGTTCACAACTATTTAGGTTGGTACCTCAGTTACGTCAATATATTATGAACGTGACAGTAAAGTACAAATCTGATTCATCGAGAATAAATAGTCACTACAACACTCGAGAATCTCGAAAATTTGAAAAGGACATTTGAAAACCAACAATAAACGCTTGAAGGAAAATAGTATATTTTACTTGGAGTTAAAAATATAATTGTTTCGCTTAATTTGTTGACTCAACTAACGCCTCGCCAGCAAACTTTTAAGTTCAGCAATTATATTGTTTAACCCCTAGTAAAATAATCGGCATATTATTGAACTATTGGCGGACGTAAAAAAAACCTTTTACTCTAAACATTAAACGCAGCAGTTCTTTTGGGTTCACAACTATTTAGGTTGGTACCTCGGTTATGTCATATTATTATGAACGTGACAGTAAAGTACCAACCTGATTCGTCGAGAATAAAACGTCACTATAACATTCGTGAATCTCGAAAATTTGAGAATAACACACCAATGAACATTTGAAGAAAAAGGAGTTTTTATTTATTTATTTACGGGAATCCCCACTATACGTAATACAGAATACACAAACGAAATAATTAATGCTCTTAATATATCCTATTAATTAAATCACAAAAAGTTATAATTAAAAAAATCTTAATAAATACATCATTTATATAATAGTTTAATTTCCACGTAGTGAGCCTTCAAGAGGAGTCAAGGTTCGATTGCTCAATAGAAACGACAGCTATTCTTTCGACCAATGTTTCGACCAATTCCTGGTCTTTTTCAAGGTATCTTTATTAATAAAGAAATAAATTAATACACAATCGATTAGACAATAATGTACAATAAAACTTAAAATATCAAACATATTTTTATACATTTAACAACACCGTGGTTAAAACTATCCGTATATAAGGAACACGCGCTTTTTAAAAAAACCATAAACCTTTATTTCATTGCTAAACAAGTATTTGCATCTCTTCTAGAAAAGTGGTTAAGAGTCTTCTATACCGTCCAATTCTCATGTAAAATTCCTATGTCACGGGCGCGACTCTCAAGGGTACAGTTTTTAATAAAAATAATTTTGGAGTTCACTATAATAAACATCGATTAGTAATATTTAGCACGCGAAAAATGTATGAAAATGCGAGAAAGTGGTAGGGGTACCCGGCTACTCCACCGCTTTCTTGCTCTAGGTCAATTTCAATCATCTTTGTATGCATTTTTTGGGTGTTAAATATAATTTTATCGAAAAATGAGAATACAGTTTTGTTCCTTTCCATTTCACCTTCAAAACTTTTTTTTATTTCTGACAATAGGACCACCACACGAGCATTTAGCATTTGAATATATTGTATTAAAACATTTAAATCGCAATTGTGCATAAACTACCTGACAATTGTAGGGTTTTGCGCACATTAAGTACGTTTCATTACCTCCTATTTCCCGAAAGGTTTCCGCTACGTTTAAAAAAATGAGGGATATACGAATTTTTAAAGAAAAACATAAATATTCCAGTTTTTCGGAAAATTATTATCCGATGGAGTCGAGTTGATGCTCATTTTATTCGTATTTTTATCTTCTACAACTTTTCTTTTTACACTATTAATTGAAAAAAAAAACACGATTTTATTGCATTTAAATGTTAATAAACAATATAATGACAATTCATTTTCGGTATAAAACGTGACTAAGATACTATATACTATTTACAATTACATGGCACAGGCGGTATCCTACTATTATTTTTATCAAAATTGTATCTCTATTTACTGCACTACAAAACGGTCAAGTAACTGCTTATGTTCCCATTTCAGTGTTTTTCTCTCAATTATTGATTGTATTTTTTTTCAGATTGAAAACGCCAATTCAGTAAGAAGCAGTAACGCTGATGCAGTGCGGTTCTTTCTAGTCGACTGTCGGCCTATAGAACAGTACCATGCCGGGCACTTACCTACGGCCTTTCACTTAGACTATTACTTAATGCTGCAAGAGCCTAGTGCATTTTCAACCGCCGTTCAAGGTCTTCTATCGGCTCAAAAACAAGCGGTTGCTATCAACTCTAACGCTGGTAAACCTTACTTGTTTTAGAACACTAATTTGTAAGACAATAATTGCTACAAAATGTTTAATCGTAGGTGGTGAACACTTATGTTTCTTGGGATCTGGCCGTAACGAAGAAGATCAATACACTCATATGGTCGTCGCGTCGTTTTTACAAAAGCATACCAAGTACGTTTCTATATTAACTGGTGGTTATGTAGAAGTCCATAAATACTTTGGAGAGCATGCAAGCGAGTACCTACAAGATCACAATCCTTTGGCTTGCATAGTTTGTGCTCCAGATGCAAAATTGAAGGAAGGTGAAAACTTCAAAAGTGCTACCTCCAACGATCTCTTAGGGAAAATATCCGCCGTTATGAAATCCAAATCGGCGGAAGTAAAGGGAAAACTTTTCGAATACATTGTGAACCCGAATAATAGCCCTGTGCAAGAACGACACGTGTCTAGTTCAGACAAAATCGGAAAACGTTACCGTAACGTAGCACCCGTTTTCAGTATAGACGACGATCAAGATAACGTTGCTAGCATTCAGGTAACTTGCATATTTATTAAAAGTAACCCTACATCCCATCTTATCCCACAGATTACCTTGCAGAGAATATTTAAATTTTCCGTTTATTCCAATTTTAAATGAAATTGTAGTAAATGTCCATTAAAGCCTTTTAAAGTTATAAATTTATTTCTTAGGGTGGCGAAGATGAAGATACAAGAGAAATAGTATCCATACTTAGTTGGTTAAAAAATCCCGATGTAATCGAACATTTTCCTTGTGACGAAGTTAAGTTGAATGGGTTAATGTTCAAAAGTCATTTGCTAGTAACAGATTCTCACTTAATCGTTCTAAGAGAAATACCCGAAAAGAAAGGTTTAGCTGAAGTTATAGTTCGACGTCCTTTATCAGCTGTCGTTAAAATTACTGCTAAAAAGCGCCACCCCGAATTAATCACATTTAAATATGGGGTGCCTGATGGCGACTCAGTACTTATATCAGACATGGATAGGTTTTTAATACCGAACGCAAATAAAGCGACGAAAGTTGTTTCGGATCAAATTTTAATGCAACATAAAATTAGAGAGTAGCAAGAACATGTTCAGCTTCAAGTTCTGAAAGTAATTAGGATTTTCCGTCAACGATTCTTTATTTTCTCTGAAGAACTTTTAGCTGCTTTACCATTTCTTTTAAGATAGTCATAGGTATTATAGATTATTAGATAGATTTAATTTAATATTGTTGCATTCTGTCGATATTTATTTGCATTGTACATAAAGTCATAAAATGTTAAATTTATCATTTGTTTGCATGGTAATCCTTCCTGAAGTTGCCGGTGTTTTTGGTATGTTTTTTGGTCTCATCACAAGACATTTTGAATGTAAATAACACTACGATTAATTTGAAATTATTGCCTGCGTTATGGCATGGTAACTGGTGGTAAGCGACCCTAAAAAATGCTTACACAAAATGTACGCACAGAATAATAAATATATTCTCTGCGTTCATACAGAAATTTCATTTTGGTCTTAAGTAGTTCACGCTGTACCCACGCGCAGCCAGGAGTTGCCAAGGTGTAGCTAAAGTAAATTCCTCGATTTCCGACTGTGCGGTATATCGTGAAATGTCACTGCTAAGAAATAGTAAGCTTTCTACAACCGCTCCGCTCAAGTCATGAATAATATTCTTGCGCGTGGGTACAGCGCGCGATTTCCGTAGGATCATGGACTTCAAACGTTCCGACAACCAGTGAAACTTCTGCGCAACGAAGTATTATTATTCTGTGATGTAGGTACATAGTGTAGATATATCGAATGAAGTAGTATACATCACTATATGGATAAGGAGTTCATCAGTTTCTGAATAATTTCGCTTTATATTTAAACAGGAAAAAATACCATTACAATGTTGGCATTGATGATAGAAGGTTGTGATATTCAGCGCACCTTACTAGTATCGCCGATTGTAGCGAAGAAACCCCATATTTGAAAAAAAATTGTACGCACTTGTAAGTGTTTTAGAAGAGTGTTTGTTTTTGTACATTTTTTGTAAAAATATTCCCAATTTTAGCTGTACGTATAATAATATAGGGCACCAGATTCTAATTGAATTCGAAAAAGGTATCGTTTGAACACCCTCTTGTGTTCAATTCCCATTAAAATTTTTATTATGTTTGTACACCAGGATGAGAATATTTTCTTCAAATTTGCTAACAGAAAGTTTAAAACACAAAAAATAACCGACAAACAAAAAAACAGCATAAAAAATTATTAAAATTATACAATTACAAAAATTAGTAACTATCGTAAATAAATAAACACTTTTTTTGTTATTTTAGTTGTGTTTATTGAAATTCTTAAAAAAGAAAGAAGAAAGTCCGCTTGAAGAAATCGTATACTCCGTACAAAATCTAAACGATCGCTCATTTAACATTGTCACTAAAAGGATATTCCGGCGACATGCGCGAAAAAAATGTTGCTCATTCAACATCAAAGTGCCGACGGTCGAGTGAAGTTTCAGAAGACGTTTACTGTGGTTGTGATGTTAGGTAAGAAGCTTGGCGTTATAAAAATGAATGTTCAACAAAGCCAATTTCTTTCTAGTATTTTATTTATATGCTTCAAGGAGAACGTAAAATAACAAAATCTACAAATATTACATGTGTTCTGTACCCGAAACGTTATTACGACATGATTGTGATGCTTTTCTTAATTTTATTTATGTGTCATGCTTTTAAGCAGGAAATAGATTGGATTGGCAAATTAAATTCGTTTGAGAGTAAACTGCACGTAATCTTATGACAGTAAGAAAAACTGTTAAAAATCGACAAACTTTTCTGGGTTATTTGCTTGACCTGTTTCCCCTAGAAAACAACGAACAATCTGTTCAATTAGGCATAACATATACAGTGAGGTTTTTTACGACTGTACATAGACGTAGGAAATATACTGACTTCCAGAAAAATTGCAACACCTAGAAGTTGTCGAACGATTTTAATGAAATTTTCAGGAAACGTCTATTTTCGTTAAACAAAGTGATGATTAAAATTTGAATAAAATCTAGCAAGTAGTTTTTGTTTTTTTGCCTGTTGTTTCCATAGCACATAGTAACAATAAATTTGAAGTATTAGACTATTTAGTAACTGTCAAGTTTGCAAATTGTTGTTGTTTCTTCACAATTTCATTCTGAACTTGAAAACAATGCCGAGAGTACGTCAACATAAACATTTTGTCCAAAGTGATTTTAAACGTGGCCGTATTATTGGTATGAGAGAGGCCGGACTTTCGCTAAGAGAAATTGCTGGTCGTGTAAATCGAAATGTTTCATCAGTATTGAGATGTTAGTCCAAATGGTCCGAGGAAGGGGTTCAACATCATCGCCGTGGATCTGGACGTCCTCGAAGGACTACAGATCGCGAATAACGTCGCTTAAGAGTTCTGACCACAAGAGATAGATTTTCAACAACTCGATCAATTGCAAATGATTGGATAAGAGGTACAGGACGTAGGATGTCAATGTCATCTGTTTATCGCTGGATAAGATCTTATGGGTTGCGTTCATATCGTCCATTTTTATGTCTTCCTCTTACACCACTTCACCGTCTACGTAGACTAGAGTGGAGCAACGAAAGGGTTAATTGGGCACAAGAATAGCATCAAATTGTGTTTAGTGACGAGTCCCGGTTTTGCTTGTGGGCCCACGATGGTCGTAGGAGGGTCAGACGGATGCGTGGAAAACGTAAAAATCAACATTTTTTGTGGAACGCAACACAGCCCTCACTCAAGGAGTTATGATATGGGGTGCAATATGTTATGGTAGCAGATCACCCTTGGTCTTTATTGACGGCAACCTTAACGCAGCTGGTTACATTGCCAATGTGCTACAACCAGTTGGCCTTCCAAATCTTCAGGGGCTGCAAAATCCCATTTTCTAGCAGACATTTTCATACGGCAAGGGCTACAACACGGTTTTTAGAAGAATCTAACATTGCCAAAGAAGAATTGAAAACTTATGCCTTCTTGGAAGAAGGATCGGAAGTCACACTCATTGACGCTAGTGTGACATCTAGACTTGGACTTGTTGGAGTCAGGAAACCACTTTCACTACAGTGATCTGATGGGACTGTGAGGACTAACGTGAATTCTTTGGCAGTGAAGTTGAAGATTTCTGATGCTCAAGACAAGAAGTCCTTCAACATTGAAGAAATGAGGACAGTCGAGTCCTTGGACGTGGGTCGACAAACTACAAACCTTAAAGACCTGACGACAAGATGGCCTCATCTGAAGAAGGTCCATCTTCAGCCCCTCAAAATACGAAGCCAACAGTGCGTACCTGATTGCATTTGACAAAGTGATTCGGGGTCCTCCCAAAGCTCCAATCCTTGGAAGAACTCCACTTGGTTGGATTTTGACTGGAAAAACTGCAGCCAGCAGCAAGCTTTTACATGAGAATACCATGTTCTATGTAAATAAAACCACTCATGCATCAGATGATGAACTTCACTACATAGTGAAAGAATTCTTCAAAATGGAATCTTTGAAATTAGTGCCTGACAAACTTTTATCAGCCGAGGACTTGAGAGTAAAAATGCTAATGGACAAATACTCACGAAGACGTGGTGATGCATGGGAGACCGGGCTACTCTGGAAGAGTGATCATATCCGAATGCCCGTAAGTAAAGATAATGCATTGAAGAGACTCTTTTATTTGGAAAAGAGAATGGACAAAGATCCAGAGTTTTGCAAGCTGTACAACGAAAGAATGCAATACAATCTGGACCAGGGGTATTGTCGATTCATTACTCCAGAAGAAGAACGAAAGGAAAGTCCCAAGAAGTGGTATTTACCACACTTTGGAGTCTTTCACCCACAGAAGCCGGGGAAGATCCAACTGGTGTTTGATGCCGCAGCGAAGTCACGTGGTGTCAGCCTGAACGACCAGTTAATGACAGGACCAGACCTCTTGACGTCTCTTCCGGGAACTTTGATCAAATTCCGACAGAATGAGATTGGCTTCAGTGGTGACATAAAGGACATGTTTCATCGTGTGAAGATTCACGAGGAAGATTTACCTGCCCAGCGAATCCTCTGGAGAGAAGAAAGACGACAAGAAGAACCAGACACGTACGTCATGACAGTAAGCATTTTTGGGCCAAAATGTTCTCCTTTTACCTCTCAGAAATTAAGAACAGAAATGCTGCCGAGTTCAAGGAAGAATTCCCAGCAGCTTTTAAAGCAATAACTGAAAACGTACATGGACGATTATTTGGATTCAGTTCATACTCCTGAAGAATGTCTTCAAATGATCAAGGATGTAATCCATTACAAGAGGAGTTTTGAAATCCGGAATTGGAGTTGCAGCTCTCGTGAAGTTCTACAACAAATACCGGAATCCTTGAGATCAACTCAAGGAAAGAATTTGGACTTTGACTCACAGTTGAAATCAGAAAGAATACTGGGTCTGATATGGGATCCCAACAATGATGTACTTTCATTTAACCTTCGTCGACATGCCAATATTTGAAGATGACAACAAATTGACAAAAAAAACAAGTCCTCAAGGTCGTTATGTCCTTGTTCGATCCTATGGGGTATCTGAGTCACTATACGGTGCAAGGAAAAATCCTCCTTCAAGAGATTTTGAGGTCCGGACTAGAGTGGGGATGCACCACTGAATGAACAATTAATTGACCCAGAAAATATGAAGAATCTGAAGAATGTTCAACTGCACATTTTCACTGACGCCAGTATACAATCATTCTGTTCAGTAGGGTACATCAAAGTCAAAAGTGAAGAACGTGGAACAACAGTTGCCATTATCATGGCTAAGACACGAGTTGCATCGATTAAACAGATGACAGTGCCTCGTTTGGAACTCCAAGCTGCGTTGATGGGAAGTAGACTTGCTCAATTTATCAAAGAGCACTTGGAGATAAACATTGACAATACGGTGTACTGGACTGATTCGAGAACTGTTCTTCGTTGGATCAAGTTAGAACACAGAAGATACAAGATGTTCGTCGCTCGCAGAATTGGAGAAATCCTGGAGACGACTGGAGACCAGAGTGGCGTTGGGTTCCGACGAAACTTAATGTCGCTGTTGAAGGAACAAGAAATGACACCATCATTGACTTTAGTCCCTATACTCGTTGGGTCAATGGACCAGGCTTCCTTTACCTGCCTAAAGAGCACTGGCCAGAAGAGACAAATGTGAAAAAGGAAGATTTCACAGATGATGAAGAACTGACGGCAGTTAATGTTGCTGGACTCCACGAACCGATTATTGAATGTTCAAGATTTTCGTCGTGGACACGGCTGACAAGAGTGACAGCTTGGATTTTTAGATTCAGCAACAACTGTCGAAAAAAGACCCGAACGAAGAAAACTACAGTTCCAATTGATTTGACTGTGGCTGAGATGAAGTATGCCGAGAAGTACTGGTTTAGAAAGATTCAATCAGATTCCTTCTCGGATGAAATCTTGTGTTTGGAAAATGACAGGCCAATACCAAACTCAAGTCGAACCAAGTGCCTTTCACCGATTTTGGACGAAGAGCAGACACTTCGGATGAAAGGAAGAATTGAAGCTTCATCATTGGTTGGTCAAGAAGTGAAGCGTCCAATTTTATTAGATTCGAAGCATTACGTGACAAGACTGCTGACATCTCACTTCCGTGTCCTGGCTGGCCATCATAGTCTGGAAAGTGTATTCAACAGCATTAGACAGAGATTTTGGATCCTCAACATGAGGTCTGCAATCAGAAGTGCATTCGCACATTGTCAGCTTTGTAAAACCGACGTGCAAAGCCGATTATTCCGGAAATGGGAATTCTTCCGGAACCAAGATTGGAAGGAATGACTCTTCAATTTACCAATTGTGGAGTGGACTACTTTGGCCCTATGATGGTCACAATTGGAAGAAGACACGAGAAAAGGTATGGAGTTCTTTTACGTGCATGACCACCCGAGCCATTCACCTGGAGATTGCACATTCTCTCACCACTGACTCTGCCATCATGGCAATTAGAAGAATGATCGGAAGAAGAGGAAATCCTCGAAGAATGTACTCCGACAACGGTACTAATCTGAGGGGATCTGATGTTGAATTGAAAAAGGCCTTGAAAGATCTTGACCAAAAGAAGATTCTGACGGAACTGACTCCACGAGGAATAGGCTGGCACTTCATCCCCGCTTTAGCACTGCACATGGGAGGATGTTGGGAAAGGTTAGTCCAGTCGGTCAAGGTGGCCTTAAAGATGACCTTGAATGAACAGTCACCCAACGAAGAAACCTTACAGACGCTGATCGTGGAGGCCAAAAATATCGTGAACAGTCGTCCACTTACCCATGTATCAGTTGACCCAGAAGATCCAGAGAGCTTAACCTTCGAATCATTTCTTTCGTGGACATCCTGGATCCAATGAACCGATAGGGAGAATTTGATGATACCTACTGATTTTCATTTTAGAAAACATGGGTCAAGGAGTACGTTCCAACCCTTACCAGAAGGGACAAATGGCATAAGAGGGTTAAGCCAATCGAAGTCAGAGACATCGCTATTGTGGTTGACCTTCATGAACCTAGAAATACCTGGAGAAAATGTATTGTTACTTCAGTTTTTCCAGGAAAGGACAGATAAGTAAGGGCAGTAGAGGTCAAGATAGGAAATTAACTCCTAAGAAGACCAGTTAGCCGACTCTGCATGCTCGACGTTTCACCGAAGTAGGTAGATGTCCTGCCCCCAGGAGCATCTACGGGGGAGAATATGTCGTCGAGCGACTTTAAGTCCATGTCAATCAATATATATTTCCTATGTTCAGTTGTAAAAAAATCTCGCTATATACGCCCATACAAAAATATGTTTAGTGGTTCTTCTAACCTTTCCAAAACAAGCACGACATTGACTGCATGCTTCGGTCAACTTAACTGTCTTTACAGTATTTCGCTAATTACAATCATCAGATACAGTAACCATGCTACTCAAATTCACTAATACTGAATACCAAATGATTGTATAGTCGTAGTTGCGAGAGGTGTCTTATGATTCATCGCATTCATATTTCTTTAACACCAATAAATAAGTGAAATATGTATGCTTATTTCATTTATTTGTTGGTGTTAAAAAAGGATAGATGCAATGAATAATAAGACACCTCTCGCAATTACTACTATACAACCTCTCCTTGTTTATTTGGCTCTCAATATGCAAATTTGCCATTAATGACGTTAACTTCATTCTTTCAATTTCTATATTCTATAACTGTAACTTCAAGTGAGTTAGGCAACCATCATTGTAAATACGTGATTTTTCATAAAGCGACCGTGCCAACTAGCCTCTTAAGATGAGGTATCCGGGAAAACTTATTGACACTCGCGTTATGTGGATCGTGACTCTATATATCTCCCTGGAACAAGACATTTTCAACACTCACTTCTTTGAATGTGAAAAAACTACTGAATCATGAAGACACCTACTAAACAAAGAACTTTAAAGCAATGTATTGTAACATTTGAACAAAGTAACAAAATTAACATATTTCATTTTCACATCGGTTCTATACTCCATTCAACCAAGGCGAATCTGAAGTAAATAAACACTAATGCGTGATGAACATCTGTTTTGTACAATCTGCAAATTAAATTGTTTAGAGTTTTTGTTGGAGATAAAAGCAGTAAATTTAGATTTTTAAATGATGGTCTTCCACAGGGATCGGTTCTTGCATCTATTCTTTTAATGCATATATTTCTGATCTTCCTTCTTTACAATGTCGAAAATTCGTCTACGTCGATGATATGGCAATTTCATTTCAACATTCAGATTTTTTCGAAATTGAAAATAAACTATCTGATGATTTGCGTATTATGGAAAATTATTTCAAAAATGACGATTATACCCCCAATCTTAAAAAGACAGGTTTCTTGTTTTAATTGAACTAATAGAGAAAAGTAGAAAACTTAATGTTTATCTTTAATAATACAAAGTTAAACCATAATTTTAACCCAGTTTATCTGGGAGTAACTTTAGATACGTTTTTAATTTACAAAGATCATTTAGAAAAAGTCAAATAAAAATGAAAACAAGAAATGAAGTCATTCAAAAATTAGCTGGAACAACTTGGGAGAAGATGCAAAGACACTTCGTACAGCTGCATTGGAATTAGTTTATTCTACAGCAGAATATTGTGCTCCTGTCTGGTTGAATAGTTATCATAGAAAAAAAATAGATGCCCAGTTGAATTGCACTATGCGTATAATTAGTGGAACCATTAAATCTACTCCTTTCGATTGACTTCCTGTTTCTTGTAATATTACTCCATCGAACATTCGACGAAACGCTGCGTTAAAACGGGAATGGGATAAATGCTAACTTAACAAAAAGTTACCAATCTGGAATGACATTGACAACCCTCCTGTTAAAAGACTTAAGTCTCGAAGTCCTATATGGTTGCAAGACTACTTAAGTACGGCTTTTTCTGAAGCTGAAGAGAAAAACAAATTATGGTCTGGAGTTGATGTTTTCAATAAACATCTCCATTAATGATCCAACATAAGACCGGGCTTTAATCAAAAAAGAAAAATTTGGTCAAAAGTAAATCGCACAAGAACAGGCCATTCAAAATGCAACGTTATGTCGTTCAAATGGGGTGCGATTTCTAATCCAAATTGTGACTGTGGAAACAAACCAGAGACCGTTACACATATTGTAGAGGATTTTCAATTAACGAAGTTTAAAGGAGGGTTTCCAAACATTCATAATTTAACGGATGAAGCAATATTATGGCTTACGAATCTGAAGGACATCTGAACTTTAGCAATATTTTGTATTCTTGTCTTGATTATCTGTTTTTCCATTATTTTGTTTTGCTATTTCTTTAATCTACTATTTTTTCGTCATTGTCGTAAACTGGCGCCTAAACCGGTCCATTATATGTCGTCGTGCAATGGCTGTGCCGTTATATTTTATGTTCTTATTTACCTTCTATAATGTTCACACACTTAATTAATATTATTACATGTGAATACTAAGGTGGGTAAGGGTTGGCATGTTTAGGTTTTCCTAAACCTTGAAGTAAATGCTTTGCCAAGACGAACCAATCCACTATTGCACACGGTTTCGTCACTACACTATGCAGGTTTATACCGATCTTCTGGGACACCATACATAACACTTACATTAGAATACAATATTTGTATAATGTACCATACGAATAAATAAATGTATTTAGTTATTGTAAGTCAAATAATCATTAAACGGATTAGTGCATTTTAAAGTAATTTCCCAACAAAGCAATTGCCTCCCGGGCAATTAGAGTTGTAACAATGGTCAATTTTTAAATATGCCATAGTTTCCCTTAAGAAACCGTTTTGTGTTTTTAGATGTTACGGCAGTAATTGTAATAACTTCACATTGTAACATTGCAATAAATACTTTGAAATATTCAACTTCGTGTTACTATTTCATTATCTATAAGAGACAACATTTGAAGATTAATCTACGCTTCTCATGGACTTGAGATTACTCTGTAAGCAAGTTCAAACCGTAACAATGTTAAAGTTCTGTTTGTCTAATGTTTTTATGTTTAGTGGGCATAACGACCATAGGTCACAGAAACTGCCTTATGTTTTCTTAAAAAAACAAAATTATTTATTATTCCAACTCAAGTCAGTGAATATCAAATACGTTGTCGATGTATAGGGACGCTGATAAAATGGTTACATTAGGGGGCATGTTTAATACACCATTTCTACACCAATTTATAAAAACGGCATTTTTAATTCTTGATGTAGGATTCGTCTCACAATGTGAAGGTAACCTAAACAAAACTTCCTTATTTGCCCGCAGAGCGCTGAGGGTATCACAAAACAGAAAGCTTTCAGACATTACCGATGATTGACTAAACTAAGCCAAGTGTAAATACTAAAGAATCACTTGCGACAACTTATCGCGGTCCCTTTCTTCTTTAAAAAAAAAAATTATTGTCTTGACATTAGATGGCACCTCCTATGTTTTTTCTCTTAGTAACTTTTCTCTAGGTTGGCAGAGTTTAGGATTTAATGTTTAATTAAATCACCATGGAAGTTTTTATGTGCGAATAAACAAATGTAGTTATATCCAAAATAATTAATAAACACGTGTTTTTTTGACCGATAATAGTTTTTCATCATACTCTGCTCACATATTGGCCGCCATATTGAAATATTACAGAATTTGAAATCCAGTTACTATACTATAAAAGCACGTGTAGTGTTGATTTGAATCTTGTTAAACAAATTATAAGATTTAGTATACTTATCGGTTGAAGCTATCACACTAGGACGGACATGGGCATGAACTTTTCAATTTAGCCCAAGTGATACTGACCAAACGGAACAGATAGTTATTCTGTGACGGAACTCCCACCTTCCTTGAAGGAACTATCGCTTTAGGGCGCTCATTACAACTGTACAACACTGTGACATTTCATATTTGATTTTGAAAACTTTTATTCGTATCGTTCTGTGATGTGTTGTCTACTTATGAATTTTGGGTTGCCTATGCATTTTACAATTTATTAAATTTATTTTCGCTATCAAAAATTGTTAACAATTGTGGTTTCCCCTTTTGACGATCCTCTTTTTGGAACCAGTCGTGTGTGCCGATGGTCGACTTGTTTTTTCTGCATTTATTTGGATTATAATCGGTCATTCACATATTTTACTTAACCAAATGTATTTTTGTCTCTAGGCTTTAACTTACCCCTTGACTGGATTTGCTTCCGTTTGGAATTGGGTTAATTGTCCCATGTGTCTGGTTTTGGACTCCCTGCATGGTGGTGTCTATAATATTGGACGTTGAGAAGCTCCTACAACTATTCGCTACAACATGCTAGATTATTGCTGTAATTATTTGGGTTGGTTCCCTGTCTAAGCCGAGCTTGTATCATACTCACGACCCTACGTAACATCTGGGCAGCGGACCATCTTTAAAAGTTATCCTAATTCGGTATTTTCCAATTTTTTATAAAATGTGCGAAATCGAAGTCCGTACATATAAAAGACGTTCACCAGTTGTAATTTTTTTAAAATTACAGTGTACTTTTAAAAAATATATTTAATTCTAATACTGAAAATTGGCACCGAAATAAGTCGTCTTTATCGTGACCTCAATTCTCGTATAAATAACACAATACATCGATGGTTTGATTTGTATGCGATTGTTTTTTTCAAGTAATAAATTAGTGGTGCTTTACATAAAGAAACCACCATTTATATTTGATATATACGAGTATTGACGTCACTACCAATGACAATGATTTTAAAAGATAGCGGTTTGGATATTTTTGAAATGAAAATTTTTTATTCTGAGCACATCATCAATTTTTGGTGATACTGGGGTTTTCTTTTATGTTTAGGTTTTAGTGGTTTTTCTAAACCTTGAAGCAAATGATTTGCCAAGACAAACCAATCCACTATTGCACACGGTTTCGTCACCACATTATACAGGTTTATACTGATCTTCTGGGGCACCATACATAACACTTACATCACAATACAATATTTAAAATGTACCATGTTTATGACTTAAGAATAAACTACAATTTTCTTAAATATACATTTTATGAAAACACCCAATTGTTCAGTGCAGCTTGTTGATCTTGTCTATATTACCTGCATCATAAATTTGTTGTTTATTATGATTTCAATATTGTGATATCATCTCACTTTTAATCTCGTAAACCACTGATATCAAACGAATTGTGATACGAATATTCAAGAATCGGTAACCGTGAATTGAATTTCAACGAATTCGTTACTCTTACCGCTTACTTATGCGATATAGAGGTTATTTTGAAGTTTATTTTTCTTACTGCTTACCGATACCGAACTATAAATCCAGCTTTTCTGACAGGTTAATTAATTTAATTAAGTGCGTTTATAAAAGTTATTATAATTTACCTGAATTGCCCATAAGGCCCGCATACATGTAGCAGCGAGTAGACGGTCTAGCAATCTCACCGTAATTTAACATTTCTCTGCGACCGCACCATATTTCTTTTTTTCTGTTGTGATAATAATTTTTTAGACGACTACTCTCGAAAGTAACCATATTACAACACAAAGTTGTGTCCGAAAATGTAAAATATCATAACTTTTTCAAAACTGTTGTGATAAAACTCAAAAGTTAATAGTTTACACTCATATCGTCTTAGTTACACTTAGCAACGACCTTTGCATCAATTTTTACCACTTCATTCAAAAAATCAAGTAGGTGAATGTCTACCGAATTTGACATGTTATTTATTTGAGGCACAGTAAAATAAAAACTAAAATTGTTTTCGCGTTTAAAATTTTGAAAATGTCGAGCAGTAGCGATGAATGTAACATCCAATTAACACTGTCCTTAGTTTTGTAAGAAGCAAAAGTTACCACACCGGTGTTGTTTTTCTTAACCCTTAACAAGTAATTTTTTCCACTACTAGCTGTGAAGTGAACAATTATTGCGTCTCCTAGCCAACTGAGAAGTTGAATTTCTCCATTAGTGGTTAATAATGTTTTCTATTGTTGAGCTAGGTTAATAATGGACAACCAAGCTTTTGTATTCTAAATTAGTCATTGTTAAAAGAAAGTCTTACATTCCAATGATACCAATTTGCAGCCATAATGTGGCATATAAAAATTTATATTTTTCGTTATAAATTACGCTACTTGAAACTAACTATGTGTTATAATTTTAGTTTTAATTGTAATGTATTTGTATTAGAGAAGTATATAATACATTACATAAGATTGTTAAACTGGAACTGTAAATGTAAAGCCACATTTAAAACGATCCGTGGTGTACGCTGATCTCCTATACCGCCAGTGTGCGATGCTGGAATAACCAACAGTTATGAAATTATTTTACCTTGAAGTGTACAACCGGCGGGTCCCTACTCTTTTACGTTACCTGCGGAACATTAAACTTTTCCCATGGTACGACGGATTGCCTGTACACAATTTTAGATAAACTGCAGAAGCAAATAATCTTGAATTTAGAGGGCTATTAAAAATTCGATTCGTTTTATTATTTATTAAAGACTAACAAAAACACAATTAAAAACACTAGTTATAATCCCAGAAATTTATCCAGCAGACAAAGTATAAGAATTCCAATTACAAATTCGTTCAGATTCATTTAAAATAGCCCAATTAGGAGACTGTCTTTCAACATTCAACCAATTAAAGTCGTCTAAAGTTGACCAGTTGTTTACTGTAGGATCCAAAGCGGAATTAATAAAATCTTCATCTACAGACTCATATTCATAGTTATATGGTGCTACTAAAATTTTAGTACAATCTTCTATAATAGCTCTGCTAGTAACATGTAGATAAATATGTAAGTCGTTTGAATTATGTAACCTTAATTGTTGACACGCGATCACAAATTTAGAACTCACGCAATTTTCTGCTAAAATTGACGTCGAAACCGGTCCACTAAATACCAAACAATTTTTTAACTGATTTAAATGTAAAGTTGAAGGTGTACCGCACAACTTAATAACGCAATTTTCTACATTCCTAATCATCACATCCTTTTTGTAGATTTCAGAACCCTGCAACGTCAAAATTTCCCCCCGTTTATTTTCAAATCCGCATAGATTCTCTTCAAAGTTAAATGTATGCTTTGTGCAAAAGTCAACTACATCTTTTGAATGTCCATTAATAGCAACACTAGGTTTTGATTTTTTCTTAAACCCGAATTTCTTTTTAGGCATTAATTTTTCTTCCAATTCCTTCGCACGTGTCGTTAAATCGTGTATAGTCTCGTGGCATCTCTCGATATCATACATTCGTAAAAATATTTTAGATCCTGCTCCATACTTTTGCAGATTTAGTATATTTTAAAAATGGTATCGAAATGGTTAGGCAAATCGTTAACATTCAGCGATGGGGCTACATTTAAATCGTTTTCAATTTCTAAGCGTTTGTCTCCAAAAGTTTTTTCAAAAAATTCGATCCTTTCATGTTCGGCTGAAACGGATTTTTTGTCTTCTTGTTTCTTTTCGATATCTAATTTACGTTCCAAGTCTCTTTTTTGCAGAAGGCTAGTAACCTTTTCGCATTTTCCTCGAATTATGTCCATCACTCTTTGGGTTTAAGATTTTCCAGTTCGTTTTTTCTAAGTTGATGCAAGGGCTTGTTGGTTTCAGAAGCTGCTTTTAGGGTGTTGATAAATTGTTGATTTTCGTCTGTGTTTCTACGGAAAATTTTTCAGTGCTTGCGTAAGTCTGTATAAATAAATATATTTATGTTAGGTATATGACAAGTAATGACATTTGTAAAAGCTGTAACTTGTTAGTTACATACAGTAAAGTGGTTCAAATAATTATTCGTATACTGCAGCAAACGTACAATCTTACTAAACTATATATTATTATTATTATTATTAAAGCAAATAAATTACAGAAAATAAAATTAGGAATTCAATAGTTTTACAGCATAAGCAAGTCCAAGGTATAGTGAGAGTTCAAGTAAAAACCGGAATTGAATTGATTTGATCATTTTACAGTGTAACAAAAAGTACAACAAAATAACGTGTGGTGACGTTTTAGTGCAGAGTTCTAAAACGTGATATCACATTTGCATTTAAACATTCACTCGTCGTTACAGTTATCTGTTGGCATTACTTAGTTTATACTATTTGTATGTGTTCTTATACACGAAATGTCGCAAGACATGCATTTCACTTGTAATATCACAGGTGATGTTAATATAACCTACGGCTTCCTTAGACGAAATTTTCTACTTTGTTTAGAAACATGTTACTTGTAAAATTTATTTTCTCTCGAGTGTTATTAAAATAAACATTTACAACTTTGATCAAACTGACATATACCTACAACCTGTTCGTGTAGTACGCGGACCTTTGATATTGCCTTTAAAAAGTAGATTTATTCAAAATCAGTGTTGACCATTTTTTTAGGTTCCTCAATTTCAAAATATTTTGAATTATGCATGGTGTCCGCTTTCATGGACCACTTCGTCAACTTCGATATTTTAAATGGAAACACATTTTTGTTTTTATTCGAAATCTACGTGAAAAACTATGGAGACTTTGTTAATATCTCAAGAAGTTCTGACTAAAATATTCAATACGTATACTTACTGTTTGAAATCAGCATTTTACGGTCTATCAAATTCTGTTAAAAAAATGGGGGTTTCTATTTAAAAAAATATTTGATGACGTAGCTGCATAAAAACTGTGGAGGTAAAAAAATTAAAAACAATTGCAAAATGTTACTTGTTACCAAAATCAAGTTACCTGTTCAATTGTTTTTTGATAGCTTTCACACAAAATTTTGACTTTGTATAAAATTTAAAATAGAAATTTCATTTATTTCCAAGAACATTTTCACTTTTAAATAAATTCCTGCTATATTTTAATTTATGGCCTATTTGTAGGTATCGTTAAACCGTACAGTAGTTTCTATTCCTCTCTCAACATATACTTTGCACCATTTAACCACATTTATATCTCTTACAGTTTCCAAAATCCAAATATCGAGCTGAATTAGGTGAGACAAACGGCATAGTACAGTTAGAAAAAATATCAATAGAGTTTTGGAATATCGTAAAAACAAATACGGAAAACGCTAAAATCACAGGACTACCTTTTTTTGCATGTGTAATGACGTATGCGCACGTGTAGAAGAGAGGCGGGCATGCGCAGGAGACACGTGATTTTAGCGTTGATTGTATTTGTTTATACAATATTCAAAACCTCCTTATTGTTTCTTACACCTTGTTTCTTCTTCGTAGCCTCCTTTACATCCATTATCGGATATAGGCCTTCCTTCTCAATTTCCTTTGCTCTTTGATAGTAGACGAATATTAAATTAAACGTTAGAATATATTCCGTGACTTTCTAGAAAAGCGTTATGATCTTAGCAAGTGGTCACTGGTACCAAGTATTCTATTTAAACCTGATTTTTATTTCAGTTGTTTAACTTCCACTTTGTTTCCTAGTCCATTGGTTATCCGTCTAGTAAATACATTATAGTTCGGCGATGATAGCGACATTGACTTAGTTGTCTTTTTAGAACAACAGAATTGGTACGGAATTATTCCTGCTGGTTGGTATTTGTCCTCCACTTACGATTTATTTAGTAGTGGTATAATTGTTGAATGTATTTTGGTGTTTTTTCGGGAAAGTTGATATAATTTCTTCTTTTATCATTTCGAGGTTTCTATGTCGTTTAGTATTCCATCTCCATTTTATTTCTTGGCATTATAACATTTTAGGTTTCTTTTATTATTTGTTCTGTGTTGTTCTAACTATTTTCGTGTGTTTTATATTTTAGAATTTTGTTAGTAGGTATCTAACTTGCGAACAAAAATCGACCCCCCTCATATGAGTTTGAGTGCATTTTTTCCGAGAGTCAGATTTAAAAAAACAGTATATTGTTTCTTCTACTGCAACCATTAACTCCGGGATGGCGTAGCAACACGAACTTTGACTCGAACTCTTCTCTTGAGCTCATCCCACAGATGCTATATGGGGTTAAATTCCCATTATGCAAGATAATCTCCGGTGATTCTGGCAGTGTGCCGCTGACTGGTGACTGACGTTCTCCGGGTCGCCGGTACACTCATGCTCTTCCATCGTTGTCGTGGAGATATGTACTGGTATCATCGGAGAATAGGCAGGATCTCCATTGGTCTCAGGTCCAATTCAGATTCAAAAAGAGGACACGCTTGTCGATAAGCTGCAGTCAGTTTTAGACCAGTTGCAGGTGTGTAAGGTGTTGAGTCCGTCTCCCGCAGTCTTTGTCTCACTGTTGTAAATTGTATACAAGCAACAACTTGAGTAGCTACCTAGGGTGCGGTATGCTTATAACGCATAATATGGCTAATCGTGTTTGAGCAGATGTTAACAAACGTCATGCCATAAGATTTTCCAGCTGAGACTTAATTTGATCGATATTTTACATTCATATCCGCTACCCAATAAACTATTGTTTTAAAACTCACACTATTGCAGACAAAAAGGAGTCTAAGAAAATTTATGACTATTGAAAATAGTCATCCAGACGATACATTATTTTTTAAATCTCACTTCCGGCAAGTGAAAAAGTGCATTCAAAAAACGGACCTATATTATTTAAATAGAGTGGCAGCGTATATAAGATGCGCAAACAAAATGCGCCGATTAGAATAATTTATCGGGGCTATTTTGACTTGTACACTGAAAACCATTTATGTTACGCATGCGCAGATTTTGATTTTGGCGTTTATCGTATTTGATTATACGATATGCAAAAACTCTCTAGTATTAAATAAAAATGTGAACGTATATAGTTTTGTGAGACCAGCAGCAAGAAAAAAGACGAAAATCTTCAATTTTTCAAGGTAGTATTCTTCATTTCATCAAGTTGAATTTATTCTTTGACCGTAATTTTAAGTTCTACTTTATAAATAATACTTTTTAGAATAACTACAGAGACGTGAAAAGTGGATGACAGCTCTGAACCGAGACCCTAACGACAAAGTTTATACATGTATTTGTTCAAGATACTTTCTTGAAGAAAATCTCATTATTATAAATAACAAACAAAGCCTTAAGCAAGATGCGGTCACAAAAACGTTTAATTCAAGAAAAGAATTCCCTTAATCCTTACTTCGAACGATTTATACAGGGTTCGCCATTACTCTGGCTTCGGTTTCTAGTGCCTTTGTACAAATGGCAGCATAAAATATTTAGTACTGTACTTATTTCTATTGAAAATTTGCATATTTACAAAAAAATGCTTATACAGGGTGTTTAGTTTTCGCTGGGCAGCATAAAGTTAAAGTTACACTTTTTAAATAGTAACCCATAATTTTTTTATTCTGTTCGATGGAAGCTTAATTTAGTTAAAAAAATATTTTTTAAATTGATTGCGGTGTTGCCAATTTAGAGCAGTTTCTTTAAAAAAATAGCATCAGAATGAAATGAACACAAAACTAGGTCTTTTGAAAATTTGTTTTTGTAAATTCGTAGATGCAGGTCAGAAGTATTTAAATAGTCTAAAAGATTATTCCAATTCGCCGTACTTATTTTGTAGGAGAGAGCTGATTTTTCAAATTGCTGAAACTCAATTTTTTGTTTTTTGTTTATCAATCAAACCCCAAAAGTTTTTTATTACAAACATGTTTACACGTGAAATTATCTATACAAATAATAAATATTAAGTATAAAACTAGCAGATTCACCCAATTATGTTCAAATATACCGCCACTGTTGATGTCTTGTGCTCAAATCAAAATACCCACTGCGCAGTTTCAATTCAGATCAATTTTCGAACATGAGATTGCCAGTCTATTTAAATAATATAGGTATGTTATTCAAACTCAAAAGTGTGAGGTTAGTCGATTTTATTGTTCGCTTTCACCATTTGAACTAACCTAAGTTCAATTTCATGGTATCGAAAGTGCTCATAGCATATAAATGTTGTTGTTTTAGATAATTCAGTAATATGTTACCTCGTTCGTCTCTTCTTTCTTGCTCACCTCACCCGACTCCTATTAAGAATTTGAAAAAAGAAATACGACAGAACAACAAAGTGAAAAGTTGGTAGATTATAAACTAAGAAAAATGCCAACAGTTAACTGTTGTTTATACTATTCACACGTGTCAATGTTTACACGAGATGTCGCAAGACACATATTTTACTTGGTAGATTATGTGCCTCACAGATATAAGTTGTAATCAATTCAATAATCCTCAAATGTACATCAAGATGTGTACACTTATTTTTGAAATTGTTTTATTATTTCCTTTTTCTACACATTTATTTGTTAAGATTAGGTTTCACTATTTTTGTGTGTTAAATTAATTTGACCTTGTATTTTTAGTAAGGTTATGTACATTTACTGTTGTGCGAATAACTGTAGTAGCATTGATTAAGTTTATGATCAATGGTAGTAGTTTTATAATTGACTGGAGTAAATTTGTAGTAAGTTGTTTATTTGCAAAAGAATTTATAAAAACGGTAGTTTAAAATCATTAATAAGTTGGTACTTCTAAAATGTGTCAACTATAGTACGTATCAAATCAAATGGAAAACGTTTTTCCTAATTATTGGTTTACGTAAATTGGGGGTTTGAAATGAGTTGTGTTAAAGCATATAGAACACGTAGCCACCTTGTAATTGGAAAATTTTAAAGTTTATCAAAAATTGGCAAATACATTTTAAAATTTTGATGTTAGACATGTGATTCATGACGAACTGTCGAATTTAGGTAGTCAGACATGTGTAGCAAAGTTACAGAGAATTTAATTCTACATCAATCTGAACAAAACTATACAAGATGTTACATTAGATATTATCAAGTTATTCATCATTTTCAATTACAAAGTTTAACATTTTCTTCCTTCATACCTTGTATAACCGAAGCCAACTTTAAACATGATCGTTACCGCCCTAACGGCCAGTATTGCAGTCACTGCTTAATTTTTTGTTAATTTCCAAGGACACAATTGTGATAACAATCGTTATCATTGCTGCATGGAATGTGGATATCTCGGAAAAAATTGGGTTTAGAAAAGAACTTTCATAATCAATAAATTATTTTCGTTTATACAGGGTGTTCTATAAAAGCGCGACATACCAAATTTATGTTTTTTTAATCGAACTACTAATTTTTTATTGCAAATTTGGATTCCTCGAGAAATTCTAACGTGAGTGTATGTATCATACGTAATGTCTAAAATGAAGGGTTTTGCGTTATTTCACTTTTTCCGGAAATATTGACATTTCGAAAAAATTAAATAACTTAGTTATCCTGGAATTTATCCAACTACGATTTCGCAGCTTTAATATGCATTTCATACGCTAACTGCGGCTAGTTGTTCACCTTTCCAACCTCGCTAGGTTTTGAGTAATCAGTTATTTAAACTGAACTTCCTAAGTTCATGGATAACTTGATTTTTTCAAATGACACCACCTATTTTTTTATGTGCCTTTGAACGTAGAATCTCATAAGCTTTCTAATGATAAGATTGTAGGTATCTAACTCTTACTCAAAAATCCGTAAAAATCCGAATTATTTTGTTTTACATTTTAATTTTAATTACTCGCTTTTTTATGCATCCAATCAAAATAATTCTGATGAACTAATCATAATGCACTTTTGTTTTCTTCATTCCTAATAGAGGGCACATTTCTAAACCAAAGTTATTTCCCAAAATTTCGAAAACTTATACAAGGAAGTTGTTTCAATAATATGCTACAATGTAGTACTTAAGGACGGTAAGATTCTATAGGGTAAAAATAGTCTCTTTCACTTATATTTTTTCTTTAAAACAAACGACCACGATTTCGATGCTACAATGCATCATTACCAAGTCTGACACTATTGAACATTATACATACTAATAAAAAGTCTTTTTGTGTTGCTTTGATCGAAAACATCGGTTTCTATTCGCCCTAAGAGTTATGCAATATTCATAACAACACTAGTGTTGCAGTCTAAAAACTAGCATTCTAGAGATAAATAACGTCTCAAAATGGATGATTATGAAAGAAGATGTATATCGTATATAAGGTGTAAAAATTATTTAATTTTTTTTAAATTAATCGGAAATGCAATAATTGTTAGGTATCTGCATGTGACGTGTTTCTTTGAAGGTCATTTCAGTTTGGTGTACAAACAAATATCTGTTTCGTTTAATGTTTGTATAAGTAGTGTTTTGTTTAGTAGTTAAGTGTGGTGAAATGTACATTAAATTAAATTAAATACCTATTTAAATGGTCCTTATCTAATGATAACAAATATTTGCTCCTATGGGTATATTCGAAATTATTTATTCACTAAGTCTATGACATAGTACATACATAAAATTGTACTCAAGTATAAGGAACTTGTATATGAGGAAATGTAGTAAACAGAGTCTGTACACCAAACTGAAATACCACGTGATAAGTGTCACGTGAAGCAGATCTTAATAAAAGCACTTCAAAAGTCTGGGTCTTTAATATTTAACTGTATAACATACTCATATTCATAAAAAACTCTTTAACCTAAAATCATTTGTCTATGGCTAAAATAAACGTTAACAAGTTTATAGTTAACAACAACAGGAATTAAAGCTATTAGATAATTAAACCAATAAATAATAGTTGAACAAAGTAATTAAATTTTAAATTAATACAAACTAAACTGATAATACAAAGTATACCAATTACTAAATATTAAAATAATAATAATGCACGTAGGGTAATGCCTATACGCTACTTCGGACAGAACGCCTCACGATAACGAACGCGCCGTAGACGTCGATCCAAAGTCTCGGTACGCGGGCCGAAAGAAACGGCTTAAAAGATTGTTTGAACACGAAAAAAACGAGAAATTTCGACAGTTTCCCATCCGAAATAATTCGAATTGTATTGCAACCCTTTGTAGCAATCATCGTTTTACACGAGGATTAAAAAAACATCCGATACAGATCAAAAAGACAAACACGGTAAATCTTTTCTGAAAGCGAGGGACGTCGGCCACTGTAGTCACGCCCCAAAAATCGAAAAAATTTCACCCCTAACTGTAAGGGCTTATATCTCGGCAATTTACGACATATCAAAAAATCGCAATTCATAGTTTTCTCTTTAAAACGGTACCTAAACGAAAAACGTAGCTTTTACGACAAGGTCTTGGAGGTCACAAAGTATACTCGAAGAAATTCAAAAAATCGTTTAAAATTCACAGATAAAGCTTCGAACGGTCATATCTAGAAAATGGATGAAGATAGAGCAAAAACCTATTAATAACATCGTAAGATGCTAAGTAACTTATTGATAGTTTTTTTCGTTCTGGTCCGTAGAATACAGCGAAAAAAATGCGAAAAACGTCTCCATTTTGATCTTCACAATGTTGATGTTGAAGGTTGTTCGTGGTCAAATAACGTTACTGTTTGCGGCAATAACGATGCTGAAGTTAAGCAATTCCCGATAGCTATTTTGTCATGAAGGGGGAAGGGGGCCTTTAATATAACCTTCAGCTACGGAAGAAGATTTCCACTCTCTATGACATTTAACATTCAACAAATTTGCACCTGTTCCGGAAAATTTGGTATCACTCGATCGTCTGCAGCAGTGCCCCGTAAAGTATTGTGCTTTTTTAAGTACTCTGCAATTTTTTGTGGCATAGCTCGAAAGTGTTAATTCCAACTGGTTACCGATTACACTTGTTATTGAAGTAATTAACAAACAATCTTGTGTGTTCTACATTTTGTGACCGTAACTTAACCGTATCAATCCACGATTTATAACAAATGTATGGTTGGATTTGTTTTTTTTTGTGACGTTCAACCTTCTGATAATCATGTTATTAATACAATCTAAATAATATGTAGATAGATTCGCTACTTCAATTTTTCGACATGCTTCAGAAATTTCAATAATCAACATACGAGGGCGTATTTTAAGTTATCTACCTAGCCATGAAACAAAAGAGCGACGATGTCAAACAAATTATTGAAAAACTGCTGTCACTGTTAAAAGTACATGTGCTAAGTGTTTAGATTGTGCTGTTTAGAGATTTGAGACGGTTAATAAAGTTCCTGACAAAAGAAGGCAATGGTCCAAAAGCAATTCATGATAGAATGGTGGCTGTGTATGGAGAAGATACACCATCTTATTTTCAAGTAAAATATTGGTCTACACTCTTTCGATGGAGTCCAGAGTCGATTAATGATGACCCAAAATCTGGGCAACTCGTCGAAGCTTAAACTGAAGACATGTGCAAAAGTCGATAATTTGGTACTGAAAGATTGGCGTGTAAAGATCTCTGTCATTACCAATGAAGTGTGTATATCCGAAGCAAGTGTTCTAAAAAAAATGGAGGAAAAACGCCCACATTCTTATCCACAAAAAAATTGTTGCACGACAATTGTCCGGTTCATAAGGCAAACAAAGTTCAGCACATACTCAATGACTGTGTGTTTATAGAGTTAAGGCATCCAGCTTATAGCCCCGACCTAGCTCCGTCAGACTTCATCTTCAAAAATTTAGAAAAACATCTCAGGGGAAAACGTTTTGCTCCTGATGAAGAACTCAAAGAACCTGTTGAAGAATTTTTGCGGGGTTACCAAAATAATTTTTTTCTGAGGTTATGGGGCAATTGGAAAAAAGATGGAATAAATCTATTAGCGTTGAAGAGAGTTATGTAGAAAAATAATTTTCTTTTGTTCTCTTACGTGAATTTTTTTCATGGCTAAGTAGATAACATAAAAATACGCCCTCGTAGTTCAAAAGTTAAAAAATATATTGATCAAATTGCTGAATAATTTTTGTAAATAGTATTCTTATAATCGTCCAGATGGCAAAACCACTTTTTCGCATTTTTTGACCTAACCATCCACCCAACTGAAAAATACCTGTACGATTGTTGGCCTCGGAATTCCATGTCTTTTGGTAAAAACCGTTTTTCCATAGCTCATTCCTGTGACCCAGAAAGTCCGAAAAACTTATGTCTGTAAACAAGCAAGCAAGCCTGCAAGTTAGTACGCGCGATAGCGCCTCACAGGAAGCATCTAGAACCTTGATTTTTCCACAGTAAATCTATTCTACGACAAGGAAGAGCTAATTAGAAATTGGGCATGGTACGACGCACCCTTCCTGTCCCAACCCCACCATAATGGTGTCCAAAACAGGTTTTTGGGGGCAAATTACCTTACAATTCAATTTTTGTGCTTCATGACTCAAACCAATGTTGTTCGTCATGACAACTTGCATCTTTTGGTACCGGTGGCATGGTACCTGCACTGCCAGCACATGGTGGATAACAAATTTTCTCCTAATTTTTTTTCTGTTCCTCTTTTTTTTAAATTTTGTTCTCATTTTTCTTATAGTTTTTTTCTCCTAATTTTTTCTCTTCATTTTTCTCCTTATATTTTTCTCGTAATTTTTTGACATGATTTTTTACTGCCCATTTTTAAAATATTTTTTCTCTTAATTTTTTTTCATTTTTCTCTTAATTTTTTCATTTTTTAATATTTTTATTTTTGTTTTACTTTTATTGTCATATCACTCTTGAATACCATACGTATTTGCTTACATGTTGCTACCAGTCCGAAAAAGGTGTCAGCCCTTTCTACTAGTTTGTAGTGTTGTAAATAGTAGTATTCTACATATTTAGTTTTAAGTGTTAGTATTTAATTATCTTCCGCTTTAGTTTAAGTTTTTCATTATATCGAGTGACTGATTTTGAATATTGTAAAGAAGCGACTGCTTCTTCCACAAACTTTGAAGAGAGTGGGAATATAATTATCATTCAGATAATAATATGTATGTACCCAATAAAGATATTTAAATTCGAAGTTCAAATTATGAATTTTAGTAATACCTACAGTAGTACCAACATATTTAAAGTTAGTTCATTTTTAAAAATAGAAAAAAAAACATGTAATTTTTCGAAAAGCAGAACAAAATATATGGTACGTTACTTTTGTCGAAAGTCCCATAGCCAAACTCACTTATTGATCACGGTCGACCTTGCGTGTCATTCTCTTTCGTTCTGCTGTGGATTACTTTCGGCCCTAGTTACAACAAGACAATTTATTTGAAATAATAACACTATTCTGGACTTCCATTGTCTATTTTTTTTTATTTTAATAGAATACAGTATTCACCTGAAGACGATTGCAGATTCAATAGCAATCGAAACGTTTTGTTTATTCTATTAAAATAAAATATATATATAGACAATGGAAGTCCAGAATCGTGTTATTATTTCAAACATAACATTGTCTAAACCATTCAAACGTACGTTTTAAGACAATTTATTAGTTTGTAATTTTGTGTCCAAATTGTAGCAACTTTGTATCCAGTTTCGTGTGGTTTCATTGATAAGATAGGGAAAAAAATGAAACAATTTTTCTCTACAAGTTTTCAAAACAACACCTTATTTTGCAATTAAAAAATTAAACAATTAAAAATTTGTCAGTTGCAGAGGGTCAAGTCATCTCTATTATCTAAATAGGCAAATTCGTAAAATCAACAATTATTGTTGAGGATGGAATTGTACAAATGAATCCATGGATCATAAATAATCATGTTCGTAACTACTAAATTAAAGACATTTGTTACATTATACAGTGAAAGCTCTCTTGGTCGGATACTGTTCGGACCATACAATAT
Source organism: Abscondita cerata (assembly GCA_030710515.1). Taxonomy (NCBI): domain Eukaryota; kingdom Metazoa; phylum Arthropoda; class Insecta; order Coleoptera; family Lampyridae; genus Abscondita; species Abscondita cerata. The sequence goes on from JALBCR010004276.1 coordinate 73,504, forward strand.
GACCGCATAATAAAGGTGTGCATATAATGGGAGGAAGTAATGAAAATGTACCTTAGTAGTACCATTGATTATAAAGTTACTAAAGATCCGCAACGCATATGGGGAAAATGTAACGTACAATTTCACCGATTTGTAGATGGCTCCACCGTCGATTTTCAGCGAAATATTCTTACTTGCTTTCTTGCGTTCGTTAAATTAGCGTCACCGTTAAACCGCTCCGAGTTTGTGCGTGTGTCTAGAAGTTATTGTGATTTGTTGTGACAATGGCTAAGTGCGAATACGTGAATTGCAAAAACAATACTAAGAAGAACAGAGACAAGAGTTTTTTTTTTCCGATAAAAGATGTACACCGCGCCAGCCAGTGGTAAAAAAATTGTGGGAACACTGTTATTGCTCTTGTAGATATCGACGCTTTAGGAAATAAGTTAATTTGTGAAGAACGTTTTTAAAGTCAGACATAATTATAAACAATAAAAGAAAAGAATTACCTAAAAATGCAGTGCCGGCAAAATTCGAAAAAGAAGGTACTTATAAAGCAAATTAATATTATTTTTATTTCCTACTAAAATAGTATTATGTATTAACTTATCTTTCTTTAGTTTTTTTTTTTAAATTTCAAATTGATAAGATAAAGAATTATGCACTCGTTTGAAGTGATTCACATAAATTCGTCGCGTGTTTTATTAACTTTATTCCGTTTGAAAATTGATCGCATATAATTTATGATTTTTAATTTATCCAACTGTAGGTTTTTTCGCAAAAACAAAAATACAGAACAAATTTAATAGCTCATTAACAACTTATTTGTTGTTTGATTACCATGTACTAAAAGTTGTATGTGATTAATGAGAATTAAAATTTTAATAAGAATATTTAAAATTAAATACAATTGACTCAGATTATCTTTTATGTTATTTTTTCCCTCTTAGAATCAACTTGCGAAGTCCTTCTCGATTGAAAAGATTCACTTGGTCCGAAGCGAATAAATGATGTTTTTATCATAAGTTGTATTTAATTTAATAAAATTTTTATTGTTTTATAATTACACTTCGAGATATGATCCCTCAAAATTAGTTAATTTTCAAATAGCTTCAACTTTTTCTTTGAACTTCGATTTACTGAAAAAACGACGTCATTTTTATGATAACGTATCATATGATATTATAACTTGTGTTAATCAGTTTATAAGGACACCGGTTGTAAAAATATTTGATGAATTATTTTATTTGTTAATTTTCTAGTCCACTTTTGAAATAAAAATTAGTATTGACAATCATTGCATTTATTTACAACGTAGACTGGCTGGCGATAAATCATCGAAACCTCATACTGTTGCTGATAACATTTTATTAAGGCTAAATGCAGTTTTACGACGGTGGAATTTGTAGTTCTCATTTTATACTGGCGTCCGTCGCCCAAGTACAGATTCATTTTTCAAGAAAGGTGGGGGTTCTCCATAAGGCACGATATTTAACATTAGGTTGCGCCTCTTAAAGAAGTTTTTACTCAATGGTAGTACATAAATACATAATCATTTTTTATTGTCAGTAAATACATAATTATGTTCAATCATGGTCACAACTTTATTCCAAGAATACTATGCACGCATGTACAGGGTACAGTGCCAAAATTAGACATCACAATATTTTTGAATTCTGTAAACACTTCAATTGTAGATTCTACACCAATACTTATCTAACCCCAGCTGCATGTTAAATAATGCATCACAAATAGATTGAACACTACCGATTTCAGTTAAAAAACAATGTATATTTTTCGATATTTTCATGCTGCCTTGTCCGCACAAGAGAGTGCCTCCTTCTACTTATACAGTGTGTCCATTTAGTGTGTAATTATTTGATAATGGGCTTTCAGAGTACTTGTATGAAAAAGTGTGAGCAGGTTTCCCAATAGACTAAAAGTTGCAAATTTTAAAAATATTTTCATATATATAGGGGGATTCAGAAAAACAGTCAATCAAAGTTGATTTTTTAAATGGAACACCCTATATATTTTTGCACCGTCGAATTTTGCGTACATTTGACCCGTAATTCATATCCCTAGCTTCAGCGGTTTTCCAATTATTGGCAATTTTTAATAGATGTACGGTATCAAAGAAATTAGTGTAGCGTGGAAGTTATTGTAGAGATAAAAATTATTTGGTGAGGTGTTAAAGTCTGAGTACGGCCCTCGTAAGAACCATTCTCGATGCCCAAAAATATTGTACAGCGCGTCCGGGAAGTTGGGTTCAAACTTTGGCATCACAAGTACCTGTAAACTCAATTTTTTCAAATAGAAAGTACCATTTTTTAAGTCACCAGTGAATTATCCTTCGAAAATAAATGTGAAAGTATCTAACATGTCCTATATCTGAAGTAAACAGTTTTTGATTTATTCGATAAAATCCAATTTATTTTGTAAAGTAGACTATGGCTTTTAGTCTATTTGGGAAGCCTGCTCACACTTTTCGCTTTACCGACAAGTAGTCTGCGGGCCCCTAATCAGACAATTACACACTAAATGAACACGCTGTATATGATTTTATATTATGAAATTTCATTGTATTTTCATATATCGCTATGCGTTAAATATAACTTGAATAAACTATATATCCACCAATTCAACTACTCACCGATGGGGGTAGAGCAGATGCTGCTTAACAAAAAAGTGGCATTATGGAATAAACAAAAATCAATAATCGTTTTGTTGATCTAAAACTAGATGTTTAGATGGCAATAGTTGCTAACAAACGTAAACATTGTTAAATTTACACACTTGCCTTATTATTTGGCATTACTTCTGCAGCACAAACTACTGGCAAACCCACAATTTACCTAAGCCAATTGTGAAAAAAGGACAATGGTGTACAAAATACTCACGTTTTTAATTCTGTTACGGTATTCTTCATTTGGTGTTAAAGTAGTTAATAAACCAAAACTCAGTGCACCGCCACCCAATAACAACAAAACAGATTTAAGATACTTGTCCATTTACCATTTAGTTGTCATGAATTTTACCTTCTTTTCTCCAAATTTCGTAATCGATTTCTCTAACACTACCTCCACCGATAGTTTCACCGATCTTATAATAAGTTTCAAGAACAACAGGAATTTTTCGTCTTACTGTGTTACGGAATTCTATAAACGAAAAGGGTACAATTAACTTTATCTACTGTGGGTGGTGGACAAACCTCTATCAGCGTTTAATTTGGCCCACAATCCGTAACATGCGAAGAAACTTGCAGTTTCGGCGATGATTAAAACTACAGCAGTTTTACCAATGAACCGTTTTAAATTAAATCCAGATTTCGGTTCTTTTTTAACATAATTCGATGAAAATCATAATTTAAAGGGTTAAATATTACGTCGCACCTTATTTGTACATGAAAGAACGTTTTTTACCATTTATGGTGCAGGTTGTTGCGTAAGAAGTATGTAGATGGCGCACCTTCAGGCATTGGCGTATCAATCATTTAAATTAAAAATATTTCAATCTTGAATCGAAATCGGTGTAGTTTAAAATCACCGACAAACGAAAACTGGAGATTTTGTGATTCAAAATAAGCCAGAAATGCATATAAACGTTTTCTCAAAAACGTTTCCTTCGAGATACAGGGTGATAAAAAATTATATTTTTAAGGGTTTTTAAGATTCCTCAAAATGTACTAAAGATATTAAGTTGAGATTTGGCACACGTAAATGTTTAATCAAATACAATTAATCACATAAATTTCACTCCGGCCAATCCATGCAGTGGCGTAGAAAACCTTAAGCCTTCATCACTTCATGTGACGAGTGGCGTTATAGTTTGCATAATAGTTTGGTGCGAGTAATACTTCCATATTTTTCAATGTAACAAATCACGGGAGTGAATTTGAAATTTAGGAAGAATGATAATACTGTATAAGTTGAATCCCCGGTTACAAATACATAAATAGTTCATCAATATAAATTATACTAAAATTACACTTGCATGTATGTGTTTTCAACACATAATTAAAATTTGCGAGACAAGGTATTTATGAATGAAAACACAAACGAAGAACTGCAGTAAACTGAAGTTAGCGTTTGTCATACTCTTAAATATTTTTTTAGAAGCAATCGTGTAAGTTTTCTCCAGAAATTTAGCATATTTATACAATTTTGGGAATTATCTAATGCGATCACGTTTTCAAATTGCATTAATGAGTGTGGTATCTTTACAGTTTTAAATTTAAAAACATATCTGCGCAATACATTTCTTATGGAAATGATGTTGAGCGAAACTGCTACGCCCTTTACTGCTATAGTTACCCATACCACTCTATTGCTATCTTTCTCTAGGTAACACGTCTATTCAAAGAAAGAAAAAAATTTACACTTCTCCTTTTTTGGAAAAAAATAGTCAGAGTGGACGTGGGGTAAGAGTGGTAACTAGCAATATTTTCCTAAATAACGATTCGAAATTCGCGCCATTTACAAATTCGTTGTCTTTCTGTCTTATCTACCGGTTTAGTAAAATTGGCGGCATTCAGTTGTATTTTTTAGCTAGCATTAATTTATTTTGTGTTTGTTGGTGTTGAATTGGTATATTTGAAAGGTTCAAAACATATTCATTCTTGGAAAAGTAAGTTATATTTTCAAATATATCATAACGCTAGTTGATGACATGGTCTGTGACGAATTTATTGATAGTTCAAATGGAAAAATACTGACGAGTAAAAATGAGGTTAAGAACGTTGAAGTGTGAAATGGGCATCTGGGGCAAGTGTGGTCAGTTGCAATGGAGCTAATGTGTACACTGTCCACACTAACTCCTGAAAATTTTGCATGTTAAAAATTATGTTTCTGATTAGATAACAGTCATTTCAAATGTTTCAAGACTTTTGAACTCTTAGTAACTTTATGTCACAAAAAGCAGCTGATTAGCCAAACTTTTCTGAGCAATGTACCTAGTTATACTTGTGGTACAGATGGTTCGGACTTACGTTCGAAAAACTGATTGAGTTCTGATAGACAAGAAAGCAGTTAAGGCAGTTGTCAAGGAGGTCATAAGAAACAAAGGTACTATAAGAAAAACAGCTGAACAATATAGACTCAAGAAGTCTATGCTCCAAAAAATAGCAAGGAAAAACATAGTAACACCTCAAGAACGGTTGTCTGATTTAGATGATTTAGCTTGTCCAGAAGATGAAAATTACATTAGCATCTTGAACAAACGAGGTAATAAATACCACACTAGAAAAGTGTCCACAGATGAAGAAGAGAAACTGCTAGTTAAATATTTTCTGAAGGCTTCCAATCTACACTAGGGATTAACATATCGGCAAAACCGTGAGCCGGCTTACCAATATACTAAATCATTGAATAAAAAAAACTATCCAAGTGTTTGGGATGCAAATGGCTGAGCTGGCGAAGATACTGGGATTCATGAAACGGCATACGGAGTTATCATGTTGTAGACCAGAAAATACCAGTCTAGCTCGTGATGCAGCCTTCAATGTTACAAATGTGGGTCAATTTTTGACAATTATGTTGAAATGCTTAAAAAATACAACTTTCCACCTGACAAAATAATTAACCTCGACGAAACTGGTATACCCACAGTTATACAACATCCTAAAATAATAGCTGCAAAAAGCAAGTTGGTGCTTTTACATCTCAAAAAAGAGATGAAAGCGTTACTATGTGTGCAATTGTGACAGCAACTAGATTGCGGTACCACCTGTTTTTATTTTTCCACGAGTTCACATGAAGAATCGATTTCTAGATGATGCGCCAGCTGGAAGTTTGAAATTAGCGCATAAGACTGGATACATGACTAGCGAGCTTTTTATTGATGTTTTGAAGCATATTGCGAATCATTTCGCTTGTTCAGCTGTAAACGACGTTACTGGATCTTAATGGACAACCACACAACCCACATAAGTCTAGAAGCGATAAATTTTGCTAGAAAGGTTGGCATAAGTCTTGTCTCATTTCTTCCCCACTGCTCCCATAGATTACAACCATTGGATATTTCAGTATTTGGTCCCTTTAAGGGATATATGAAAGTGGCTATGGCTGACTAGATGCGAACACACCCTGGAAGAGCTGTTACTATTGCTGATCTTGCATCTCTCTGTGAATTGGCTTTCTTATTAGCATTTGCACCAAAGAATATCATCTCCGGTTTTAATACTTTACTCCGGTTATTCACATCCTACTTACACAATCGAGAGTTAAGTGTTGAGCATAAAGGTGCTGTCTCAATTTCATTTATTTCTACTTCAGGAGTTCCACAGGGATCAAACTTAGGACCTTTGCTTTTTTTAATCTTCATTAATGATCTTCCAATAGCCTTAAAATGTCACAAATTATTGTTTGCTGACGATTTAAAGATTTTTAGCCAGATCAATAACATTAATGACTGCTTGCAACTGCAACGTAATTTAGTAATAAGTACTTGGTGTATCAATAATAGGTTACATCTGAATGTAAGTAAATGTTCCGTTCTAACTTACACAAGAACACATAATCCGCGGCTATATAACTATTCTATAGATAACCTGACTTTAAAGCGTGTGTGCAGTATTTTAAAGACCTTGGGATTATTTTGACAGCAAATTACTATTTATAGATCACCTAAACCATATCTTGTTAAAAGCTAACAGAACTTTTGGCTTTTATAGAATTAATAGAAATTGCAAAGAGTTCACAAACATTCACTGCGTGAAAGTGTTTTTTTATGCGTTTGTTTTGTCGATAGTGGAATACGGATCACTAATTTGGTATCCTATTTATAAAACCCATATCAATAGCCTAGATTCATTACCAAAAAAAATTCCTAAAATATCTTGTTTATATTTCTTCAGGATCATATCCAAAGCACGATTTTCAATACTTTGCGCGGCTCTCTCTAATTTTAACATGACTTCTTTAAATACTAGAAGAATTTTATTGAGTGTTAGGTTTATTTTCAAACTAATGCAAAATAAAATTAACTGCTCACAGTTACTTGAGAAAATAAACATTAACCTACCGCGATATAATATTCAAAACTCTTTCTTCTTTTATACAACCCCTTCAAGAACAAACGTTTCAATGAGCAGCCCTATTAACATCATATGTAGTAATTTTAACGTGCTATGTGCCAATTGAGACATTACGATGTACTTACCATTAATTTTAGATACTGTAAAAAACCATTGTGAGAATTCATAATTCTATTACAACTTTGTATTATGTTCTATTATAATATGTGTATATTATTGTATTGTATTGTACTTATATTTCTAGTTTGGGTACAACCTGTTTGAAATAAATGTTATTATTATTATTAAAACTCCTGGACTATGGCCATTAAACCGCCTTGTCTTGGGGAAAGAAGTTTTTGAGCCATCTATGGTAACAGAGCAACCTAATCCATGTGAAACAAAACAACACCCCTTAGAAAATAATCATGATCAAACTGAAAGCAATTTACAAGATGATCACCGCATAGGTATTCCTTCAACATCAGCAGAACCTAAATCGATTAATATGACCATTGCAGATATGATACCTTTCTCAAGCCATCCCAAAGAGACAATTTCTCCTGCACCGATCCAGACAGTAACTCCAGAAACCTGCTGGCCACTACAAAAAGCAAGACCAACCACGAAACCTAGAAGATAAAAAAAAATCTACTATTTACACAAGCACACCCGAGAAAGAGGTAATAGAAGAAGCAATCAATGCAAAGCAAGCTAAAAGTGTGAAAAGAAAGGTATGTTTTTGGGACAAAAAAACGTCCAAAGGAACGGATTCTTCTGAATCAGATATCAGCATAGTGTTACATTCTGAAGACGAGAGATGTTACCACGAAGATTGTAATGAGAATATGGACTCGATCTTTTAACTGATGACAAGCCAATTGAAATTGGTCAATACATATTGGTTCGTTTTGCTTCAAAGAAGTTTGTGAAATATTATGTTGGTAAAGTAGAGTCGTCGCAGGATCTCAGTGTAAAAATGTAAAAATTACAGTATTTCGTATTGACAATGTAAAATAGCTTAAAAAAAAAAAAATAAATTTTTACACATTATGCGACAGGGGCACAAAACAAACGTTTTTTAAGATACACTTTTTCTTAATCTATTATATATTAGAAATTATGGGCGTTTTAGTTTTCGATTAAAAGTTTTTCTCTTTTAACTTTTGAAAACACGGGAGGTCAAAAAAAAACTGAAACGGCCAAAAATGTTTACTTCTTTATCCGCGTAACATTCCTTTTGAATTTTGAAAATCGGTCCGAAAATAAGCGAGTTGTGGTCAAATTACGGCTCAATTTGTTTGAAACTATTGACTATTTTTAACATTTTTTTTAACCTCAAAGATGTCCTCGTACAAAAAAAATTTAAATCAAAAAATAAAGACACATCTTTCTTAAACCCAAAACTTTATTCGAAACGAAAATATCTCTATCCGTTTTAATGCAAGACGAATTTGAAAAAAGGTCGATTTTCGCATCGAATCTGTTCATAGCAATGTGAACAGAGAACCGAGGTGATACGCAAAGTATATATATAATTTCAGATTATTACCGGCTCCGATGGCGTCAATCACAGAGAGACAAGGGCGGCTTTTGAAATTTGACATACAAATTGATGGATATTATGTAGATTAAATTATATAAATGACGTTTATCTTCATTGTCCACTGTAGCCCCAAGAAATAATAATTTGGGTAGTCTATTTATACAGGCGCATTCACAAAAATGATCACCTCTCCTTAGAGGCCTTAACTTTTGTATATAGATATGGTTTTGCTACAGCAATTTAATAAACAGAATAAAAAAATTATAATGGAAAATAAAAAATTGATTCTATAATTGAGAAATTAAATTAAAATCTAACTCTCTTCAAAAAAAAAAAATAAATTCATGTATTCATACAAAATTAACGTAATTTTTTATTCTCAATAAGATTATTTACATAAATCCTTAAAATGTTATCTTTTTAAAGAAAATTTTATATACAGGGTATCCCAACGAAAACTTGACCCCCCTATAACGTGAAAACTAAAAAATATTTCAAAATTCGAGACACGTTGATTTTTGTTCTTAAGGGGAGCCTTTTTGACAGTCAAGCCAACTCGATATGTTCATCCCCCTAATGCCTAGTAACCCCAACTTTAAAATTTCAAACGAGACTACCCCACTTGTGGCATATCCTTTTCATTGCAAATACAATGACACTTCGTTTTTAGAAATCGGTTGAGATTTGACTGAGTTATTGGTACAAACGAATAGTTGACAAACTTACGCGTAGTAATTTCTACGGGACTCGCCACTCATAAGTTTTTTATCGACTACACACGACCACATTTACCTATTTTTGTTGATGTGTCTATCAGTTTACAATAAAAATCAGAAAGAGTACAAAGAGCTGAAGCAAATAATAAGTCGGATACTAATTGTTTTTTGTTTATAATAAGTCTATAGAAAATCAGATCTTCTCTGAATAACAAAACACTGTCACAAAAAAGTCGCCGTTTTTTGCTTGTGACCATAAAATCGTTAATTTCAGCTTGACCTTAAAAGTTTTTACGTGTTTTAAAAATGGTTTATTTAGTCGCGGAAAGAGTAGAAATTGTTGCAATTTATTATCGAAATAATGATTGCGCTAAAGCTACAGCACGATTTTTAACGCAAATCATCCTGAAAAAATGTAAACCCCCAGTACGTTAAACAACTGATTGACAAGTTCGTTGCAACGGGTTCGCTTTAAACAAGAAACGTGAAGTAATTGGTCCAGTTCGAAATGAAGCACTTGAAGTGGCAGTTTTGGGTCATGTACAAATGAACAATAAGCAATCGATTACAACTGTATCTCAAGCTTCCGGCGTATCCCGTTCCAGTGTCCATCGAATTTTGAAAAAATACAAGTTTCATCCATTTAAGATGATGCTGGTTCAAGAGTTACATGAAGATGACTTTGACCGCCGTAACGAATTTTGCGAATACTTTAGTGAACAACTTCTACAGAATCCAAATCTTCTCTACAATACATGTTTTTCCGACGACTGCACATTTATGTTGAATGGCGAAGTAAATAGACACAATTGTCGTTATTGGAGTGATGTTAATTCTCATTTAATTAGGGATTTCATACTCAGACTCCTCAAAAATTAAATGTTTAGGCTGGAATTTTGGGCGACCATATTGTTGGACCATTTTTTATTCAAGGTAATCTCAATGGAAACATTTATCTACAATTATTAGAAGATACAATTGATTCTAGGATAACAGAGATTTTAGAAAGTGACGACAATTTACTAGAAAATGAAATAACCTTCCAACAAGATGGTGCGCCCACGCATTATTCTGTGGCTGTGCGACAATTTCTGAATAACCATTTCCTGGGAGATTAGATTGGCAGAAGAGGTCCCGTCGAATGGCCACCAAGATCTCCGGATCTATCCCCTTTAGACTTTTTTTGTGGAGCCATTTAAAATCACGAGTGTAGGCCACGCAGCCTGAAACATTACAAGTGTTACGCCAGAGAATTGTAGAAGAATGCCAATTAATAACTGCGGATGTTTTCAATAATGTTCGAAAAGAATTTGAAAACAGACTGTATTATTGTTTGCAAGCTAACGAGGGTCATTTTGAGCAATTCATCAAATAAATCTGACTATTATTTGCTTCAGTTTTTTTCTTTCATTTCTGACTTTTTTTGTAAGCCGATAGACATTTCAATAAAAATATGTAAGTAATGTGGTCGTGTGTAGCCGATAGAAAACTGTTTAGTGGCGAGTATTTGGGTTTGTCAACTTTTCGTTTGTACCAATAATTCAGTCAAATCTCAACCGATTTATAAAAACGAAGTGTTATTGTATTTGCAGTGAAAAGGGTTTTAAAATGATGTACCACAAATGGAGTAATCTCATTTGAAATTTTAAAGTTGTGGTGGCTAGGCATTAGGGAGATGAACATATCGAGTTGGCTTGACTGTCCAAAAGGCTCCCCTCAAGAACAAAAATCGACCTGTCTCGGCGAATTTCGAAATACTTTATAGTTTTCACATTATAGAGGGGTCAAGTTTTCGTTGGGATACCCTGTATATTAATCTGTAATGAGAGTTAAATTTTTACGTTAACTCGACTAACTTATAGCTGTTTGTTTGTTTTACTAAAATAATGTGATGCCCTTTGCCGTAAGGTTTTTTTATTTGGGTGATGTCGTTACCTAAAACAAGCATAACGAAAAAGGAACGTTATTTTGTAAGTTGCTACGGTTAATTGAAGAAAAGTAAGTTTTGCCGGCAGCCGAAGAGTAGGGCGTGGGTGAGAAAAAGGATCCACCGCTTCTTCAGAACTGTCTTGAATTAATCCGAGGGCGCCATAGTCCTAATGCGTGGATACAAACCTGCTTCCGAACTAAAGAAACAGACGCAACAATCAACCGTAACAAATTAAAGGAGCAATCAATACAATAAAGAGAGAGAGAGACACAAGTAACCTACAAAACGTTATATTTAATAACACACCATCAAAAAAAAAAGGAACAGGGCACAATTTAAATATATCCCCTTACAACTTAAGTTAATTCTACGAAGCGTATTCGTTCGTACCCATATATATATTCGTACACAAAAGAAGGAAACAATATATAATTAATAGCAAGTTATTACTTTATGTGGTACGCCACTGGCGTTATATAATCTAACAAGATGGCGACGTGACCCCACCCGTACAATACGAAGGTGTATTTAGTGTTCGCAGTTGCAATATTTAGCGAAAAAAAGTATCGGAGATTTAGGTGTTTCCCCAAAAGAGCGCTCTTCCGTGGTATTACACTTCTACTCTAAAGATCCCCAAGCAATGGTGGGTAAATGAAGCAAGTTCGCACTTTTACGGTACACATTCGTGTATAGATTGGGCCAATATATGCGCCACAACAAGTTAATTAATTATATTGTAGTGAATTAACAGGAAAAAAATTATAACTACGTGAACAAATACGTTTCGAGTTCCAAAGATTTAACTGCACTTAAGGTGCCAAGACAAGTTGTACTTATTTAGGTGTTACGCTTGAGACGTTTTCGGTAGCAGTGTGACGTCCCGGAGATGGTTTGTTTTCAGCGTAGAAGTATAACTAGAAAGATCTGACCTTATGTTGTAGATAGAGGTTTACGATGTTGACACACAGGAGGAGATACAGATATGTGGTGTCGGTGCCAGCTGCGGCGACCCTAATTTCGGTAGGATGTCCCGTACTTCAGCAATCTTAACAGCGAACCCCAAGTATGCGACACACGCAGCGACAAGACAATAACAGGTAGAAAGAGATCCCACGATGAATTTAATCAGCCAGGTAATTGGTTTTGTTTAGGCCAAAAGAACCTTTAAAGCCGAGTAATTTTAATCCCGGAGTACTCGCCTTATCTGAATGCAATCGAGCGACCATTAGAAGAAATTAGTACACGCATCCGTCCTAAGATAAACTTCGGAAAATCGAGTAATCAATCCTTTCCCCAGCACTAGAAAATTTGACGGAATTACGATTAAGCACTCAGATGAAGGCAAATTTGAATTTCACGGAACACGACGTGATGGTGGTTGTTACAAGGCGGAAATTGAAGAAACCGAAAATGTATTGGCCAATTAGGACAACGCGGAAGTTGAATTCTGGGAATTAAATCCCCAAAAATTTTCGTTAAGGAGCGAATACGGAGAAATGTCGCGTTTACACCTCGACTCCTTGCATTGGGTGTTGCCTAACTCACAGTGACCGTTACAAATTCCCCACACAAAACTTCAAGCCCGCGCAGAAGGATAAACATAATCCGCTGCACCATACATAATCCAGAAAATTAACATCCGTAGGTGTTCAGCAAAAAAAAAAAAAAAGGAATCTCCAACATGAGCGACATATAACCAAAGATACCCACCCCACACATATAAAAACCTAATGAAACCCAACCCCTAAGAGATAGACGGTTTGTTAAACTAAGAGTAGCTGATCTGATGAAATCTGTTCAAAACTCGCATGAAGCGTTTGGTGTATCCAGCAACAAAGTCAAGCAACGACCAAGAAAAAGAAAAGGATAACACCAAGAGATTGAACGCCCACAAAAACTCGCAATTAGCGATTTCGAGAAGCAAGGTAAAGAAAACGTGGGTCATCCAACAGTATCTCAACCAACCTTACTAAACCCAGTCAACAGAAAATATTATTATAGTAAAGTTTAAAGTTTGGACAAGCGTCCAGGACAGAGCCCTAAAAACCAATAAAACCCCAACCCAAATTAAAACAATACCACCCTGAATTACCCTAAAATAAGGTACCCTAGGAAAGGTTTAAGGTAAGATAGGAATAAGGATAAGGCTGAAACCCAAATACCAAGAGGTTAGGATAAACCCTAGGAAATTATTAAGATCGGGCATTTCCCTAGCGGCGTGCATGTCGAATGGGTGGCACCAGGCATCACTCCCACCAAGACCCTCGCGAAGGATGGAAACTCGCGTCATTGGGCCCCCAGTGAAAATCCACCCCTCGCCATTCACGACCCTTAGTACTGAGCCTTCCCAAAATAAAGTCCTCCCACCCAGGAAGGGATTTAGTCTTGGGCCGATACTCCCGACACCACAAGACTAATGGATATGCAGTTACATCGGTTTCGTACTCGATGCTGTATTTAATTTCGGATAAAGATTTTTCCGCTTCCAGCTGAAGAGCACTACGGACCAGTTTCCGAAGACCCTCCACCGAAACGTCAGCACTAAGTCCCCTAGAAGCTAACTCGTATCGCAGTTCGTGTTGTTTAAGGCGATTGACCTCGAATTTCCACACTTTCGGCATTTTAAATAAAAATCTCCTAGCTTCCAATACAAAAAAGAATAAACTCGAACCCACAACAACAAGTAAGAAAGAGCAAACAGTATTAAAATACTAACCCTAGAATAATAAAACAATTTTAAGTAAATGTCCTATTACTGATCAAACTGATAGTAATAAGGAAAGCAAGCAATAGCACTAAGTACTAGAGAGAGAGAGAAAATAAAAATTTCCAAAGAGAATCGAACGACAAGTAAGGAAAAATACTCGAGCAACCTTGACTGATAATCCGATTTCACAAAAAGAAAGAAACGAGAAGAAAATCGAGCCCCACGTTGGGCGCCAATTTCTTGCTACGGTTAATTGAAGAAAAGTAAGTTTTGCCGGCAGCCGAAGAGTAGGGCGTGGGTGAGAAAAAGGATCCACCGCTTCTTCAGAACTGTCTTGAATTAATCCGAGGGCGCCATAGTCCTAATGCGTGGATACAAACCTGCTTCCGAACTAAAGAAACAGACGCAACAATCAACCGTAACAAATTAAAGGAGCAATCAATACAATAAAAAGAGAGAGAGACACAAGTAACCTACAAAACGTTATATTTAATAACACACCATAAAAAAAAGGAAAAGGGCACAATTAAATATATCCCCTTACAACTTAAGTTAATTCTACGAAGCGTATTCGTTCGTACCCATATATATATTCGTACACAAAAGAAGGAAACAATATATAATTAATAGCAAGTTATTACTTTATGTGGTACGCCACTGGCGTTATATAATCTAACAAGATGGCGACGTGACCCCCACCCGTACAATACGAAGGTGTATTTAGTGTTCGCAGTTGCAATATTTAGCGAAAAAAAGTATCGGAGATTTAGGTGTTTCCCCAAAAAGAGCGCTCTTCCGTGGTATTACACTTCTACTCTAAAGATCCCCAAGCAATGGTGGGTAAATGAAGCAAGTTCGCGCCTTTACGGTACACATTCGTGTATAGATTGGGCCAATATATGCGCCACAACAAGTTAATTAATTATATTGTAGTGAATTAACAGGAAAAAATTATAAATACGTGAACAAATACGTTTCTGAGTTCCAAAGATTTAACTGCACTTAAGGTGCCAAGACAAGTTGTACTTATTTAGGTGTTACGCTTGAGACGTTTTCGGTAGCAGTGTGACGTCCCGGAGATGGTTTGTTTTCAGCGTAGAAGTATAACTAGAAAGATCTGACCTTATGTTGTAGATAGAGGTTTACGATGTTGACACACAGGAGGAGATACAGATATGTGGTGTCGGTGCCAGCTGCGGCGACCCCTAATTTCGGTAGGATGTCCCGTACTTCAGCAATCTTAACAGCGAACCCCAAGTATGCGACACACGCAGCGACAAGACAATAACAGGTAGAAAGAGATCCCACGATGAATTTAATCAGCCAGGTAATTGGTTTTGTTTAGGCCAAAAGAACCTTTAAAGCCGAGTAATTTTAATCCCGGAGTACTCGCCTTATCTGAATGCAATCGAGCGACCATTAGAAGAAATTAGTACACGCATCCGTCCTAAGATAAACTTCGGAAAATCGAGTAATCAATCCTTTCCCCAGCACTAGAAAATTTGACGGAATTACGATTAAGCACTCAGATGAAGGCAAATTTGAATTTCACGGAACACGACGTGATGGTGGTTGTTACAAGACGGAAATTGAAGAAACCGAAAATGTATTGGCCAATTAGGACAACGCGGAAGTTGAATTCTGGGAATTAAATCCCCAAAAATTTTCGTTAAGGCGCGAATACGGAGAAATGTCGCGTTTACACCTCGACTCCTTGCATTGGGTGTTGCCTAACTCACAGTGACCGTTACAAAGTATTTAATTTTTATCATAAATTTATTAATTGTTTTTATTGTTGTGTAACTTTACTAATTATAAAAATTGTTGTACCTTAATAAATAGACGTCCTGATGACTACACAATTAAGTTACCGAAACGTCGACGAATAGAATAGCTGGTTCTTTTATTACTCATCCCACTCCTATAGAAGGCCTTTTAGTAAGGAAACCTACATCAAGATTAAAATTTATTAAGCTTATTAACTCTTCTCTATTGAGAGTGGTGAAAAATATGAGGTAGGTCTAATATACTTCTATTAATTTAATAACTAACTCCTTACTAATGTTAGTAAACAAAGAACTGACATCAAAAGACACGATAGTATAATTATCAGGAATAAAGTATGATATTATTTTGTCAACTAACTCAAAAGAGTTTTTTTATGTTATGTTCAAATAAATATACAATGTTTGAAATTATTTCATTTACAAACTTAGGTATTTGGTAACTAAGAGCCATCGATGCATCAATCAATACGATAAGTCTGATAGAGTTAGTAATTTCATGGGTTTTTACTAGGCCATTGAATTTAGAAGCAACTGCTGTATAAGTAGTATCTGTTGAAATTTATTGTAATATATATGTGACCTTTTTGTATAAATAGTTGGTTAACATGTTGTTTTTATTTTGTGATGTGTTAGTTGGATCATTTTTCGTAATGGTGTAAGTTGTTGTATTCTTTAATAAATCATTAATTTTATTTTTGTATTCGAGTGCATTAATAATTACCGTAGCGTTCCCTTTATCAGACTTGACAATTAATAATTCATTATTGTCTTTAAAAAATTTTTGGTTCTATTTATTAAATCACGACAGATCCAGTCCTGGTGACTTAATTTGTTGAAATTTTTAAGAACATAGTTGGTAATAACGTTTACCACTCTACCCCGTAACGCCTCTCACTTTTCCTAGATGTAACACAGCCTTTGATGAGGTTCGACAGCCGTCGATGCAAAATTAAACAACACTTTGAAATTTGGAATATAGTTGCCACCTTTGCTGAAGATACAACTGTGGTCAACAGATTCTGCCAGGTGATAGTATCAAGTAAATTGGCATAGGTACATATAAACACAACAGACTAACCTGGACTTGGTATATTTTTAAGAAACCAAATTTGGACGACCTTTCTATAGCAGTAACTCATAACATGTAGTTCCGAAAGATGGGGCTCCTCTTCATAACTTTTAGACAAAAAATTGAATATTTAAGAGACTGTCTTCAAAATAATTTCATTTCTACTCAGGGTCCCACAATCTGGCCACCGCGATGTTAACCATTGGATTTTTTGTTCTGGGGATTCCTTAAAAATTAAATTTATTGTAAGACTTTTGAAAATATTTATGAATTAAAAGTTAATGTTTGAGCTGCAATAGGAAAAATAACGCCAGAGGTTTTACATAATAGTAGAAGTGATGATGTCAAATAAAAGTTACGTTATGGAGAAAAACAAAGAATGAGATTTTTTAGAGTAAACCTTCTAATAAATTAGAAGTGTCACAGTTATATCAATAAATTAAAAAAAATACTGTAAAAATAAAATTTGTTACCTATTTAAAAAACAAAGTTAATGATGCTTTCAAAGGAACAGAATGTCAAATCGAAAATCTAAACGTTTCATGTTTAAGAGGAGAAAAAATGGTAGTGAAATAAACCCAGAAAACAGTGTTTTTAAGTAACTTCTGATTTATTTGGAATTTTAAAATTTTAAAATATCTCAGGTAGAACATTTACGTTTCTAAAACGTTCCAAGTGCGTTCCACTGAAACGTGAAACATTGTGTATGACGTCCCAAAATTGTTCCAAAGACGTCATTCAAAACGTAAAATGTCCGCTCTCAAAAACATTTAAATTTTGAACTTTCCATTTCAATGTAGATGTAACGTTATTTAATCTTTTTAGAAACATACGCAGAACCAAATTTGGAACGCTCTATTTACGGCTAGTTAATAATGATAAATAAATAAAGTAATTATTCTAAAAAATCATATGTCAATTACTGCTAGCCTAATTTGTACTAACATTTTGTATTCTTAGAACATTTACATCAACTATAGCATTGAAATTAACATTTTACACATCAGCGGTTACATATTTGAGCGGGAATTTATGAATTTGTTGTTGCGAATTTGTAAGAATTTAGAAAGTGAGAGGCAAGTTCATCTTTTTTTTTTGCATTATGCAAGAGTCATCTATAAACAGTCTTCAATCTATTTTTTCAAGTTGAAAGGGATTGCGTTTAAAACATGCCAGACTACCATACCGATGGGGGTCATTTTTTCATGTAGCACCGAATGTTTGTTGCAGCTAGTTTTGTTTGTAATGAATTCGGTAGGATGTACACTGTATGAACAACAATAACTGGAACGTAATTTATGTAAACTACATGAATTATTTGTATTTGTTTAAAATGCAATTTTATACTATGTTACGATATCACAAAATCGGTTGCATTCATAGAACATTTCAAATCGTACAACAAAAGCATTTCTTTACGGCGTTCTACATTTTACATTTGGAACGGACGTTCCATAATCACTTTTGAAACTCAAAAGAAAAATTTCCAAAAAACTCCATTATAAACCTTCGATAAAACGTCACTTATATTCCATCATAACAGTGTCTGTGACTTATTTAAAACGTTTTAAAAAAACGTCAAAATGAATTACTATGAAAGGTTCTTATGGCCATATGCACCAATACATGCCTGAACTTAAACGATGCTTTAAAAGATAGTTATTTTAGCTTTTAAGCGTCGCTTAACCACTCAAGATCACAATTAAAAAACAAAATGTGGTCAAATAAATCCTATTTTTTTGTAATGCCCGAAATGAAGTTTAATAAAGACTAACACATTAAATTAAAGTTTTATTGAAAAAAATCAAAATTAAGGAAAAAATTCTCTCTAAAAATAGTAATGAGTCCAGTTCCGTAATATTACGGGTTTCAAAAAAAAACTTATTCTACCCAAAAGTCGACTTTGGAATGATATAAACGAAAACATGGCGCAACACATAGTCCAACGTCACAGACTGAACACTGGTATCTTGACTCTCGCCGTATCTTTTTATTTTGTCGTTGTATTTTTTGAACACACAACACAAATGCGAGTGGCGTTTGATTTTTGCTGTTGCAGGCACATAATCAGGAAAATGGCGTTCCACTACTCGTAAGGGATTCGCAGCCGATCTTCTACGACCTTGCCTATTTACCAGTTCTTGTCCACAAGTTTCAATAATTTTCTATAAATTCCATTCGGTATTCCAAGTGTAATATGTTGCCCTCACACTTCTTATATAAAATGTATGAGTTCCATAGAGCAAACTCGATAAGGTGGAAAAAAATTTTTTGTAATAACGCTTACCACGTTTTCTGATAATTGGATAGTCTGCTAGGTGTTGGTCTACTCGATCCACACCACCCATTGTGTCATTATAATCAGTAACTACAGCAGGTTTTCTTTTGGTTGTACGGCGGCCTTTTTCAGTACAGTCCACCATATCACATGTATGAACCGTAGACAAAAGGCAAACATCTTTCTTGTCTCGCCACTTCATTACCATTACTTTACCTCGTTGATAGGCCACAATCTCCCCGGTGTTAGCTTTGTTTTCTGCAGCTCTATAGGCATTTCTTTACGTCTGGGTTTGACGGTTCCATAAGTGTCTGTTTATGACGTAATAAAATATCAGCCAAGAGTGGACTGGTGTAGAAATTGTCGGTAGTGAGACAGTAACCTTTCTCCAACAATGGTTTCATCAATGACAGCACTACTTGCGTGGAAATCGGATGACCGCAAAACTCATTATCAAAAGCAGTTCCTTTTCCAGTGTACACAATCATTGACCATATGTAACCTGATTTGGATTCGCATAACAAATACGATTTTATACCAAATCTGGCACGTTTCAGTGGAATGTATTGCTTCCACCCGAGACGTCCTTTGAACATAAGTAAGCTTTCATCTATTGTTACATCTCGATCTGGTGTGTATAATTCTTGAAACCTTCTTTGCAGTAATTCCAAAACTGGCCAGATTTTATGTAGTTTTGGAGCAGGATGTGTTTGTGGGTCAAAATTGGTTTCGTTATATAAATGTAAATATTTTTAAGTTCAACAAAACGTTTTCTTGTCATAATCCTCGGAAAATGGGTGTCTCGATGATATTTCGTTTCGACCAGTAATCTTGGTACTTCGATTTCTTTGTAAGTGACATCAAAGTATTTACTGCAATAAACAAAAATATTTCATTCTTATTAGTCGGAATCCAGTTATTGGTGTGCGATTCAGCATTCCTATTTGTTTCACTTACAACGATTTCGAAAATTCATCATCGAAAACAACTTGATAAATTTCATAATGTCTTTTGTTGTATCTTTATCTACAGCGAAATTTAGTGAACTAGTAGCAGAAAAATTAAATCTGGGGGCTTATGAGGTGGATCAGTAGTACTTATACGATACCACGTCCTTACTGAACTCATGTCAACATCAATATCTGAATCAGACGATTCACTGCTAATTTCGTCATTCAAGGATGCAGATTCATCAGAGTCGCCTTCATATTCGTCCTCCAACCAATTGTCAGTATCAGATTCTTCAGAACTCATTTTATTATACACTTTCAATGGTTTTATATCGATGATACAAACTAAATAAAAACTATTTTCTGCGTGTTGACGTAGATGAAATGTAGAAAAACAAACAGCGCAACAGCTATACTTGAGCAACGTACTCAAACTGAAAGTAGATCGCGCGACGTGTCACTTTGTTCCTCGCAAACCCCACTCTGTGAACATTATGAGGCGCGAAAGAGATTATTTGTAGCTTTCACTGACGTACGTACGCAACGAATTAATACGTGGTGAACTTGGACGAGGCAACCGAAAAATTGGCCAGCCCGTAATATTACGGAAGTGGATTTTTAGTTTTATATACTGAGGCCCGTAATATTACGGAACTGGATGCTAACTGGTTAAGTTTAAACTGTGTTGGTTCATACGGTAATCAATCTTACGTTTTAGGCGCACGTTCTATAAGCATGATTTGAAACATCCAAAGAAAACGTTCCACGCGGGTCAAATATATTCCTTAACTGAAACGTCCATTATGTTTCAAAAACGTTTTATTCTACCTGGGATGATTTTGCAAAAGTAAAAAGACGCAACTTTTCTTAAGTGTAACCATCTGCCAGTCATTGTTTACGAAATCCCTGTAGAGTCATTCTTAACATGGACAGCCTATATGAGTGTATAATTTTAATAAAAGTACCTAATTCCATAACGATTTAAACGTCAATTTTAATAACCGAACAGAAGTTAATAGTATGAGTATTCTGTAGAAAACTTCATTGAGATTTTTTTAAACATAACTAGCAAACCCGGCGAACTATGTTTCGCCACCAGATGGCTTCGTTTTATGTAACATTTCGTTTGGTGATTAAAAGATGAAGAAAAAATTTTTTTTGTTTTATATTTAAAAGGAAAAATTTTATTTCATTTCATTAACAGTAATGAATTCATTTCAATTACAAAAATGAAGTGTTATTTAGTTGAACTTCTCTAAGTAAATGAAAGTGAATCCAAAGTAAATACTGAATCGAAGCGTTATACGTGTCCGCAAATTATCCGTTTCATTGAAGTGCACCTTGGTAAACCACATTTTTTGTTTTATATTTGAAAAGGAAAAATTTTATTTCATTTCACAACAGTAATGAATTCATTTCAATTACAAAAATGAAGTGTTATTTAGTTGAACTTCTCTAAGTAAATGAAAGTGAATCCAAAGTAAATACTGAATCGAAGCATTATACGTGTCCGCAAATTAACCGTTTCATTGAAGTGCACTTTGGTAAACCACATTTTTGTTTTTGGTCTGACGTTAACACAAACAAAGCGGATGGTTTCCCAACTCGTGAACAGGCAACGTATAACTGCCCATGTGAAAAACAATGATTTTCTAAATTTATCCCGCAAACACTAAGCGATTGGCCTTGCGACTTGTTAATTGTCATTGCGACGCACCGGCGCCATCTACTTAAAATATTGGTTTGTAGTACATGCTATGTATCAGAGATGGCGCTGTATGTAAAAAAAGATTTTCTCGCTTTTCTGTTGAAATTCTCCTGAATTTTCTTTGCTATAAACCTCACGGAGCCCGAGACCTTTCCAACGAATGCAAAACCGTGGAAATCGGTTCGTGCGTTCTGGAGTTATAGCGTCAGGAAGGAAAACCCGACTTATTTTTATATAGTAGATTATTATAATAACATAAAATATGTTTTTATTACATACCAATTAACATAATTTTAAGGCAAAATTTAAGGCAGCACCATAAATCTTAATTACATTTATTATTTAATGCTCTTGAACAAAAACAAGTTGTGACATTTTCATAATTACACGCCATTACTAAACAAAAAATATTAATTTATTATACACCAGCTTTAAGTTCGTATTCTACTTATAAATAAGTTAATATATTATTACAGCTAAAAACCAATATAAAATTATAATAAAATGATTAAAATGAGGGCCATCGCTAGGTAAACACAAATTAACTCGTTTCTTCTCCTTTTCAAATAAAGATAACGAAGTTTGCATATCAATTTGCAGATTTTCCAACTTGTGTTAGATTTCAAATATCCAAATAAAAGAAATCTATTGGTGTTACATCTTTAGAACGCGTAACGAACATATTCTTTCTGAAAATTAATTTTTCGTCAAAAAATTAGCTTACGTATAGGTATACATGTGGGAGAACATTATCTTGTTGAAATACTCATTTCTAATCTTAAAATGAGCAATTCTTTTATAAATTGCTGCAATATGTGCGTTTGATGTATGTCCGCATCATGTCGCTTTTAAACTCATACTCCTATTTTCAATGGCTTAAGCCTGTGTCAAAGAATAAGATATTTTTTAGCTATCACTTGGTGAGGATGCAATATGCAGATCTACGGTACTTTCAATGCTCTGCGGCAGGTAGAATAAGAGACCTATAAAATAAATCGGTAAACCATTACACATGCGGTCCAGCATTATTAAATTCGTTACAAAAACATGCTTTTGTCACTAGTAACATGAATAGCTATTATTTAACTCAAACGGTTCTCGAGATAGATTAAAAAAAAATTTTTTTTTTCATAATTTTAGAAGTAGGTAACTGTAGTAGGCGACTCACAATAATTGACTTTTATCTGTGGGGTTGTGAACAGTGAGCCACTAGACAATGATGAAGTGAAGAGTAGTTAAGAATAGGAAAAGCTTTATTTATATAGTAAATTAAGTTTAGCTTTTATGAACTTTATTTCATTTTACCATTACTTGTTAAATGTATTAGATACAATTTGAACTCAATTTGAATACTTCTCAAGAAGAAAATGGTATTATCCGGGGATATGCTGTATATCTTTTTACAAGCTGTTAAGCAGTATTCTCCAAAGTACTACGATTATAATACAAAGTGTCCCACAGTGAACTGACTCGATCGATTTTTCCTTAAATAAATTCTGAAAAAATTTTGGAAAGTTGACAGTTTACTAATGTCCATGAAATCAATTCAGCTAAAATGTTTTCGAGAAGAAAAAAAATTTTGCGGGCCAAGCCAAACTAAAAGTATCAATATCACTATTATGGAAACCCTTATTATTTATTTGATGTTGGTAGTAGGAAATCTGCTTGAATGGATTGTGTTGATATTATAATAATAAATACAAACGTAATCAAAAACCCACCTTTTTTAAAATTTATCATGTCTAGCATTAAAAATAAGGGTAATTCCCTATTGACTTAACTAAACTGCCAAATTATCCAAACTTCATTTTTCAAAAAATACATTAATCTTTGTATGATCTCATAATGAAAAGCATTTTATCAAATAGTATAACATAATTAGATAATACCGAACTGCTGGGACTTTATAAAAAAAGGTTGTTCTTTAGTAAATATAATTAAAATAGAAAAAATATTTATTTGAATGAGTAAAAGTTAATACCTATTCAACAAACATTAAAAAAAAAGTAAGATTTTATCAGAAACCAAAAGAAATTCTATTTCATTTCCTATTGTTTGAATTTAGTTAAATTTTGTTACAATTTAAAGAAACGACATTAAGAAATTATTATTAGTTAGACCGTTGATTGTTGGTGTTATAAAAGAATTGTTTTGTAATCAAAAAACAGTTGTTTATGATTTTTATTTTATTTTAAAGCATGTAGCAGATATATAGTCAGTGTGTTTTCTTGTTGGCTTACTTGCCGCTACAACCATTCTTCCAAAACATTTGCCCCAACATCTATTCAACTCAGGTCATGGATTCCACCGACAGCGTCTTTACCGCCAATACTTTAACAGTTTAGGTTGATAAACAACACACAACAAAGCAAGAAAGCATTGACAAAACTAACCTTGTTGCACACGATACGACAATGTTTAGAATTGACCTGAGGTACAACACAATTACATCGCTATTTCATACGACCAACAGGTCGCAAGACGTATTTACATCTCGCAACGCCCGATTTCCGTCACATGGTTCGCCGTCATATACATTATGCAACATTCAGCAATAATTAAATACGGCCCTAATTCTTTGAGGTACACTGCTTGAATAAAAGACAATAAAACCCAATTAATACAGCAAATACTACATCACCGAGTGACACATTCACCACGTTGATCCATTTTCCGGATGGTCACAGGTCTTTAAAAACAACAAAGTCAACAACGCACCAAACTACACAATCATTTACTTACACAAACTTACACGCAACTAAATCTTGTGTTTTCCATTACTGGCCGTGGAGTACCTGTGGCGACATAAATGTCGCGACAATTGGTTTAGCAACGTTTCAAATAGATTAACTTACCACCAATACTTCATCAAATTGGGTTGACAAACAACACACAACGAAACCGTTTCATCAACTTTATGAAATGTAATGAAACGTAATTCAAAACTTATCTTGCTGCACACGATACGATAGCATCTGCAACTGCGAACCAATTAACCCAGGAACTACTACACTATCCAGTGACACAATCAACAGATTGATCCGTTTCCCAGATGGCCACAGGTAATCAAAAACAACACACCAAACTACATTCCCCTACACATAAGGCAAACCTACAAGCAACTAGATCCTGTTGAATGCTTCATCACTGGCCGGGGGTTACCTGTGGCGACATAATTGTCGGAATAATTAGTTTAAACGACGTATTAAGTAGGTTAACTTTATTAACACTGTGTATTAAATCTTGTATTACACGTTGTTCTTCCTGCATCCAAAACAGGCCTTAAAACCAAACAGTGTTTTACGTTGTAGAGATGTCCAAACTTTATACGTTATTATAAAATATATCTTATGACTAGGTATAATTTTTGCCGCCAGACATATAGGTATGTGATCTTCTAGAAATTATCCAACAATCGTGACTACATTTTAGTTTATTTATTTATAAATGAAGGTTATATTGGTTACATTCTCACTATATGTAACCGCTACTAGAAATATTTATTTCTGTGTTCGTACATTTTCAAGAGTTCCGTTTATAGCCCAAAAAATATTTGCATTTTGTTAAAATAAGACGCGTTTTTGCAACTGTGCATAAAAATACAACACCACTTAAATTTAATAATTAGGATTTATAAAACAAAATAATAATTCAAAAATATAGACTTTAAACTATGTTCCGTTGAATTTTTATAGAGAAATGTCAAATATTATTTAAATTATACATATTTTAAACTTGTACGTTTCAACGAAAAATTCTAAATTGAAAGGTTGATATTTTTCCCCCATTGTAAACGAGTCCGGTTTGATTTTAATAAGATAAAAATAAGTAGGTACACTAACTACTACTATTTTGTTACCAATTTTCAAACACTCTTTATAATTTTTTGACAATTTTGCACAAACAGTTTAACATTAAAAAATACACAAACCAAGTAAAAAATGTATTTGAATAGTTGATAATTCAAATTTGTTTTTGGTCTGCAAACGCCAATTTTGACATAAAAGATATGTGACATTGTACATAAAATATGCCTAGAATAGCACGTTTCAGTCAAAGCGATGTAAGAGAAAAAAGTTCCGTCTTAGTGTTATCTTTTTCTATCAGTTTTACCAACACGAACCTTCAAAAATACTCTGAATTTTAAATTATCACCAAAAGTCAACCCAAGCCACAGATTATTAACCTTTTCTGTAGCCATGTTGATATCTTAATAAAAAATAAATTACAGGTACTTAATAAAACAATTTTAAATATTTACAGAAGACAGAGGTAATAGTAAACAATTTAGTCTTGAAAAGACTGTTTGTAAAAAAAGCAGCAAAACGATCAAAAGAAGATAAAAACCACGTAGAACAAACCCAAATACAAAACTCAACCGAATAATTAAAAATTTTAAGGTTAGCTTGGCTTGGGTTGATTTTTGGTGATAATTTAAAATTTAGAGTATTTTAGAGGATTCGTGTTGGTAAAACTGACAGAAAAAGATAGCACTAGGGCGGAACTTTTTTCTCTTACATCGCTTTGACTGAAACGTGTTATTAGAAATAGAATCTAAAAATGTAGTAATATATAGGGTGTTCTATTTAAAATAAGCAAATTGATACATACTTCCGGTAAAACCAGAAGTTCTGCCATCTTTAAAATATTTTGGTTGAATGACCCGCATCGACTTTGGTATGTTTTCATTTTCCGAATTTTCCTACTTACAGTTTTTCCATAAACAATCGCGGCGGTTTCCGGTGAATCACCTTGTATATACCCGTATTAGTTGCAAAAGCTAATTGGTTACTCGTGTTGATTTGAAACTGATATTTTAACTGACCTGAAAATATGTCGAAACGACGTCTACACTTCTTTATAAAAAAATAAACTTTATAATTATTGTTCATTATTGAGAATACAAAAGTGTTTGCTAGTCATGAAAACAGCTAAATTTTTTTTTTAAATTGCCAAACTGATAGTTTAATCTTAAATTAAATTTTGATAACACTCATAGATACTCCATACTGATTGTGGAAAAGTATAGTGTATTACTTGAGGATAAAATCATGTTTCATTGCTCGTGATTTAGCGCTAGGGCTACCACCCTCGCGCAGCTAACATACTCGTATGAAAACTGTAAAGCCCTTGGCACTCGACTCGGCTGCGACTCAAACTCGATGCGATTTTGCTTACTATCCACTTTCTATATAGGATTCGCAAACGACTCGAATGACGCTCAACTTGAACACGACGCGTTTGCGTCTCGAGCGTCAGTCAAGTTCAAGTGTGACTAGAGAATCGTACAAAAATGTATCTGTTTTTGTATCTTTCACAATTTTAATTTTAGTAATTGGTGTGCATTTTCAAAAGTTCTTGGGGACGAATGCTATAAAATTTGTATCACTCTTGTAATTCCTTTTCAGAAATAATCAATCAATTATGAAAATTACGTTCTACGTATGAACGCAACATTACTCTCTTTTTGTCTTTCTTTTCATCTGTCAACACCGATACCAAAATATCACAGCATCCCCATTCGACTGAGATTCGAACTCGAAGGGGGACGTGCGTTATGCTTTTTTCACTGTAAAAATTTATTCTACGATCATGCAAATGACTACTTTTTGCAGCAATTAGTCAAAAGTTTCATTTTTTTTGCATTAGTGCAAAAAGCAATTTATCAGTGCAAAAAGTAAATTATTTTTTGTTCTGGTGTAAAAAGTAGTTTTTTTTTATTTTTTCGATCGTAGAAAAAAATGTTGTGTGCAACATGTGCAAAAAGTATATTTGTTGCACTTGGAATGATTTGTCTAGAGCTGCAAACTTTATACATTGTGCAACAAATTTGCACTTTTTGTACAAGTTATTAATAATAGTCATTTGTGTACTAGTGCAAAAAATGCATAGTTACACAATAGTTGTTTAACTAGTGCAACAAATATGCTTTTTGCACACGTTGCACACAACATTTTTAATGATCGAAAAACAAAAAAATATTAAAAACTACTTTCACACTAGAACAAAAATAATTTACTTTTGGCATTGACAAACTGCTTTTTGCACTAATGCAAAAAAAGTGAAACTTTTGGCACAGTAATTGCTGCAAAAAGTAGTGACTTTTTGCACGATCGTAGAAAAAAAACTATTTTATGCGCTCATCTTAAAAAGAGGCAATTCTCGTACTCCTTTGCAGCCGTAAATTAGCACTGTTTTGTACTCAACTATCAAAAAAAGTAAACAACCGCTTTTTTAAAATCACAATAGCGATTCGCACGATTTTCAAAAAGTGACAGGTTGATATTGACAGTCTTAACAATAAATGTTACCAACATAACTTTGTTTTAATTAATATTTATTATTTTCATAATTTAATAATTTTATTTTACAAACAGAAAGCGAGTGCCTATAGTTATTTGTGTAACTATAGTGCAAAAAGTGCAACAAATATGATTTTGCACATGTTGCACACAACATTTTTTCAACAATCGAAAACAAAAGAAAATAAAACTTTTGGCACAGTAATTGCTACAAAAGTTGTCACCTTTGCACAATCGTAGAAAAAAAATTTGTGTGCATTCCGGCTGTAACGGTTTTTTCGGCATTTTCTGATATCAACTATCAGAACGGCCGAAAAAAAACTTTAGAGCCTTGATATACAAATAATTAGGTATAGTGTTAAGTAGCGCCACAACATTCATTTACTGTTTGGCAGTACGAAGTTTGCCGGGTCAGCTGTTTATAGTAAAAATTTTGTTTGCACCTATGCCAAAAAGTGTAATTTCGATAGATTTTATTTTCAAACTTAGCCGAAAAAGATACACTTTTTGCTTTGACACACAAATAACTGTTTAAGTAAAAATTTCTGGTTCTTCCTGAAAAACAATTTTTTTAATTTAACTTTAATTGTGTTTTTTGTTGCGCTGAAAGTAAAAACGAAATTTAATATTTTTGAGATAATAATTTTGAAGTCTCCGTGCCAACGTAAGAGTTTAGATCCATATACGTTAGAATGTATTTTTAGAATCTCAAAGATTTCAGATATAAAAAAATAGAGCCCGGAAAATGATAAGACGAAAATCAATCGGGACAGAGGATTTTGTGGTCTAAATACTGATATAAACGTGCAAGCTTCGCAATCACTCAAAAACCGAATTAACAAATTGTATTCATTTTTAATTTAAGCTTTTCGAATAATTTCTTTTCCTAGAATTAAACAAAAGAATTGGGATTAAGTTGTGAAATTCTTTTTGTGTCCGTTCTCGTTGAATTTTAATTCGACTTTCTAAGCTAATGCAGCTGTAACTCAAGTATCTGAGAGCATTGCAAACATAGGCGGCAGTACGTGAAGTGCTTTCAAGCACTTCCTCCTCCGTAATAACAATCATAACTAAAACGGCAGAAGCTCTATAGACGGAATTCTTCATCAACTTAACAAAAATTATTTTTTTAATTTTATTATTCCACTTGGCATTTCGACAAGTTAAATTAAATGAAAAACTGCCAAAAAAATTGTGTTAGCGTTAGAAAATATTTACGTTTTGTTTCTGCGCAATAATTTATGTAGAAACTTCTTGTCGAATGTGCAAAATCAGGTGTTTTTTTTTTAATGCTGACGCAGTACATCGAATTTTATTTTTATAATATTGTGGCAAAGCACTTAGCTATCGTTTAATTGTTGATCTTAGATTGCCAGGCGACGGGTACAGGAAATGAACTACTTCAGATAAATTACTTTACCTTCGAGTCTTGTCTCTGCGTTGCTAGCTCTAAAAGCTTTTTTCGAAACTTGATTTACGCCCGCCTCGTTTAATTATTTACTTTTTTCGGACAAAAATATGTGCAACGACACATAATGTTTCCATTTCATTAAATAATGTCGGATATAGTCAATAAATAACGCCGACTATGTTCCGCCAACATTATAATCGTAAATTTGAAACGTGAAAATGTACCTAAACGCCCAAACCTTTGTCATACTTATGAATATTAAATCACCCACGCGTCAATTCAATTTTTCAAAAGGAAAATAATGTCGGTTGCGCAATAATAACTTTAGCGAAGAAAAATATTTGTAATTTAAAAAATAAGGTAATGTTCGACCTGACAGATAAATGAAAATACTTTTCATCATAACAGAGTAATGTTTACGGATTAGCTGTCAGTATACGGTATCCGTTTTTGTTTCGAAACATTTCAGCTTGGGAAAGTTTTGCTCGCTTTCACGGTTTGCACGTATTTTGTGAATTATGACTTCCCTCTGCTTCCTGAGGGATGCTAATCTCTCGGCAGAGAGCGGAGGGCGTACCGAGTTATCATCACATCCCTAATAAATTCTTGTTCGCGATATCCCAAACTTGCGTCAATACCTGTTGCAATTATTACAACCGCACTTCTTTTAAATAATTGAATAAATACATCAAATTTGAAAAGCGTTCGTTTAATAACTTTAAAGGCGAAGATGGTTATTTATAGGGTAAATACGATGGACACGAGTCTGCACTCGCGAGAGCTATTATTCTGAGCGTAGATGAAAACTGATGTGACACCAACATCATTAACTGGGTGTTAAATGTTAATGGAACATAGCAAATTTTTTTCCGTCGGTAAAAATCCTAATACACCCGTACGAATTATCGACGTCTAGATATCAAAGCCTTAGTATTAGTTTATCAATTTCCTTAGACTAAATCAATTTACATTTGCAGAAATTTGTATCAGAAACTTAATTACGATAGTGCAGCTCGAGGTTGATACCGTTTCATTTCGTTAATTAATAGTTGTCTTATTTGTATGTATAATTTGCGAGCGTTGATTTATTCTCGAGATTGAGATGAAACCCTTAAATTAAAAAATGCTTTGGCACAAAGTTTTATTTATTTTTAATTACAAATAGAATTCATAAAAATATTTTAACACGATGCAAGTAATCTATATGTTGTGAGCTATAAACACAATCATTAACAATTTGAGTGCGATATTTATTGCTGAGAATTTATTGCTAAACATTAAACGTAATTAATTTTCTAAATTATCCACTTAACGCTAGTGACCACTAACAACAAAAAAATTAAAGCTGGTGCAAAAATATTTTCACAAAAGTTTTCGCTTGTGGGTGCATCTATCCAATGAAATTTTTCATTATTAACTGTAGGAATTTCTTTCGGTTTAATCACGAATGTTCTTGTGGTTGTTTGTGGTGCCACCGGTACACCCGGTAGAGCCGATACGCAATGTAGCTGCATGATATCGCTGTCTTCACGCGAATATTTACGATTTACCAAAAAATGTATTGACACAGAACGCGATACAAGCCCTTCTGTGTCCCAAATTCTCATTTCGCCTAGTAGATGCGTCGGTGCCTTAACACATATTAGTTTTAAACAAGATAGAACACGTAATGTACCAAAAACAAACCTGGTGATCATTGATATACCACGTTAGAATAGGGGCCGGATCCGAAGGTGATGAGCTACAATTTGCTTCTAACATATCACCTTCGGCGTAAGCATCTTGTAAACCTTCTAGCTTAGGTCTTTCAAGAGGAAGTGCTACAAAGTACCACTTGTACATGTTTTTAAGGTTAAGTAAGTGTCTTACTTGCAACCGCTATATTGTGGGTTTCAGCGGCTAAACGAAACGTCGGAGCTTCGCTTGATATTTCGCATCTATACGCGCCACTGCTATGATGTCTGCTTAATTTTGTCAATTGTAACTTACAATGCTGACGGCCGCAATCGGTGCTAAACGGTACCAGGTACACGCCGGATACGGGAAAAGACATTACGTGCGGTTGTTGATGCGGCATGTATCTAAACCCGCCTTTTTTATAACTTTCGATAACTTTCCAATACTCTTACCTAAAAAACTCCTGATCGTCTTTGTACCATTTCACGGCATACAACTCTTCTGTTTCCATGTCAAAATGACAATCCAGCTCCATAATCTTTCGAGAATCGGCCACGACAGGTGCGGTCATGTTTGTTAATCTCAATCCGTCGACAACTGAAAATTCACATTAAATAAACGAAAAAATAATTAAAAAAAAACTCATCGTGTATTTCGCAGTACCAGCTAAAAAAATAGTATCGACATGGTAGAATTTCAAAAGCTCGTTTGTGTGTACTGATTGAATTTTTTCTTACAAAGAAATATAAATCGCTTCGGAAATAAAACTACTGTGTCAATACCTTTTATATTTTAACCGGCATTGAAAAATTTTTAAAACGCTTAAAAACCAGCAAATTAATTTATTGTCGAAACTACTAACAGATAGATTTGCGCTCAACCACCGAAAAAAGTTCAAAACCAAATCGGACCGTTAAAATTTTTTTTAAAGAAAGTTAAGAAAACTTTGAAATTTAAATAAGTACCTAAAGTTAACGAAAGAAGTAGAAGAGAAAATCGTAAAAACCTTTTGAAAGTGCTTAATGAGTACTTTATACTCATTCTATTGACTTTTTCTTGACACCGACACTCACAACTTTTAAAGATATCGTTACCATAACAAGTATAAAAAATTAATTTTTTGTCGAAAAAAGTGGATTTGCGTAAAGATGGGCGTGTCACCGTTAGTAATTCGCGTTTACCTCAACCTTTTTGGTCCAGGTTCCGGACGCGACTGACGGATTTACTGTGTCTACCCGGACGATTCGACGCACACGCCCACTTATTAATTCCCTTGTTAACAAATAATTATTTTTTGATTTATGTGATAAAGACGTACGCTTAAAAATAAACAATCTAATACAATTTTTGTAATAATGGTGACGATAAGTGCGAAACGCACGCTCCAATGTGAACCCATTATTTTCATTGCTCGTAATTATTTAGTTTTTTTTTACTTTTTTTTATTACATTTAACGATTTGTAATCAATAGTTGCTGATGGCAAATTTCTCGCATCAAAATCGTTTTTGCGGTCAACTGAACAAGAAGCGACGCGTTAAATAATTTTACGCGATTATTTTTCAATCACGATTTTTCTCGGAGATTTTCCTTTCGCGACATTATTTTCTTATCTTTTGGATGAAATTTTTCTGTTTCAAAAAAATTCTGCACATTTAAAATTGCTGTTTGATGACAGTACGTTTCGTGAGCAGATGATTTATGAATTTAATAATAAGTCGAGCGAGAAAACAGTAACGATCTGTCATTCACAATCAATTTTGTCATGTATTTGACTATAGGTAGTATTTATTCACATTTTTAAAGGCACATACTTTTACTCCATTTTTACCAAACAGTGGAATTTTTTAATTATAAAAAAATTGCTAGTACTAAAAAGGTGGTACTTTAGGTATATACAATTTTTCTAACAATGATTTTAGTTTTTAAAACACGACAAAATTGAAAATTTTTCAATTGAAAATTTCTAATTGCACATTTTACTTATTTTGATATTTTTGACATCATTTAACAATAAAATAAAACAACAATAACAAAGACATACAAAGGAGAGTTTTATCATTGCTTATATGTTTCATATAATAATGCAGTTGTCACCGATGTACCATAAAAAGAAATAATAGTTTAAAAAGAAAAAAATGATTTGAAAAAGGGCGATTCCTGACATTTCCGAGACGATTCTCACGTAACTTCTCTTATGTTTTTTTCTTTTCTTATTATTTTTATACTTCCAGCACTGTAAAAGTTATAAGTCCGCATTACAAAAAAACATTCTTTACTTGACTTTATATTTTCATATACAAATAAACATCTATCCAACAAAAGTTGTAGAAAATGTAATTTACATCAACAGTTTATCAACACGTTTCAAAGAATTGTTAGGTATTAATAAATACAGAGTTTTATCAAAATTGTAGAGCAGGTAGTTTTGAAAAATTATATTGACTGAAAATGTTTTAGTGATTGGTGAGGTTGAGTAAAACACATCACTCAATTTTTCTCTTTTGTCCGTACTGTTGCTTCTAAAGATTTTCGATCTAATCTAACTTAATCTAACCCAACCTAACCTAACTTAACCTTTTTTTTTTGGAGGAGGAAAAATCTGTTAAAAGACACCTGTCCCCAGGTTGACAGGTAGTGTCGGGTTGGCTAGCTGGTAGTGCCGACCGATTAAAAAACCACCCTCAGTCCGTTTGTATGAAAACCTACCTGGAACCGCCGATTGGCATTACTTCGGGCAGGGAGGACTTTCGGTGCTGCCTTCAGTTTGTTGCCGCACCTACATGTTTCCTGGCGTTTTTCTCCTTGTCTTATTATAATAACATTTTATCCTTATCGTTGCCTTTTCTTTTTTTCTTTGTTTTCCTCTTTTCTTCTTTACCTTTTCTTTTGTATTTTCGTGTCCCTTTTGCTTTTCATAATATACGTTATCATATTAGTTATTTTTTTCCAATGGAGTTCACTTTTGTTATTAGTTCTCCAATGTTTGTTTCATTTACTTCCTCCTTTATATTCATATTCGTGTTATTTCTTATGTCTTCCCATTTTTTACACTTGAAGATTGTGTGTTGTGGTGAATCTGTCATCTCGGGACAATACCAACACCTATCGTCGTTTGTTTTATTAATTTTTTTTAAGTACGTGCCGAAAGTTCCGTGTCCTGTTATGCCTTGTGTAAGGTAATGATTTAGTTCTCCCCATTCTCTGTTTATCCATTTATCGATATTTTTGATGAAAGTTTTTGTCCATCCGTTATATTTTTCCATCTTTCTTCCCATACTTTCTTTATTTCCTCTCGCGCTTCTTTCTTTATGTTTTTGTTTGTTTTGTATTTATATATTAGTGTTCTTTCTTTTTTTTTAGATTCAGCGGAAAGACTCCCGCAAGAACTTCTAGTGCCTGATGGTGCCGTTCTGTATGCCATGGTCACTTTTATGGTAAGTTTCCTGTTTTCTTTCCTTAACATGTTTTTATAATATTCGTATTGCATAGTCTTTTCCCATGCGGGTGTGGCATATAATATTACGGATATCGCTGTATGGCATAATAGTTTCCTCTTGGAACTTACTGGTCCTCCTAAATTTGGCATTATAATTGCTAATGATTTTGTCAGTTTTTGCGTTTTGGTGCATATTTCTTTAACGTGTGTTGTCATTTTTAGGTTTTGATCAAGGTGTACGCCTAGATATTTTATTTGTTTTTAATTTCTTGATCATTATAATTCAGTGTGATCTGTTTAAATTTATTTCCACCCGTCAGTATTAATATTTCTGTTTTACTTGTCTCCAGTTCCAGTCTCAGGTCTTAAGTGTTTCGTCTATCGTTCTTATTGCGATTTCTCCTCTTTGTCTCAGTCCTTCTACTGTTTTATCCCACACTATTAATGCTAGGTCACAGTGGCGGCTCGTGGTCAATTATACTGGAAGGTCAAAATATATTTAAAAAATAGGCATCCTTAAAAAAATATAAATAACTTAAATGCACCGCATAATTTTCTATAAGCATTGTCTAGCTGTGTAAGAATATCAACATTTCCTACGGTTGCAAAATTTACCGAGTATTTCATGTGTTCTGCAGACGAAGCATGTTTTTTTATTTTCTCTTTTAAATGTTTTAAATTGTTTACACCGAATTTGCACCATAGCGAGTCTGACGAGTCTTTAGAAAATAATAAACAAACAAAACAGTAAAATACGTTTGATACTTCACAACCACATATCCAGTCAGCTAAATCGTACCTTACCTTGCGAAAGTTTCGATCAACATCTTTATTTTTGTCCTTGCTAGTTTGTCGTAAACTTAGTTCTGGCAAAGGACGACCATTTGCCTTGAACTCAACTAATTTTGTAAAATTTAGTTTGTTAGCACTTTTAGTTGTTTAATTTTCTGCACTACCGACATTTTCTATAATAGTGCATGCACATGCGAACCAAAAATAGTATTTTTACAAAACAACACAACCGTAAAAACATCAATATAAATTCTTAAATTGATTTAAAAACACGAAAAATCGAATCAAAATCGAGCGTAGTTGTACACCCTATTTGAAGTCAACGTAAACTGCAAGACCCGGCTTATGACCCAAAGTTGATTATTGCTTCGGACATTTGCGTTTATTCGGGCGCTGCACGTTTTTCCAGTTTTTACGGGTAGATCTAATTCAATGAGGACAATTCGCACCGCCAGCCCAAGGTTGAAGAGGATGAATTACGAACGACGGCCGATAAATTTTAAGTTATTATACTTGCGATTTGCGACTTTTGCGAGTAAATTACCTATTTTAATAAAACACGTAATGATTAATATTTTTTTTATATATTGTCAACATTTTTGGGGAGGTCATTGACCAAATGACCATATGGACAAGCCGCCACTGCTAGGTCATCCGCGAAAGCTATTTTTTGTGTTTTTTCTCCCAGGTGTTTTCTTAGTACTTTGTCATAGAATAGTTTCCATAGTGTGGGTCCCAGTACCGACCCTTGAGGTGCCCCGCTTGTTATTTCTATTTTCTTCACCTGTTCTGTGATTATTTCTCGTTTATACACATAGTCGATTAGTATGTTTTTATATATTCGCTAATATTTGTTCTTTCTATGGTTTCTACTAATTTTTTCCACGATACCCAATTGAAAGCGTTTTTAATGTCTAACGCTATAAGGATGCTATATTCCCTATTCTTATATGCTTTTTCTTATTTGTTGTGGAATTTCTTGTACTTTTAGTATAGCGTCTATTGTACTTTTCCCCTTTACGTATCCGTATTGATGTGGATGTAATAATTTTTTTCGTTTATTTCTATGGTTATTCTATTGTTAATGATTCTTTCTATGAGTTTTCCCATCGTACTTATTAAGCATATGGGTCTGTACTTTTGTTTCTCGTGATCGGTTTTCTTGGGTTTTTCTATTAATATTAATCTAGATACTTTCCATATTTCTGGGTATTTTTGTTTCTTGATTAAGTAATTTGTTAAGTACGCTATCGTCCGGGGGTGCTTGATGGCGTACTCTTTTACTACTTCTGGTGGTAGATTGTCTGGTCCCGGAGCTTTATTAAGTTTTATATCTTTCGCCGCTAGCAGGACTTCTTCTTTTCTTATTTTTTCATATGATCGTTTTTCTATATCTTTGTTTTTATATATGTATTCGGCGATTCTCTTGTGCGTGGGAAATAGCAAGTTTATTTGTTTTTCCGTTTCTGTCTTGCTCAATATTGTTTTGCGTGTTAATGCTAGTTTTTGTCGCTATTTTATATGCATTTCCCCAAACGTCTTTGTCTAAATCATCGCATAGTGCGTTCCAGCATTCCTTTTTCTTTTATTTATTAGTAGTTTCAGTTGTTTTTATTGTTTTTGTACTCGGTTGTTGCTTTATCTACTTCTTGTATAGTTTGTTGTTTTATTTCTTTTTAATTCTTGTTAATAGTCTTCTACTCTTATTTCAGGCGATTCTTTGATTTTTATTTCCTCTGTCCACCAATACATAGGTTTTCTTCTGGGTGTGTTTTGTTTTACTTTTCTTAGATTTAGGTTACATTTTTCTTCGAGCATTGTTATTATATGTTTCGCGGGGTCTTGTGCCATTTTGATATTTTTTAATTCTTCTTCTTCGTTATCCTCTTCTACCATTTTTTTGATTTTGTCTTTGTCTATTATCCATCCTTGTTTTTTTGTTTCTTCCTTATTGATATCTTGCCTAATCAGATTTTCTATTTCGTATGTTATGTACCTATGATCACTTAGGTTTTCGTCATCTAGGACTCTCCAGTTTATTATTCTGTTGGCTAAGTTATCACTTGCGATGGTTATATCGATAATTGAGTTTCCTCTACTATACTCGTAGGTCGGAGTTTGTCCTTTATTTATACTTATATAGTTATTTTCTGCCATTCATTCTTCTAATATTCGACCCCTTTCGTTCTTTACGTTAGAACCGAAGATTTGACTCTTTGCGTTTAAATCCCCCGATCAATATATATTTTTATTACTTGTATTTTTCTATGTGCAGGCTTATTTCGTATAGGTACTTTAAATAAAATTTTTGTATATTGGACACTTACTACACTTATATCACAGTTTACTATTGCAGGAATATTTGTACCAATAAAGGTATTCTTTTTTGTATCACAGATCCATTTTGAGCAAGTCTTTATGTTCGGTTCTTGGCCTAATACTATGTCGATATTATTTTCTATAACTTTTGTTGTAACAGATCTTGTGCATTTTGCTTCTATTTATGTTGGCTTGGATTATTTTGATGTTGTTTCTGTTGGTTCTTATTGTATCATTTTTGTTAATTTTATTCTTCATTTTTTTTTATTTATTTATTTATTTTTTTATTTACTTTACTGCAATTTAATATTCTCGTTTTATTTATTTATTTTTTTTCTTATTCTATTCTTCCTGCTATATGGCCTTCTTCTTGACACACCGGACAAAAGAAATTTTCTCGGCATTCTGATTTTTTATGCCCCTTTTTTCCACATTTTAAACAATTGCCTGCTCTGTCTTCCTTCTTGCACTCGGACGCTTTATGGTCGTAGTTCCAACATCTGTAACATCGGGCTACGTCTACTCTTTCTTCTACTCTGCACCTACTTAGCCCGATCCTTATTTTTTCCTTTTTCATTATCTCGTTGGCATTTCCTTGATTTAATGTGGCGATTGCCACCTGCATTCTGTCTTTGAACCTTATTAGCGTTTTTACTACTAGTGTATCGTCGTCTTTATTGTCGGCAATATCTATTAAAGCTTTCCGAACGTCTTCTTCGCTAGTCGTCTCGTCTATGTTTTTTATTGTAATCGTCTTTTCTTTTTTCGTTCGTTACTCGCATTTTTTGGTCCTCATTTAGTGTGTTTTTATTTAATTTTCCAGTCTGTATTATAATATATTGTCTCTATCATTTTTCGGCATATTTTTCCTTCTACGCCTTCCGGTAGTACTATTTTATTTCCTTGTTTGGGGTGTCTTTGACGATATCTTTCATTTTACTATAAGAGAGTATATTATTTCTTCTTCGTTTCCCTTTTGTCTTTTGTGTCGTAATACAGTCCTACTATATTTTTAGTTTTAGTTTTTGTTTCTCCGTTGATTTTATAGTTAGTGTGTTGCTCGATAGTTGTATACGTTCCTTCTTTGCAAGTAACTGTCTCGCTCTGATCCAGTTCCGGATACCTTAGTAGCATTTTGTCTTGAATTTTGTTTCTATTTTCCTTATACGCGTTTTTAATGTATACCTCGTTTTCTCCATTTAGGATTTCTTCTTTGATCGTACTTGTGGCTTTGTAGCTAGTCTTTTTCCACTCTTTATCTCTTATTTTTTCGAAGTCTTTGTATGTTTCGAGGGGATATTGGGATATGTCGATTCTATCATTTTCTTTGCACCTTTCGCATTCTTTTGTTTCGGTTCCTTTTAATTTCTTTAGTAGTATGCTGTTGTTATTGTTTAAGTCTTTTATTTTCTTTTCATATCTTATAATTATTTCATTTCTTTCTTTTCTTAGCAGATCTAATTCTTGTTCCACTTTTGTTGGGCTTCTTTATCGTATATATGTTCTCTCGTTACTTTTCTACTTAAATTGTAGGCTTCGGTTATTTTTTCTTTTAGTGGTCGATGAACGCTTTTGTTTTCGTTTTTGAAGGTCAGCATTTCTTCTATTTTAGTATTTAGGTGTTTAATACTGTAGCTTGGGTGTACTTCTCTGAGTGTTTGTGTTTGTATGGGATTTTCTGTTGCTTTCCGTTTTTTGTGTTTAGGATTTCCTGTTAAACTCCATTCTTGATGGTCTGTCGTCTCCTTTTTCTCCATGTCTTTCGCATTTTCTATCCTTTCCAGAAAAGGATCCTTCATGGCGTGTCTGGAGTTTCGGTCCCGTCGTTGTTGCTTTCCTGTGTTGTATTTTTCCTTTCCTGTTAACCTTGTCTGCCGTACCATCCATGAAGGAACGTAGACCTGGTGGTGTTCGATGTATAGATTCCCTTCTCTTAAAGGAATCTATTACCTTCTCCGGTTCTGTTTGGCCAGTAGTACTATTAGATCGAGTAGCCTGGTCATCTACCACTATCCCCTCGCGGTCTCTGAATGACTACCCGGGAGAGGCCCGCTCAACAACCTCTACCCGTGCTGGTACTAGGGTGTCCTTCCCTTGCACCGTAAATTCCTCTTCCTTTTCTTCTCGTTCCATCGTGTATCAATAGAGTAGCCGTGCATTTTATGCCTCCTGCCAGGCTTAGTTTTGTTTCCAAATGGTCTGTCCGGTTAAGAAAGAAGAAAGAATTAGTGGGACCCTAGCCCTCGGTTAACCTAATAGCGTCGGTTCCTAAGAAAACAAGAGTTTGGAGATAGTAGTAGGCTCCACAGATAAGACTGAAAAAAAAGAACTAGCATCCTAGACTAGATTTGCAATACCCTGAGGGTGTTTAGACTCGATGGTCTAGTTCTGTCCGGTTGGTCCGCGGGAGGTATTCCTCCTACCCTAGAGAAGCTCAGAAGTTGCCTTCCGCTACCTCTCCAGAACGTTCCCCTATCCGCCACCTGGGGACGCGCCCGATGGAAGTTCCAGGAATCTCCACACGGGAACCTAACTTAACCTAACTTAACCTAACCTAACCTAACCTTTTTTTTTAAACCCTACCTTTTGTCGGTGCCATGGGGACCACCTAAAGAGGCATACTTCCACGACGCTTCCGACAAGAGTTGCCTTTCTTTGAAATTAAAATTGATTTCCCTCATTCACCATTACCCTCGGATAATCTGACCTAACCTAACCTAATCTAACCTAACCTAATGTAACATAACCTAACTCAACCTAACTTTTATTTTCACAGAAGATAGAAATCTTTTATAGGCACCCTGGTACATACCACCTGGATAGTGTGGGATACTCTCTAAAAAAACGGAAATACCCATTAAAACCATCTCCTTCTGCACTAGCTTTTAATCCATCAGACGGGAAAGCCTTGCGGTTATTACTTCAAGTAAGGGAAGTTTCATTCATTCTTTACCTTTCCAAATTCAGTCATTTTCCAAGCTCACATCGATTCGCTAAACATCAATTCTTTCATTCCATTATCATCTCTTTCCGTACATCACTGGGTATTATTGCTTGCCTCACATTCTTCAAACCCAGCTGTCTTGAGTTTCAGACTCATTAACTCGCCAGGTCTTCCTTCGTAGGTATCATTTAACATACCGTATTTTTCTTCCGACATTTTCTTTTCTCTTTGATTTTCAATTTGTTTCATTTCTTCTTTAACTTCCAATCATTCGTCTAAAACTCCTTCTTTTTTGTCCAAATCAATATAGTGTGTTCCAGACAAAAGCAACTACGAGGATGTATTGATATCTAGTTAGCCTAGACCAGTTCCTTGCATAAATAAAATATTGCGTTACCATAGCAACGAACAATAACTTATTAGAAGTGTCAGCGTAAAGTTTGACGTCAAAAAAAATAAACCAGAGTCACGCAATAAATTAAATAAAAAGATGTCCACCGAAATTATGAAAATCGAAAAATTGGAGTATCGAGTCATCATCAAGTACCTGTATTTAAAAGGGTTAAGAGGTAAGCAGATTTACGAAGATATGCTTAATACCCTTGGTGATCAATGTCCTTCGTATGCGACCGTCAAAAATTGGAATGCAAGCTTCAAAAGAGGTAAATTTTCCATTGAAGATGATGACCGATCGGGAAGGCCAGTTTCTGTGTCAGTCCCCGAAAATATCGATGCAGTTCATGACATGATTATATCAGACCGTCGAATTGGGCTAAAACGGATATCTGAAGCACTGAATATTTCATACGAACGCGTTTATCATATGGTTCACGTCAATTTGGACATGAGAAAAATTGCTGCAAAATGGATCCCCAAATGTTTGAATGTTGACCAAAAGCGTGCAAGGGTAGAAGCATCGCGTTCGATCTGTGCTCGATTTGAAAACGATGTAGACTTCTTAAACCGAATTGTTACTATGGATGAGACTTGGGTACATTTCTACGATCCAGAAACAAAGCAACAATCGATGGAATGGCGACACTCTGGTTCTCCAAGACCTAAGAAGTTTCGTCTCCAAAAATCTGCTGGAAAAGTTCTTGCTTCAGTTTTTGGGATTGCCATGGAGTAATCATGATTGATTTTTTGGATAAGGGTAGAACAATAACTGGAGATTACTATTCGACATTACTGACCACTCTACGGGAAAATATTAAAGAGAAAAGACGCGGAAAGCTATCCAAAGGTGTTTTGTTTTGCAGGACAACGCCCCTGCACACAAATCTCATGTTGCCATGCAAAAAATTTGTGATTTAGGGTTGAATTACTAGAACACCCCTCTTATTCACCCGATTTGGCTCCGTCCGACTATCACCTCTTTCCTCAACTAAAAAAAAGTTTAAAAGGTCGTACATTTTCTTCCAACAAGGAGGTAATAGAAGCTGTGGAGGTCTGGTTTGCAGAGCAAGAAGAAACATTTTTTTAAAGGTCTAGAGACGTTGCAGGTTCGCTGTAATAAATGTATCCAATTAAGAGGAGAATATGTTGAGTAATAAAATATTTTGACATTAAAATTTTGTTTGGTTCTATAGTAGGCTAAGAATTTTTCAATATATCCTCGTATATGGAGATTTCGGAAACGGTAAGAGATAGAGTTTTGATCAACTGGGAAAAAAGTTGCGCTATTCCGAG
Organism: Abscondita cerata; assembly: GCA_030710515.1. NCBI lineage: Eukaryota > Metazoa > Arthropoda > Insecta > Coleoptera > Lampyridae > Abscondita > Abscondita cerata. The sequence continues at coordinate 115,758 of JALBCR010004276.1, forward strand.
CCCAATCAGATGCTGTATCGAAATGAAAAACATCTATAAGGGTTTTCAAATTGTTAAAGAAAAACTTGTGCCGGTCATTTTCTGCTAAGCTTTTCCGGTCGGCGCCACTATTGAAAATATTTGAAATTTGGTTATTTCATGAGTGATCTTCTTCCTGTTAGATTAGGAAACTCAATTCACGCTTAATTTTTTTGAAATTGGTTGGGATTTTGGGAACTGCATTTCCGGCATATTACTCGCCTAACGTTGTTTTTTCTAGTTTGTGGTTTTCGAAGCTTCACATGTATTAAGAAACTATTGCTTTCAAAGCATTTCTATTCATCAATTTGTCTACAAGAACCTCCCACGACTCGTCGTGACTGTTGGTAGACGGCGCTGTTTTGAAACGAACAACAAATATTTATTGTTTTGTCTTTTGAAAAATGACAACATTGTCGCTATTTTTAAAGCAAATTAAAAAAAAAACTTGGAAGTTTTGTATTACCGACTACAACTAATCGAATGACTTTGACGAATTTAAATATTTTGTAACCATAGCCAACTTTGTTATTTCTTATGGCAGGCACAGGTAATTAAGATAAGCATAAAAGAGCTTTTCAATCATGCATATCAGTCTTGTTTTAGAAGATTAATTGATATGAAACAAATGCCTTAATTGTGTTTGTTGTTATAATTACTAACGTAGTACATATCTGTCAAAATTTTATTTATTTGCGTTTATGTGATAAGAGTTTTATTTTATCTCAAATAATTGTGATATTTTTGAGTTATCTAGTTACTAAAGCACTTTGCCAATATAAAGATTTTCAAATTGTGTCATAGGAAACTGAACTAGCTCAATGTATTTCACCGATATCTGGGAATCAGGTTTATCAACCCTCAAAATGCTTAGAAAAAAACTACTTTGCTAAGGGTTCTTTAAAAAACACAAACGAAATTGAGTGTCTAATAAAAATACTGAAAATCCCGTTTTGCAAATCCTCGTACCACTCTTCGTCAACTGGAAAGGAATGTGGAAGTGCCTAAATCAACTACTCAGAGAATTCTATAAAATTACAAGTATCGTCCATATTGCGTTATTTCTCTCCAAATGTCCACTACTTTTTTGAATTAACAGTAAAATATATGCAAACTCAAATAATTTCAATTAAAATCAAGAAACCATTAATAAAACTATTTAATTCTTACAGAAACAATACATGTCATGTCGTTCTACTATAATACTTCACATAAATGGAGGATGAAATGTCGTGATAAGTATCTAGTAAATAAACCGTGCTTGTTCCTAGAACTGGAATCAAAAAGACAAATTAATTGAATAAGTATTTTTCAAAATCAATGTTTTAAATTACTTTATCAGCACCAAGATTATGAACGAACAAAAGTAAGGTAATACTGAATCTCAAATTGTACGCAAACAAATTGTTTTACATAAAATATGAGCATGAAGTCTTAAACGTTACATAAATATCAATTGTAAACTTATTTCTAATTTGGTTTGTTTTTAGAATGGAAAGTTTCATAAGAATCACACCGCTGCTTTTCATGTAACTTTTTTTTAAACGCAATTCTCTTTTTCCTCTTTTCGAGAATAATTTTCTAAGTGAATTCCAGCCTTAAATATTTTTAAGAGGAAACGAGTATCTGTTCGCACTCACTTTCTATACGCGCTTAGACGTTTATTTAAATTTTCGAGAAAAATGTTTTATGTTGTTGCACACTTTATATACGTAACGGGCTTATGGTTTTAACTTAATTTTTAACTAGGAATTGTCACAATTAGAAGATGTCTCTTTATCATGATTAAACGGCAAGAACGTGGTACATAGTCATTGTGGCACCGAAATAAAACAATCAAAAATAATATTTTATCAAGTAACGGAAATAATAGAAACAAATTTACTTTTTTAAACTTTTACAGTCGTTTGTGCAAGATAAAAGACTGATTCCGGGAAAGCCAATTTTCCGTACTCAACATATGCCAGCTCCTGAAGTGTTATTTTGTTGATCCGTTGAAGATTTTCTTACTACCCAAAAGAGGCTCAAAAGTTTCCTTTTTCAGAGCATTCTCCTTTCCGTCACCTGTAGACCCGCCCGATGGGTGTTGCAGATGACCCCGCCCGGAAACCTATAACCTAACCAAACCCAGCCCAACCCAATCTAATCCAACCGAACCCAATCTTTTTTTTCCACAGGAGGTGGAACCCTTGTAGAGGCACCGTCACACATACTATCACGGTAGTGTGGGATTCTCTCGGGCATATCCACTAAAACCACCTCCTAACATTACGACCTTCACTTCCCCCACCTAGTAAGTCGAGCATTCTTTCGTCCTTCATCTTTCACCCTATGTAGTACTTACCTGCATTTTATTCTGTTTCTTCGTGAATTCTTCTTTCATACATTTCATCTTCTTGTTCCTGATTCCTTCCCATTTTCTCTCGCGTATTATTCCTCTCTTTCCGTCTTTTTCTGATTCTGTTCAAATACGACCCAAAACTCCCATGATCTGTAAGGATTCATCCACTCATCTATCCTTTTAATTAAACTCCATGACCATTAGTGCAGAAAATAGAGATATATTTTTGACAGAAATAATAGTAGGATACCGCCTGTGCCATGTAATTTATTGTAAGTAGTAAAAGTACCTTATATTTATGTTTTATACGGAAAATGAATTGTCATTATATTGTTTATTAACATTTAAATGCAAGAAACGTTATCAACTTTTTTTTCTAGAGTGAAAAGTAGTGAACCAACGTTAATGGTGTAAAAAGAAAAGTTGTAGAGGATAAAAATACGAATAAAATCAGCACCAATTCGACTATATCAGGTAATAACTTTTCGAGAAAAACCGAAAAAAGTGAAATAATCGGTTTTTCTTTTAAATTCGTAGATCCGTCATTTTTTGAGATGTAGCATAAATCTTACAGGAAATAGGACGTATCATTACGTACTTAGTGTGGTCAAAACCCTGCAATTGTCGAGCAATTAGTTTATGCAAAATTGCGATTTAAATTGTTTAAAGCAATATATTGAATCGAGGCTGGATGCTCGTGTGGTCGTCAGATTGTCAAAAATTAAAAAAAATTGTGAATATTTACCACGCAAAAAATGCATGCAAAGATGACTGAAAATGACCGAGTGCTAGAAAACGGAGTAGTAGTGGGAGTACCCATCCGAAGCGGCATAAATATGTGAAAATAATTAGCGTATTCCTTTTGTGAATCGGAGTAACTCTGAGTAACACAGAACACTAAACGCCTATTCCTTTCGCTTTAGTGCTTGGAACTCTGATACACTTACGATTCATTCCCCTTACCTCTCGAGCACCACCTACATGTTTGGTGTATGAAGCGCAACTTTTGAGTTTTTTAGGTTATGTTTACGTTTTGTTTACTTTACACCTGATATTTCATTACCAATGGAAAATAAATCAGTACCAATTGTGGAAGATCCAGAAACAAATATTCAATACAAATTAATATTAAGTGTAGACGATGCCAAGAGAGCACAAGAAGGTAATAGTAAATTACAAATAGCTAAAAATCAGTATTTATTTTATTTATTATTACTTATTGCAGATCATAAGTATGCCAATTCACTGCTTTTCCATGCAATATGCAATGGTACTGAGAACATATATGAAGCGGAAGGTAAGGGCACCGAGATGGAAAATATGGAAAGTGAAATTGAACCTCCACCATGTAATAGAGGAACTGATGATATAAGAGCCATCAATGTTTGGAGCTACGACCAAACTTTGCATTTAATTAATGTTATGGAAAATAATATTAGTGATTTAAATAACCAAATGAATTGATAAGTCATGGTTATACACTCTCTGTGCAGAATGTTCAAAATATGTAGAAGAGTCTCATAAGAAACTACTCAAAAGCTAAAGATAATAAAAACTTTTCGGGTCGTGGTCCAACACGATTTTTATTTTTTGATGCACATTTTAGGAGAAAAACCTACAAATGCATGTAACCACTCAATGAATTCTTCAGAGAGATCAGTTTCTGATAAAAATTCTTTGGACATTAGATTTATGTTGAAGATTCTTTAGAAAAACCAGCAGAGACTGAAACAAATAATTAAAATGACCCATCTTCCAGCAGTAATAATTTGGAAAATATTGCACCCGCTGCTAATAAGAAAACGGGGAGTATTAAATTAAAAAGGAATATTTGGAAATGAAAAAGAAGAATATAAAAAAAAGAATCAAGATATAAAGAAAAATGGCAATTGAAAAAGAAAGATTGGAAATAGACAGAAGAAAAATGAGTCTTTTGGAAAAATTAGTAAATAAATAGTTTTATGTAATGTATTTTTGTTTTTAGAATAAAGGTTTATCATTTGAAATAATTCATTCTAATTACAATAAAACACATAGACTTTATTACCTTATTTTATTATTTATTAAAAAGTTTATTATAAATTTCTTCTTGTCTGCTAGTTTCTAACTGTACATTATTTATTTATTTAAAGGTTACAAACTAGAGCCACAGGTAAAACCTAAAACGGCCCTCAAAAATGAAACTACATATTAGGAACTAAAAAAAATTAAACAAAATATAAATATAAAAACAATAATATTAACCTTCACTGTTGCTCCGAAAAGGTCCCCCAGATACAAGATTTGAAACAATTTTGTTTTTAAATGAATTTTTTGAGTTGTTGAAAATGTCGATGTCATGAAATGATATATTGTATAGATTTAAAGTATAAATAAAAAAGAGTTTTTATAAGAGTCAGTATTGGATTTTTGGTGTGGAATAACGCAGGAGAACGAGAGTATGTCCTAGGGATGCGGAAAGTGATCTCATCCAACAAGTGAGGGCAGTCAATATAATTGTTAAGAATTTTGTAAAGCATCATTAAAGCTGCTACATCACGTTGTTCAGCTAAACATTCAATTGAGACAATTGCTCTAAGTTCATTGGTCGGTAGATCAAAAGGACATGGACTTTTATTAACTTTATAATACAAATATCTAAGCATGTAATTTTGAACTCTTTCAATGTTTGATACATATTTTTTATTAAATGGTTGCCAAACTGTAGAGCAATACTTAAGCCTACTTCTGACCAATGAGTTAAACAGTATGATAATTGGCTTTATGTTGGTGAAATCACTTGTGCATCTCTTTATGAAACCTATTAGTTTGTAGGATTTATTAACAAGCACGTTGATATGAGTGGAAAAAGAGAAATTGTTAGTAAAGATCTAGATGCCTAGATCTTTTACTAATTCAACTGACTCAAGTTGAGTACCATTCAGATAATATTCAGCTACATAATGACTTTTTTTCCTAGATAAGACTACACATTTTTTTATATTCAATAGAAGTTTGTTTTCATTACACCAAACATTTAAACTATTCAAGTCTCTCTGTAGCAATGATATATCCGAATTCGATTCAATAGACCGATACAATTTGAGATCATCGGCATATAATAAAGATGGAGAGTTAAATATATCAGGGAGGTCATTTGCAAAAATCACATAGATTAAAGGACCGATCTTGCTACCTTGTCCAATCCCTGATAGCGGGACAATACTTTTGGAATTATGATTTAGAAAATTTACCCTAAAACTGCGATTTTGTAAGTAGGAACAGAAAAAGGATAAGACAGATTTACTAGCACCAAGTCTGTATAGTTTAGCTAAGAGAATATCATTATCCACCACATCAAAGGTCTTTGAAAAGTCGGTATACATGACATCCACTCTTCCACCTGCTTCTAAAACTGAATGAACGTAGTTAGAAAATACAAGAAGATTAGATTCCGTACTCCTCTTAGAAATGAAACCATGCTGGAGCGGACTAAGCGAATTTTGAACACTACGAAGTAGGATTTTGTAAATAACATTTTCAAAGACCTTTGCTGGGCTATTCAAGATAGAAACGGGTCTATAATTAGTGACTTCTGATTCTTACCCTGATTTAAAAAAAACAGGAGTCAGTTTTACTGCCTTCCAAACGTCAGGAAAAATACCATTGGATAAAGACAAATTTATAATAAACTGTAACTGCGATACTAAAGCTTCTTTAAGTTGTTTAAATATAAATGTCGGAATTCCATCAGAACCACTACTTTTCTTACTTTTTAAATTATTGAAACCTTAAAGTACATTTTTAACTGACACAAGACCAAAATTAAAAAAGTTATTCTTCGTTTGATTAGAATGATTGCACATTATTTTTTCAATATTGTACTCGGGTGGGATACTGCTATGTACTGAGCTAAAGTACTCAGCAAATGCATCAGCTATGTCTTTTCCTTGGTATTTTACCTCGTTATAATACATTTCATCTAAAATTTTGGTTTTGGATCTTAACAGTTTAGTATATGACCAAAATTTGCTAACATCAGTACCAATTGACATTTCCACATCCTTAATAAAATCAGAGTACGCATTATCAATGGTAGATTTTAAAAGAGTTCTTATCTCTTTAAACCTAGTCTCAAAATAAACAGAATGATTTCTTTTTTTGACTAACTAATTTTTTCTTTTTACTAGTTTAATTATTTCTTTATTGAACCATACTGGATATTTGTTCTCTGATTTTATTTTTTTAACAGGAATGCAGGTGTCAAAAACATTATATATAATTGGATAGAAAAAATACACAGCCCTGTTTACATCTGTATATTGATATAAACAGCTCCAATCTGACTCAATGATTCTATTTTTTAAGACTTCGATATTAACTTTACTAAATTGATAATATGATAAATTACAAGATTGATTTTCAATTCTGGCATGAGAGTATGGATTGCTTGGTAATTGAATGCAGACACTAAGCGCTGGGTGATATTCATCCTCAGGTACTAAAGCTACCTCTTTAGTAACAACTGTGTTAGCTATACTAGAGAGAACAAGATCTAATGTTTTATTTTTCGAGTTAATAACATGATTTTCAGAAATGAGATTGTACAAAAACATAAAATTACTAATACCTTGTAGTTTGCAATTGGGAGAGTTAGACTGCACAGAATTATTATATATACTTTTATAAAACTGAGAAAATTCAGGCAAGTTAAAATCCCCAAGAACAACTATATTTTCATAGAGTTTCCCAGAAGTTGATAATTCTGCAAACAATTCATAAAAGTTAAGATAAACTAAATTATTACAATTAGATCTAAAGTAGACAATACAAAAGATAAAATTAGATCCATTTAAGTTTAAACTACAGATAATTGAGTTACATTGATAAGATGAGTATGTCTTGAGATGCCTAGGCCGGAGAGTGGATTTGATGGCAATGTGAATAATTCGTTATCAAATATTCCTTCGTGCAACCAGGTCCCACTCAAAGCAATCACATCAAACTGGTTAGGCACAACGGTCTTATACAATTCTTTGGTCTTAGTTCTCAGTCCTCGTACATTTTGATAGCAGGCAGAAAAATTATTTAAATGAGCATTATTATATTAAAGAGAAAAATTATATAAATTTGTATTTAAACTTTGTTTTTTGGAAATAGTTCTCTTCTAGAATAACTTGTATGAGATGGTTGGTTGAAATCTTCATTTTCGGTGTCTACAGTATCTCCATTATCTAAACAAATATTGTGTAGTACACATGCGGCCATTATTAGTTGACTACAAAATTTCATGTCAATATTATCTAGTCCTTGAAGTCGTCTAAATCTACCTTTTAAGAGACTAAAACTGTTTTCTACTATAACTCTAGTAGAAGATAAAATATAATTAAATTGTTTTTGATGTTCAGTCAAAAAACCATTATCTCGATAAGGTGTTACCAACCAGCTTAAATTAGGGTAAGCTGAATCACTTATTAAAAAATAATTGTCCATCAAATCAGGATTTTTCACATATTTTTTGGTAAATACCTGATTTTCTTAACAACCTAGCATCGTGCATAGAGCCTGGCTCCCCACAAAATACATTTATAAACTTTTTAGAACTGTCTACGATTCCCTGCATGAGTAAATTGTGGCAGTCTTTTCTATTTACATATGCATTTTGATCTCTTATTGATTTTGGGATTTGTATATGGCCTCCATCAATAGCTCCAATAACATTATCTAGTCTTTTTACACTTTTAAATTTATTTCAATTATTAATTTGTTTATGTTCAGTTGGCCTCCGAATTACTCGAAATCTTATTGAGTTTAAAAAATTTATCACTCTTCTGCTACACCTATATGCAGAACTTTCTGTAACATTGAACCTGTCGGATATTTGTCGGAATGTTTCTTGATTACTTAAATACCATACATATATCAAGAATGTCTTTTTTGCTGTGATTGTTTCTCTACCTTGTACATGTTTGGGATGAAATTCGGACTCACTTCAAAATGTTTAATAACTTTATTTGCTATGTTTTTGGGATAATCTAAAATGTTTTTTAAACTGTTCTTCTTTGGCACAACATTTTCAACAAAGTTATCATTCCTACAATAGTTTTGTCTATCTGTTTCTTCATCTGAAGTCAATGATGAAGATGAACTAGATTCCGAGGATAAAGGCTTGTAGGTGGCCATGAGCTCCTAAATAAAAATTGATAAATTTATAGTAGTACCTACATAAATGCTTAATTTTCGCATAACTTACATTCAAAATAAATTCTTCCGTGTGATCCATGTATCTAACGAAGAAAGATTTTCCTTTAGAAAAGGTAACAAAAATATATATTTTAAAGCTTAGCTAAGATATAAAAAACACCGTCAAAATGTTTTGGTAATTTAGATTAGATTTTAAAACGTATCTGAGTCAAGCGCTACGCGCATGTACACGCTTAAAACACACGTAATCGCAAAAATATTCCTTTCGGTGTTACTCCGAGCAACACGCGTTTAAAGCTCTCGGTGCTTGGAAAACATAAAAGGAATACAACTATTATAACACATAATAAATGGTACTATCTCGCGAGGACATTCAATACAAAATATGTTAACGCATTTTAATGCCCTTACATTTTCGAATCATTTTCTTTGCTTCCATCTTTTGGCAAATTATGGTTTAATTTAACATATAGGTGTGTTATTGATCCTATTATTAATTTTTGTAATATTATTGTTGTTTTATCAATGTAAGATATGTTTTTGTTTACAAGAAAATAAAAGAGAATATATAATTTTTCTTCCATGTCAAGAGCAATGCATCGTCTTTTTACTTTAATTTTTCACAAACTGTCCACAAAGTTTAAAAATAGCAGTGCACACCATTTCAAGCACTGACAGTTTCATTGCGAGTGGTTGGTATTCATCAAAAACTATTTATATCCTCTTCTTATGTATATGTACCGCACAGATATTCGTATGCAGTCAAATACTGTATTTACCTTGCACATTTTTTTACTAAAAGTATACTAATATATTCTTGTAGATGAACTTTGAAACTAAATATAATGACACGGTAGGTAGATATGCAGTAGCTGCCATCGACTTAAAATCAGGAAATTTTATATTCACTGAAACAGCTTTCGCTTTTGGGCCAAAATCTGGTAATAACTACTTTCATGTTATTAATTAACTATGCGTTTGAAAACTATTTTCAGATAGTCCTCCATTGTGCTTAGGCTGTTATATACCGGTTGATTGTACAAATCTGTGCTCGTCGTGTAAATGGCCGGTATGTGGAGAAAACTGTGAAACGAATCTTGTTCATAAAAACGCCGAATGTGCTGTATTTACAAAAGCCAACGTCCATTTTCAAAATGTAACTGATCTGACACAACCTTGTCTGCAGTATGAGTGCATTACACCGCTTCGGTATATAAATTCAATATCACCAAGGCTTTCTAAATTAAATACCTAACATTTATTTAGAGTTCTATTGTCGATGTTGCGCAGTAACACTAGATGGAACGAAGATGTTAAACACATGGAAGCACATAATATTGAACGAAGAAATAGTTGCATCTGGAAATTCAATCAAATTAATATCGTAAATTATTTACGAGGACCTTGTCGATTACAAATTTTTGATGAAGATCTAATACACACAGTTTGTGGAATTTTGGAATGCAACGCTTTTGAAGCTCGACCAAAATCTGGATATTTCATCAGATGCTTGTTTCCGAAATTGGCAATTTTGTCTCACAACTGCGTTTCTAATATAGTACATACAATCGTGTGCAATGATGACGGGAATTTTGAGTAAGTATTTAATATGTAGCTGTTAACTAAAAGGTAGTAGTATTTAATCTGGAATTTTCTTTAAAATGCATTATAAAACTGAACTTCATATCCAAACATAAAATGCATATTATTACTTAAAGGTTTGCAGCAATTGGTAAGTAATGTTTCAGACCCGCAAAGTCATTTTCACATTAAATTCAAAATCATATAAGAGGGTGTTGCTTAATGACACTTAAGTGACAGATCACAGTTATAATTACTTGTATCAGTTATAATTAGCAGTATCTTGTTGCTAGAGTTTTGTACACTGCATTCTGTTTCCATCATACACCAAATAATGTTGTTATCGAGATTCTTTGACATCTCAGTTATCAATTCAAAAATTATATCATATGCGTTATCATTTTCTGTTTTTTCAGAACGCAGATCATCAGGTTTGGTTGCCATTGTAATTGTATTCCTTCCAACTCTCTCGTTTTTATATGTTTTTCGTAAGTTCCCTCAATCCAACTTTTATCTCAAATAAACGATTACCTGCAGCAGAAATATAAATGTAGGTACTTACAATTTTTCACTAATCCTCTTCGTCTAGTTTTCACACGTCTTCATTACTTGAAAATTAATTCAAAAATGGGGCTGTGTTGATAAAAGCACCATTTCTATAAAGTTTCTGACGAATTCACCATATGACTCAGACAAGTTTGACGACTCAGAAACTTAAAAAAAATAATTTTAATTTAATAAATATTAAAATAAATAATTTATTAATAATAAATATTTTATTTTTTTTAATTTTTTTATTATTATTTGTCTTTAAGAGTGATTCACTTAGTAATGCGTAGGTACATACATATTTCTTAAATTGAAGAAAGTCAAATTCTAAAACAAATGAAATCTAAATTGATTGCACGTCTTGATCACATACCTTCGTTTCTTATTAAAGGTTGCGCTGTTGTTCTTGCGTCTCATTTGACCTTTTGTCTAAAAACAAGCATATGTCCTACTATTTGGAAAATTTCAAAGATCTGTCCGTGCACAAAAAAGGCAATGGTCTGGACATTTCTAATTTTAGGCTTATCGCAATTATATGTAATTCTGTAAAAGATTTTGAAAACCTACTTCACAATATTCTGTATCCTGCACTAAGTAAATAATTAACCATTCATCAACATGGGTTTATGAAAGGAAGCACCAATGTCACCAATCTTTTGAGCATATAACCCAAACTATTGCGGAAAATCTTGCCAATAATATTCAGACTGATGTCATCTACACCGATTTCTTGAAGGCTTTCGACAAACTCGATCACGGTATATTACTGAATAAATTATCTAAGTTTGGTCTATTTCAGAGATTTTTCGTATTAATCAAACGAATGCAATACGTTGTTTGTAATGGCTATAAATCGCGAAATTACTTAGCTCCGTCTACGTCTACAACTGCATATGTCATTCATACATGACATATTACCGTGATTGCAAGGTCGTTTTAATGTATCAATGTAAAAGTAAGTCTATTGTTTATACAGCGTCATCCCCGAAGTCCGCACCAAATGGGAAACTTCTTTATTATGGGTTTTTCGATAAAAGTTATTCTTTATAAAAGTTTGTGCATCCTCTCAAACTAAAAATGCACCACCACAATGTTGCGAAAGACGCGTAATATACGAGGTGCATTCGAAAATTTAATTTTGAGTCAAGAGTAAAGTGTCCTTATTTCAGTAAATATCAAAAATGTATTTAAAGAATATGTTCTTCATTTTTAAAAACATCAAGATTTGAAGTCATGGCCATCTAAGAGAAATTTTAACTGTGCATGTTGCGGGATGGACATCATACTGAGATGTAATTTAATTTGATGTTTAGTGGCTCATTATTATTGAAAATGATATTCTTGATAAGATACTGACTTGTTTTGAGCAATTTTGGTGTCAACAAAAATCAAAAGAACTTTGCACCAAAATTTTGAAGTTTAATGAATAAAAATTGACCATAATTAGCACAATAATTGGGCAATTTGTAAATTACAAACTTTTTTAAATAAACGGTTGTATACAAGATATCGTTTAATTATCATTTAAAGCAAATCTTTTTTCTTATAGCCACCATTTTAAAAGAATTGGAAAAAATTCAAATTTTGTCTAGATGGCCATGACTTCAAATCTTAATGTATTTTTTAATGATGAACAACTTTTCCAAATACATTTTTTGATATTTACTGAAATAAGGGCACTTTACTCTTGACTCAAAATTAAATTTTGAATGCACCTCGTACATTACGCGTCTAACGCCACATTTTGTTGATGTATTTTTAGTTTTAGAGAATGCACAAACTTTTAAAAAATGACTTTTATCGAAAAACTCATAATAAATACGTTTCCCATTTGGTGCGGACTCTGGGGATGACCCTGTAGTAGGATATATTTATTTATTGTGCGCTATGAAGATAAATTGATTTTGTTATCAGTCTATGTGATGAAAGGAAGTGAAAGTGGGAAACAGACGGTTTTGAGCAGTGATTTATGATGGATGTGTAAATAACATGGTGCATAAAACAATGAATCTGAAAATTTTCTTGTTAACCCTTTAAAAACGTGTTTATATATAAATAAATAAATAAATAAAGGTCTTTATTACAAAAAAAAACAATTCTCATAGAATTTTAAAAACTAAATTATAAGCAAAAGATGGAGTTCAATGGCAAATACTAATCTGCTTATTGTTCTTCCACTCAACCCTCTTTTGGTAAAAGAAAATTATATTATATTGATGTTCTGTAATGAATAAGAAACTACACTGAACATTTGATAACAGTTTATTGAAGATGAATGATTTGAACTTTGATGTACTGTATTTTTTGACATTAATAGGAATAGTTAAGAATGCGCCATTGACTACGTCACAATGATCAAAAATAGATAATTCTAATGAGTTACATAAAATTGTTTTAATTTTAGAAGATAACACGTTCCTATTTTGATAAATATTTTTTAAATTGCAATAAGCTCTGAAGACATTTTGAAATATACATTTTAAAGCGTATATCACTATTTAGATAAACCCCAAGATCCTTTATGGTATAATGAGTAGAAACCGCTTATCAAGAATAAGAACCACATCATGCATAGGAACCACTTATCATGAATATGAATCACTAATAAAAGTTATTAATCCAGCAATATTTGTAGACGTCCAGCGCATCGTCGAATATAAAATTAAATAATTTTTGATAATTGAAAAAGTGCATTGTAAAGCAATAATGGAGAGGCAATAAATTTATAAACAAATTAGAAAATCTGAGAAGAAAACGTCAATGTTATAAAGAACAAAGAACGCCGTGAAAACGACGCATGATCGAGAGGTCACTGTTTCAAAGTTGTTGAAGTTTACAAGTAACAAAAGTCATCCATGAATAATATCCAAGTTAGTTTTAAGATTACAATAATAAAAATGTGTGTATAAAAAATAGATTGTAGTGGAAATAACTTCATGGTTTAGCTGCGTTAAAACGTGCACGTAGCGTTATCAAAACCAATTTGAATTTGATAAAATATTGTACGTTCGATATTAATTTTTTGTATTAAAATTTTGTTACGTGACAAATCACGCATTTTATTAATGACTCCAAGATTCTGAGAGGTTAATGAAAGAACAAGTATTATTAAGACAGTATTTTGCCCCTTTCTTGATCTTTAATAATTCGAACAACCAATCCCAAATTCTCTACATCAGACAATGAAAAATGCAATTCAACAAAAAAGTGTCAACAAAAAACGTGAGTTTTATAAAAATAACTAGTTGGAAATAAAACACAAACGTTCTGTTTCCAGCATGTAATCTACACACATAAAATCGTGGCCCGGTTTGTCTGTCTGTCTATCTGTATGTATGTACGTCTTCTCCTCCGAAACGGCTGAACCGATTTCGGAGATCAATACATCAAATTGTTCAGGAGGTCCAAGCGCTAATTTTAGGCGGGGTCACAAGTTGGCCTGACCTTTGACCTCTGACCTGGAGCAGTGACCTCACGTCTTTAATTTCAGGTTTGTCTAAATTAGGTCCATTTTCAAATGGGTTTGATTACTAGTAGTAGATGATAAGGACAAAGAACTCTTATACAGGGTGTCCCAAACAAAGCGGCCTATTAGACGTTTATGAAGAACTAATCGTATTTAAATTTTGAAAGTTTGTAATAATATATTATTTATACTGATCTTTAATTTTAAAATAGTTTTGCTTATATTGCCCTTCCGGTTGTGCCGGAAGTCGACATCAACTTCTTTATGTTAAATGGAATGATATGTTTTTATGATTCTTTGTATTTAGCTCCTAATTTAAAACAACTTTTATTAAGGTTTGTAATATCTACTTCCCATAGTTTTTGAAATATCGTTAAATTTAAAAAAATATTGGTTTGTAGAATATTTTTTAAAAATTCATATTTTTCAACTTTGTTAAGATTAAAAAATTACATTTGGTTTCCTTATAACAGAAGCTTAGTTTTATTCATTACTGTGATTAAAATATGTTCAGTGTATTCAGGACGTCCACCATTGATTTTCAAAGTAAGCCAACTTCAAATAGCAACAAGTCAATTTTTTTAAATGGAACATACTAAATATTATTTAGCAGGTTGATTCAGAATATTTTTGTGAGCTAAATATAAAAATATCATAGAAAACATATCATTCTATTTAACATAAAGAAGTTGATGTCGACTTCCGGCACAACCGGAAGTGCAATATAAACGAAACTATTTTACAATTAAAGAACAGTATGAATAATATATTATCACAAATTATCAAAATTTAAATACGATTAGTTCTCCATAAACGTCTAATTGGCCACTTTGTTTGGGACACCCTGTATATTAAGCAAAACAATTCTGCAGCTGCATCAACTAAATTAAAATTATTCCGACAAGAAACACCAATGAAAAGAACTGTCGACTTACGTTTCTAAGGATTCTGTTTATGAAAACAGAAGGAACAAATTTGAAAAATCTCTTTAAAATAATGACAGGTGGTCCATAAAAGTAAGACACCCTGTATATTGAATATATTTTGAAATTATAGACACTGAGGAACAGTTAAGCAATGATAGTTTATTTTTAGGAAATATGCTAGGACACGTCTATTAGTATTTAAAATCGTCCTCTTGTAGATAAAAAAAAAATTTTTAGTTAGGAGGTCATCGACTTTTTTTTTGATGGAAACTATATTTTTTATAACTATTCTTAAATACACGATCCAGATACTCTAGCTAGGATAACTTTTGCAAAATTAGGAGGCGCATCGTCTTGTTGCACCAGATGTTCTATTCGGTATATCAGTTTCTACAGGATCCAGGAAACAAAATAGTCAAATTCGGATTAGCTCTTCCGCAAGAATTCTAAATATCCCGCTCCATTAAGATTTTCTTGAAAGAAAATTGGAACTACAACTCGATCACCAACAATCTTTGCCCAAACATTAACTTTTTCCGAATGCTGAGTGTGGATTTCCCTCATCCAGTGTGGGTTGTGGTCTGCCCAATAACAACAATTTTGACGATTTACCTCACCATAAACGTTGATTAATCAGAAAATGTGATGTTTTCTATGGTTACAACATTCCTGTCTAGTAGATCCATCATTTGTTCGCAAAACTGTAGCCTTCTATCCAGATCATCTTCAGTTAGTTCCTGGACGATTGTTATTTTGTAAGGATGAAATTTTTGCGCTTTAAGAGTTCTTGCCATTGAAGTCTGACTAATTTCTAAGTTCGCTAGCTATCTGCCTAGTGGGGACATATGGTGATTTTCTTGAACAGATAGAAGCACGTTAATTTTGACCTCTTTACTGAGCGCACTTTGACAATGGTTACTTGTTTTTCTGAAACTGTTTTTCAATTTTGCTTACGGTACTTTGCGATATGGGTGTAAATCAGGATACTTCTGTGAATAAATGAATAACTTCATTTTGCCTTCTTGTCCTATCTCCGTGACCTTAAAATATCAATTTTGTGAGTTGCAGTTAAGTACGGCATTTTGGTCGATTTAAAAAAAAATAGTGAACAACAAACTATAATGTCAACAGTAAATGACTCTGCACCTGCAAAAAGTAAAACTAAATAAATAAAATCGGCACTAAAGTAATACATTATACGACGATTTTAAGTTCACATTTTCTACATGTGTAAAATGTATGTAAATTTTAGTATCGGTCAGCGCGGTGCAAACATTTGTCGTAAAAATGAAAACAGCTGATTACATTTAGTACATAAAGAACGTTAAAAATGCTACGTTTTGTTTAAATTTTAGAATTTAAAAAAAAAATAATTGCCTCTGCAACTAAAAACATTCGTCATGAAAAATCAAACTTTATTGCCTGATACATAGCTAACTACTAATGACAATTAGTAATTAGTAATTAAATGACAAAGGATAAAAATTAAAAAAATTTGGCACCCATGTATACCTTGACAATTATACTCTTTAAGAGTAGTTTTTTTGGTTCCCATTTAAAACAAAAGTCAATGACCTCATAACTAAAATTTTGGACATAATTTTACTTACTGTATAAAATCAAAAGAAGGCGTAAATGAATTTATTCCAAGTTAGAGATTCGCACTGTATATACTTTTTTTTGATACACTTGCTTAACTACTAAACATAAATTTTTAGACATTAAAGGATTAATTTAATCATAAAAATATGTTCTTTTGTCGAAAGATATCTAAGTTACTATTATAATCTCTAAAAAACTTTTCTTAGATTTGCCCGCTGAGAAAATTCTCTATTAAGTGCCGTTTCAGAGGAGGCGTAGGGCGCGCTTTACGCTGTACCCTGAAAAATTTATAGCGATGCGAGCGTGTTGCAGCGGCGTGTGGACGAGCGCGAGATGTCGGGCATACGCTCGGCCATTGTCTAAATACGTTTGGCTCGGCCAAGCTATGTCGTGCGTATGGGCATGGTGGTCATACGTGCTATTTACATGATACGCCGCGCGACAGCTGTCATAGACGACCTAAAACCCCGACGTTAGAATTATTACTGTCGGTTACGTCGCAACATGTGCATGTGATCGTAAGAATTACCGAAATCTACATTTTTTGATCTCGGCTATCGCATTTAATTCTGCATACTTGAATACTTTACAATTTTGTTAATTATAAATCGCTTTTTCTTCGTTTTTTATTGAATTTATTATTTTGCCAGGAAGTATATTGTATAATACTTGTTCTGAGCAGATCGACCTTTAACCTTTGAATGGCGACGTTTCCAAACCCTAGAGCACTAGCCCGAAGTACCACCCGCATAACAAGGTTAATTTTGAATAGCTACAATAATTTTTATCTGTCAAAAGACTATTCTTTAATATCTATAAAGCAATCTTTATATTAACTACTAGTAACCAAACCCATTTGAAAATGGGCCTAATCTAGACAAACCTGAAATTAAAGACGTAAGGTCACTGCTCCAGGTCAGAGGTCAAAAGTCAGGTCAACTTGGGACCTATCTTAAAACATTCCCCTTGACATCCTGAACACTGGATTTAATATGAGGTCATCTCTCCAGGTCAGAGATCAAAGGTCAGGTCAACTTGTTTCCCTTGACATCCTAAAGACTTTGATATATAACATGCCTATGTTTCCCTGGATTTAGTATGAGGTCACCGCTCCAGGTCAAAGGTCAAAGGTCAGGTCAACTTGTTCCCCTTGACATCCTAAACACTTCGATATATAACATGCTTATGTTTCCCTGGATTTAATATGTAGTCACCGCTCCAGGTCAGAGGTCAAAGGTCAGGTCAACTTGTCCCCCTTGACACCCTGAACACTTTGATATAGTATAACATGCCTATGTTTTCCTGGATTTAATATGAGGTCACCGCTCTAGATCAAAGGTCAGGTCAACTTGTTCCCCTTGACATCCTGAACACTTTGATATATAACATGCCTATGTTTCTCTAGATTTAATATGAGGTCACCTCTCCAGGTCAGAGGTTAAAGGTCAGGTCAACTTGTGACTTGTGGAGGCATTTGAACATTTATTGTAATACTGTTTTATGTTCGTTTCCAATACTTATGTATGTAGTCATCATTTTTTTAGCTACAAATTTGTGGATTATAAAATAGGGGCCCAATATTTCCTAGTACGCTCCCTGAAATGTACGCTTTGGTTGTAATTTTCACCATGTTTTATAATCAGCTGATAGCTCGTAATAGTAACGTGAAATGCCAAAATTTGTTGAAGTAGATATAGTCGCTTCGAAGAAATACAGGTTTGATCAGTTTTTGGACGTCATCTTTAAACGGTTATAACTCCGACAGTTGACCTTTTTTGACAATATTGTATAAGAACCTTTTTACATATTTTTGGGCCAGGAAATCCACTCTTGAAAACTTTAAACCTAATTATGACTCACCCTGTATTATGCAATGAGCATGTAATGCTTACTATTAAGTGTCTTAATATAGTCATTACATGCGAATTGCATACACTATAAGTTTATAATTGGGCACAACTACTATAGTTACGAATTGTCAAATTTGCGAAATTTATGTTTGACTTTTAGCCACAGCACTAGTCTGTGCAATAGACAACGGTGTATTTCTATTGGTTCTAAATCTGTATCGTAATAAAAATTTGTATCGTAATGAATTTCATTAGAGTACATATTGTAAAACTCTAATATATGAATTACAATACAGAAGTAGAAAAAAGTATTTATCAAATTGAACCTGCAATACGAACAGAAAATATTGATAATTGTAATAATTGGCGAACAATTATTCTACAATTTATATCCGCTTACTTTTAATTATTATTAATTTTAATAATTTTCTTAATTACATTTGTTTATATGAATATTATTAATGAAATAATGAATTTACAAATACCAATGTACAGGTTGATTCAGGTAGCCCGTTGGTTAGAAAGTTGTTAAATATTTTTTCTACTACTAGCTGTGAAGTGGACAATTATTGCGTCTCTAGCCAACTGAGAAGTTGAATTTCTCTATTAGTGGTTAATAATTTTTTCTATTGTTGACCTAGGTTAATAATGGACAATTTCAATTTTTTTGAGAATCTAAGTTTAGTTGTTTAACAAAAACATAATTTTATATATCTTTAACTTATTTGCTGCTTAAAATTATCTAACACGATAAAATTATTTGAATAAAAAAATGCCATTAGTTTAAAATTCGCGCCCCCATCCCATAACCGCAAATACATAACCTGAATTTATTAATTTATTAAATATGATGGTAGAATCAGTTTTTTCAGGTTTCCCATGTCGTCATTTAACCAGGCCTACGCACCTTATTTCGCTCGGGGATACCGCCCCTCGCGAAATAAACTGGTGCTAAGGCAATAATGACAGTCTTCACAACCTTGGTGTATAATATACTATATTACTACAGTTATGATTAGATTTATTTCTACTAGTATAATAAAATTAATCATGAAACAACTTTTTTATTATGATACAATTTTAACATAAAGAAATGGGCCAAATTAATATTCAATTGTTTACCAGTCACATACAAATTCAGGTACGATCCTAAACTAGAATATTGCAGATTAATATAGTTTCCTTTATATAAACATGTTGTGTTGACAACATTGACAGCATCAAGAGGAAATTTGTGAAAAAGTATTTAATGAATTTTGTGACATCAATGTTTGTTTAATTCATGAATCAGTTATAGCATTGTTAAATTTGTTATTGCTATTATTATTACTTTTAAAACGATTTTGTCTTTTTTTTTTAATGTTTATTCTTACCACATTTATTATTCTAATTTTTAGAATTATGACGCCTTTATGACAATTACATCTTGAATGTTATCTAGTAAATAGTGTCTAAAATTGTTTTCTTTTTAAAGAGTTACTGTTCGAGCAGCCACAAACATAAATAAAGGAGATGAACTATTTTCTAGTTATACCTATTCGTTATGGCCAACCATTATTCGCAGAGAACATTTAAGACAAAGTAAATACTTCCACTGCACATGCAACCGTTGTTCCGATCCTATAGAACTGCGTACGCACATGAGTTCTTTGATCTGTACTAAATGCAATATTGGTATAGTTACGGAGAACATATCTTCAGGTAATCTTTTTGTGATAATGCGTCACCGAATATTCATCTATTTTTATTTTTTTTAAGATAATGAAAATTGGAATTGCTCGACATGTGGTTACTCTATTGTCGGTAATGAAGTGAAACGTCTTTTGGTAAAATACAAAGAGAAATTGATGCAAGCGGAAACGAACAACTGGAAGAATTAATGAGTAAATACACCAGTATTTTACATCCGCACAATTCGTACTTACTATTGTTAAAATTATCATCAATTCCTGTGTACAGGTACACAAACGTGTATAAGTGCATTCAGTTTTGTAAAGAAGCGCTCCATATTTTAAATATTATTGAACCTGGATGCACTCGTATTAGAGGCACTACTTTATACGAATTATCATTAGCTACGTTAACTTTAATTAGTGATTTACAAAAAAAGAAAGACAATGAAGCGGTTGCTAATGAGATGCGAAACTTTTTAAGGTGCTTGGAAGAGTGTGTACCGATTCTCAGACGTGAACCAGATTACACTTCAGAAGGAAGAGCTGGTGTAACAGCACTAAGGTTACTTGAAAATATTAAAAATAATTTTGAATTAATTATTAATGGATGCAGTATTAACAATTTTGTAGAAACATGATGAAAACAAGGAATAAAGCTTAAATGTAGTATGTGAAATTTTCTAACTTTTAGAAAGTTCTCTACTATATTGGGACTTTATTTTAATTAGATTTGTGACTACATTTGCTTAATTTTTACATAACACATTATTTCTATACCGGCTAATTTTTAACTACAATAAGTTTTATCTAACAAAATCTATAATTTTTTTTTTAATTTATCTTTAATTTAAATTTTATCTTAAACGTTGTCAATTGTATATTATAGCGATGTAAGAGGTACATGTAAGAGTAATGTCAAGTTATGAAGAAGTAGGTCGCTAAAAGGGAGCTATTAATTACGTTTTTTTAATATTTGCATTTTGTTAAACTGTGCTAGTATGGATTATTTAAATCGGAAAACTTATTTATATTATAAAACTTTCATTTAAAGAACTAATACCTAAGCTCTTATTTTTTATTTTAATAATGAATATTGCATCCATTATTTCATGTATTGGTAAAATGTACTGCGATGAATAGAGGTTTATTTTATGTTTAGTATCTGTGTAACCACCCCAATTCGCTTGCATAAATTTCATAAATGCTTAATTGGTTTTATCTTATTTTATTCCTTTCTTTTCAAGGAATCTAATTTATGCCAACTAGTTACCCTTTTAATTTCTTTATAATAATAAAAATTGATCATGAGTCTCTATTAGGTAATTTATTTACAAACAAAAACATGCTCTTTACTACTCTAAAGAAGGCCTTCATTTAATTTACACTGAGTTTGCCCACCGGATTGTCAAAATAAAAACGTGTCCGTTTATAACTCAGGGAAATTATCTCGCGCTTAAATTTTATTGTGAACAAAGTGAATAAGAAATGGTTCCTTACTAATTGGGTTTCGATTACAAATGTTATTATTATTAGTCTAAATTCTAACCTTATTTGTTTGCGTTCCCCGGATGATTCTTCGCTTCCTGGTGGACTTCGGTAGATTGTTGAGTAAATACCGCATACCACTTGCACTGCACTAACCTTCTTTTTTGGTAAGTTTTATTTTATTTAAAATTTATTTTTATTGTTCGAATTTTTAATAATCACTATTCTTCAATTTCAGCTTTTAGTGTCGATTTACCAGTCGTATTTAATTGTTAATAGGTAAATTTTAACTATTACTATTGATGTTTACATTTATTTTAAATAAATATAGCAACAAATGGATATTCTCTGATTTAGTGTTTTGTAGGATGCACCAAAAACATGTGGGTGGTCAAAGACCGTGTGAAATATTCTAAAAGCAATAATTACTCTAATTAAATTTTTATTAGTCATTAGAAGAAAATGTGACTAGACTTTAATTCGATAAATTATAACTTATTCCAAACCAATACGGATATTTTAGACGTAAAACTTAAAATTATTACCTTCAAAGAACATTTACGTTATGTTAATAATTTAAAAATGCTTTCTTAATTATAATCCAATTAAATCAACTTTTTATGAACATGTTTCAGCTAATGGACGCTCTTTTCAAATAGTTTTTAACTAACAAATTTTTTTGTTATATTATCGTTTGTTTAATAATAATATTTGTGTAATTATTGTAACATCGCATGACTTTTTGATAACAACACGCAAATTTTTCAGATTGTGTTTATATCCTAGTTTTTAAATAAAATATATATTTGAATGTGAGTTGTGCAATTTTTGGTGTATGAAGCGTTATCAAGTCAATAAAATGACATGTAAAACAACACAAAGAATAATTTTAGCGAATTGTGTTTAAATAATAATGTCTGGACAGCGTTGGCTAGAAAACAATCAACTTCTCGTTAATAAAAATTCTGATTTGTCTATGATCAAACACACATAGCTATTTATTAATTACAATTTACAATGAAAGAATTCGAATAGAAATGAAAAAATGCCGGTTGTCATAAATTTTGGTATTAAAGCTGTTTAATTCTGTAAAAGCCAAGAGTGTTTTTTTAGTGGAGGGAATCAGGCTATATCAACACGAAAGGGTTGGCGTATGATCTCAGTCTGCATTAAATTATTCACAATGTCGTCAGAATCATCAAGCTCGATTACACCGCCGACGTGTTCGCTGGCGATGGTTAATAATATTAATAAAGTAGCCAAATGTGAGCTTCCTACAAAGGGTTTAATTAAAGAGCTAGAGTTGCATAAAGAATATGTAATCGATGACATTCGTGCTTTCGATGGTAAATATGGGCGGGCAGTGATAATCTATATCGGATCTCATTTCTATTATCTACCTAAAAGGCTTGTATCGTATTTTAACCACGATGTTATTGAAGGCTTTAAGCAAAAACCGATAGTGGTCAAGCGGGTGGGCGAGAGAAAGTTGCACACCGGCGTAATCGTCGATCAACTTCAGTTCGACTTCAGACAGTGACGCTTCAAACATCCAGCGCGCGAGCATAAAAATATGACGTAATTTAGTTGCATAATAAATGTGAATATATTAATTTCGATAGTGAAAATTAACTTTAAAATGTCGTTAAATAATTTAACAGCGAGTGTCATAGAAAAAATAAAATATTCTTACAATTTATTAACTAAAAAAAAGTGTGAACGAAAAATCGAAGCATTTTTAAAACTGATAACCAAATACATTCGCTTGGCATCAAAAGTGCAAAAGGATAGTGTTCTGGAAAATACGGCATCAAGGCATGTTATTCAGACGTTTATTTCAAATTTACTGATATATAAAACTTTATTATGTGAGTTAAAAAAGAAGAAAAAGTCAGCAAAGAAGAATCGGACTAGCAGAATCCGCTGGATTGATACCGAATCCGCCTTTTCGTGCAGAATTAGAACAAGCATCGTCCTGAATTTAACTCATAAATACGTCGAACCATTTTTTTCCGATTGCTGCGAAGCATTATGGCGGAGAGCGATGCAATTGATACGGAAAAAGAAACAAAATATAAAAATAAACTTTGTGTTATCTGGTGAGTTTCTAAAGAATTCAATAGACGGTGGTGAAACGCGTGACATCAAACACTTTTCAACTAAAAATTATTTGTTATTGATGAACGAAGCCAACGAAACGCTGAATAAAAGCGGTTTTGCTGCGTGGTTTGTCGAAAATGTCGTGCAATCTCTGATGAAAAAATGGAAAATTTTGACGAAAAAGACTCCGGGTGGGCACTTTGTCGTATCGTATCCTTGGGCATCAATATCAACAAATGTGGAGACATTCTACACGCTTCCTCTTATTTGCCCCTGCCTCGTGAAATCGCACTCAAACGTGCTGTAATTAACATTCAAAACAAGGACAATGCCTGCTTCTTTTGGTGCATTATCGCGGCTCTTTGGCCGCCACACAACAGAATAAACTTCAATCGTGTTACATCGTATCCTCATTATAGTGAAAAAATTAAACCTGGACGGCATCAAGCAGCCCATGACATTGGTTCAAATCCCGAAATTTGAACGTCAAAATAGCAATATTTCAATCAATGTGTACATGCTCCAAAAGAAGAAGAACGGAAAGTTTATCACGGTGCCCACGTATCTTACATCAAACGTGAAGTCTAACCATGTCAACCTGCTGATGGTACAGAATCGCTACGAGGTAGAAGTCGACGGCAGCGACGAGGATGACGGCTGGGGTGGCAGCAGTGGCGATCAAGATTCTGGAGCCGGTGACTTAGATGACGATGTATGCAGACGCACCACCGATGCTGATTTCAGTACAACTCGAGATGAAATCGATTCCAATAATAGCAGTAAGTCCTGTATTAAATTCCATTTCTGTCTAATCAAACATTTATCGCGACTTGTTAGATCACAAGTCACAAAGCATCATCACGCGATTTATTTATGCGAGCGCTGCTTAAATTATTTCTCTAGCTCTGAGCGTTTGGAAAAACATAAATTAGAATGTATAAATTTAAACAAATGTAAAGTTATCATGCCAAAAAAAGGATCAACAGTCGTATTTAAAAATTATATGAATCAAATGTTATTACCTTTTATTATATATGCGGATTTTGAATGCCTTTTAATAAAACGAAATGATGACGATAGCGCTTCTTTAATTGATAAGTTTCAATATCACCAACCCTTTAGCGTAGGTTATTATTTGCACTGTGCTTTCGATAGCAGCGTGTCTTACTACAGACAGTACAAGGGGTTAGATTGCGATGAGTGGTTTATAGACGAATTAATTCAAATATCGAACACATTTTCTAAAAATATTTCGACAAAGTTGTTCCCATGTCGCCGCTAACAGACGCGGAAAAATTAGAATTTGAACGTGCGACAAACTGCGGAATATGCGGAAAAACGTTTCGCTTAAACGATATCAAAGTTCGCGCCTCCGAATATTTTAATGGATCCTACAGATTTGCCACGCATCAAAGTTGTAATCTAAATTACAAGTTAAAAAAAGTGATATCTGTAGTGTTTCACTCTTTAACGAATTACGACGGTCATATATTTATCAGGAGGCTAATTAAAAAATGCAAGAATATTTACGTTGTGCCCTTAACTAAAGAGAAATATATTGGATTTGAAGCAACCTTCGCAAACAACATGAAATTTAGATTTATCGACTCATTTAGGTTTTTGAATAGTTCTTTAGAAAAATTGGCTTCATATTTAGATATAAACCAGCTTTGTATTTCAAAAACCCAATTTTCAGATTTGCGTGAAAATGAATTTAATTTGCTCGCGAGAAAAGGCGTTATGTGTTACAGTTATTTAGATTGTTATGAAAAATTGACGGACAGTTGCGTTGCCTAGTAAAGATGATTTTTTGATAAGTTAACAAACACAAACATTTCCGATTCTGATTATAAACACGCGGAAACAGTATGGAAGACATTCAATTTAAAAATTTAGGCGAATATGTAGATTTATATTTAAAATGCGATGTTCTTTTGCTGGCGGATGTGTTTCAAAATTTTAGGCATCGATGCATTTCAACATACGCGATTGATCCTGCATATTATATTAGTCTTCCTGCATATGCTTGGGACGCCATGTTAAAACATACTAAAATCGAATTAGAATTACTGTCAGATATAGATATTTTAATGTTTATAGAGAGAGGTATAAGAGGGGGGCTTTCTCAATGTTCCGTGCGGTATAGTAAAGCCAATAATAAATATTTAAATAATTATAACTCAGCAATGCCTGATGCGTACTTGATGTATTACGATTTCAACAATCTTTATTCAACCGGAATGACTAGCTGCTTGCCTACAGGCAATTTTAATTGGTTAAATAACAACGAAATCATTAATTTTGACTTGTTTAATATTCATTCCGACTCACACGTAGGTTATATTTTGGAAGTTGACCTGGATTATCCTGAAAAATACACAACTCGCATAATTATTTGCCCTTTTGTCCTGAACATAAATCTCCACCAAATTGTAAACAAAAAAAATTGTTAGCTACATTGCATAACAAAACTCACTATATAATTCATTACAGAAATTTACAGCAATGTTTAAATCACGGCATGGTCTTAAAACAAATTCACAGAATTCTCTCATTTAATCAGTCCGCTTGGCTCAAACCGTATATAGACTTAAATACGCGATTAAGAATGAATTCTCAAAACGACTTTGAAAAGAATCTGTACAAACTTTTAAATAATGCGGTTTTTGGAAAAGCATGGAAAACGTTAGAAACCACAAAAACGTAAAAATAGTCCAACGATGGGGCGGTCGCTTCGGAGCGCGTCACTACATAAATCAGCCAAATTTTCATAGTAGAACAATCTTTGACAATAACACTGTAGCAATTGAGATGAGCAAAACAGAAGTGTTTATTAATAAACCAATTTATGTCGGTATGGTTATATTAGATATTTCTAAAATCCCCTATATAGCTTCCACTATGAATATATGATGAGAAAATTTGGTTACGATAATTGCAAGTTGTTGTATACAGACACTGATAGCTTGATTTATAATCTTACTGATAATATATATGACGCTATGAAAGTAGATCCGCATCTTTTGACACGAGCGAATATGCAGAAAATAACGTTTTCGGTATCACGAAACGTAATAAAAAGGTTGTTGGTTTAATGAAAGATGAAAACGCGGGTAGGATAATGATAGAATTTATTGGTTTGAAATCCAAATTATATAGTTTCAAAATACAGCATTCAAATGTCGTCGAAACCAGTGCGAACAATAATGTAAAAACAGTAAAAAAGCTAAAGGTGTTTTAGAGAGGGTTGTTCAAAATAACATTTCATTTGATGATTACTTAAAGTGTTTGACGGAAAATGCTGCATTTGTACGAGAGCAAAGCCTCATACGTTCTTATAAGCATGATATTTTTAGTATTCGCCAAAATAAAATCGCTCTGTCAGGTTCTGATAATAAACGTTTTGTTCAATCAGATGGGATTAATACGCTAGCATGGGGGCATTGTTCGATACCAAAATAGCTGCATGATAATATCTGATCTGTAATTAAATTATTACCATTATCATATTCCTATTTATTATGTAACTAAAATTACGATCTATCTTAAGTTGCTCTTGCATGTTTAATTATAGACAAAATTTTTACGATTAGAAATAAGTTACATTGTAACCAATATTTTTAAGTTTTATATGTTTAAAAATAAGTAGAATGCGTTTTATGGATTTCGATTAGTTTGAATTCAATCAATTTTATCTCGATGTGAACTAGCGTGTTTTAAAAAATTTGTAGATCTTCATAAAACGTCTTCAAATTACCAATAGCGTGTTTTTGTGTTTTATGAGCTTGCGCGTTTAAAAAATATGTGAGTAAGTAATAAGTTTTATGTGTATCAATTAGTGTGGATTTGAACAATTTTTAGTTCTATGTACACATGTGTTTCAAAATGTATTCGTATTTTAGATATAATTGATTTATGTAATTGTGTTTACTCTCGCACGTGATTTTTTTTAATAAATAGATGCAAATATTTTTGTTTTTTTTATTTACAGATCTTTCTATTACATTCATATAAGTAAGTATTTAGCACTTATAAAACGTCCTCGGTATTGATCCAGCTGTTTTCTTTGTGTCCAAGCCAGCTAACATAAAGACGGTTCCCGCGTCGTTTTAATACTTTTTCGATTAGATAAACATCAGGGTGTCTAGTTTTCATAATTTCTTCTTGATAAAAACCTCCGCGAATCGGGTCACCGTACATATCCTCCAGTAAATAGGTAACAGGGTTTGTAACTTGAACTTTGGTGATTTTAAATAACTCGGCAGTCCAATTATGATTGTACCCTTTTGAAAATACACCTTTATGTTTAGAGATTCGAACAATATCTCCTATTTTATAACGTGGTTTATCAAAAACGTTTTTATGCGTCCAAATACGTGAGTTAAGTCTGTTTTTGATGTTACGTTGCGTGGCTTCATACCAATTGTTCTATGTCTCGTATCGTTATAGTCTCTGGTGACATCGTCAATTAAATTATACCATCGATAATTACCTTGCAGACTAAATAATTTATAGAGTCGGTTTTTTATAGTTCGAATCACGCGTTCGACTATAGACGCCTTTTTTGTAGAATACGTTGAATAATGATTAATTTTTTTCTTATCCATGAGTTTCGAAAACGCGCTATTGTAAAACTCTTTTCCTGCATCGGTTTGTATATTTTTTGGCGTGCGCTTCGAATTACGGAAAATGTCAAACACCGCTTTAGTAATTTCTTCGCCACGTTTGGATTTTACCGCGCGCAGCCATAAATATTTCGAAAAACGGTCGATAACAACCAAGATGTATCGAAACCCTTTATTAACCCGCGAAAACGGTTGGAACTCCGCCAAATCTAATTCCCACGTATCATCGTAAGTTTTAATAATGACTTTTCGACGTCTGAAATTTCTTCTAGCGGGCTTATGCAGTTCATTCACAACTTGTTGCTTTGACATGTTATTTTTTATCGGCGTGTTGCGCTTGACGCTTGCGTTCCCACTTAAATTTTGTAACAGACTATTCATTTTGTGTAAATCCGTTCTTAAATTACGTATAGAATCATCTCTAGATTTAACGTCGGAATCTAGACGGGCATTTAATGTTTTGATATCGGATTTTAATTCGTTCAGATATCGGCCGTTTACATACGGATTGTCTTGAATTGATTGCTTAAACATATCTACCGTGGTGACGCTCACCGTCGTTTTTACATTATCGGGGATCACTTTTTGAATAATTTCGTTGATATCTTTAGTGATCGTTTGCTGGATGTCATTAATTTTATTAATCGCTAATTTTAATTCGGCGTATATAGTATTCGCATAAGCGTCAATTGAGCTTTGAAGTTCGCGACTTGTAGCATCCACGTATGCCTTATTTGCACCATCAGTTCCGATTTGCGGATATCCGACGTTTTTCAGTTGCATTTCGTTAAAAAATATTTATCTTCCAAATAAGTTTTTAAATTGATAGCGTTATGTAAATCGAGAGGGTCTGCGATGTTAATTAGTCTTCTATTTTCCATGTCGTAGTTGTTGTCGGCCGTTATTTTAAAACCTACACCGGGAGGACCTCGTAGTGATGATGCAGTCGACGGCGACATCGACGCCGATAACGGGCGTCCAAATTTATCAACAGACATGTTAAAGCGATGCTTTATGTTTAGCTTGTATCTCCCCGGATGTCTTTATAAACGTCTCTAGGGTAGGTGTTGATTGCAACAACTTTTTTGTTTAAGGTGTTCCATTAAATACACCAGAATTTGTCCTATCACTGACGTTGATACATCAAGTTCTACAATACGATTGTTGAGCTTCTCCGTTGCCCGCAAGATGGGCGAGGCGGTTGGCGATGTCGCGAGCTCCTCTATGCGTTCATGTATGTGTAGCAAGCGATTTGATAGATTAGCTTTTCTCAGAAGTGGATTTTCATTAAACAACTCTTTGAATGCGGCATCCATTTTCGCTTTGACATACCCCGGTAGCGCACTTAAAAGAGTAGCGATTTCTCCGTTCACTGTTTTTGTATAGCGTTAATTTTTGCTATTAGAGGTTCGATTAATGTGTTTGCACAATTGCTCGCGTTGCTATGTAAGCGGCCAAATTTGTCTATAGACGACATTATTGTTTCGGGTATCACTCGAGTATTAATTATAAAATGCAACACGATTGCTGTTATATAGTATAAGGCATGTTTTCGATGTAGCCGTCTTCGTATAATTCTTCTAAAATTGATATTATTTCGTTTCTGACGCCGCTGTTTCCAGCAGTCTTCTCGCTCCACAAAACTTGTAATTCATCCATCAACTCGTGAACATTGTTCCAGTATCTGTACTCTACGGGTTTATTTCCGAATTTCTTAAACAAACCTCGCCCCGCTGCGCCGCTTGACGATGAATGATACGACAAAGATCCATCACTATCATCATCGCTGCTATCGTTATCATTTCGCACACGACGAGCCTGTTTTTTTTGTGTTCGTTGATTATGTAATAATGGCCTGATTGTATCAGTATATTTTATGCTTCTGTTTGCTCTAATCGGAGCGTCGGGGTTATACGCTCTTCTATAAACATTTGTATCATAAAGAATGCTTACTCATCTGATTTGTGAATCAGCTTTCTATCTGGTTTTTCATAAATATCAGTTCGTACAAGCCGGGCGTGCCCTTATACAAACGTCCATTAATAATAAGATCCTTATCGCGGATATCGACAACAGAATCACCAATAACCCATTTATTGCTATCAGCGTCGTAATGAACTCCATACATAAAGTCGACTTTATCACCTCGCGTATCATTCATTAGCATTTCCATATATTTTGTGGTAATGGATGATACTGTCGTTCTAGTAAATTTGAATACGACTCTCTAATTCATAACGTGACGTAGGTAATTCAGCATTCGAAGAAGAATCCGACGCACCCGCAACTGTTTCGATTTCTTTGTTGGCTCGTCTTCACCATTCAAGTTTTTGTTCTTTCCATCAGCATTTTTCGAATTAATTGACGACTCTATATTAGTTAGTGGTGTTATTATTGGTTTATATGTATCCTCAAACGTTTTTCCGGCATCCAAACGTTGACGCTTAAGAGCGTTGTATTTTTCCTAATCGATTCTCGAACTTGCTGTATCTTATTTTTTAAATTTATTTCGACGTGTGTTTGTTAACTTTGAGGACTAAACAAATCCAACACATAATACCAATATATATATATATATATATATATATATATATATATATATATATATATATATATATATATATATATATTGTAATAAAAATCTTTGGGGTTTAAACACGTGTAATAAATATTAAAAATTACAACATCGTTTCGCCACGCTAACACGCAGCTTTTTCAAGTAATGTTAATAACAATTTAGTTTCTATGAAGTTTTTACTTTGAATGTCGCTGACCAGAGTAACCAATAGCATTAGCTATGTATCATGGTAATGTTGTTTTGCATATTTTGTTGTTCTATTTGTTGGATATTTGATCTTGTATCCTGAGTAAAGTTAATAACGGTTTCCAAATGTTAGGTAAACCTTGGAAACCGTTATTAACTTTACCTCAGGATAGAAGATCCCCAAATATCCAACAAATAGAACAACAAAATATGCAAAACAACATTTCCATGATACTGATACGTAATGCTATTGGTTACTCTGGTCCATCGACACGTTCAAGGTCAAAATCGCATAGAAACTAAGATTGTTATTTATTAATTACTTGAAAAGCTGCGTTAGCGTGGCGAAACGTTGTGATTTTTTAATATTTATTACACGTGTTTAAACCCCAAAGATTTTGATTACAAACATGTTTACACGTGAAAGAATAAAGCATTTTATATATATATATATATATATATATTAAGACGCTTCTAAATTTGCACAACTACGGCGGTTCTGATTCATATGTTTTTCGCGATGTTTTATATCGAGAATCGGTGCTAGTATGACATCACACTGATTTATTCTTTTTTCAAACCTCGCTCGGTCGATTGCATAAAAATGCCAGTGTCCTTTACGAGCCTGCTTATGTTCCAATGACATGTGAGCATGTTCGATAGTTACAATTGTAGAAAATCGCACTTTTTTTTATCTATAACACCACATAATTGCTTACTATATATCTGACCCATTTTACTCACGAGCATATGATAACAAACTAAACAGATTCTTGTAGCTCTTAAGGTAATATAAACTCGTCGAAACCCTTTCGATAACGTCCTCCGTTTATATCAACAGCGTCTTTGTTAATCATTAGAAAACCATGCGGCGTAGACCAGCACTCACCACACATTTCTTTAAAAACCTGCATGCTAATTGTAGGGCTAACGTGATCATCGTACACGTGTTTCAGATTCATCTCATCCTGCTGGAAAAGGATAACAACATTTGCGTTATCTCGAATCAGTTGTTTGGGTATCCTGCTATACGTTTGCCCCAAATAAAAACAATCTATCGAGTTATGACGCCCCATGCTGAAGTATGCCCTAATATTATCCTGCTTCTCTAGCGCGATATCGTCAAAAATAAATACAGAGTCAGGTTTTGCGTCGTTAGGAGGCATAATATTTTCATTATCACTGAACGTATAATAACCTATTTCAGGCATCGCAGTTAAAATCTCATACAACAGCTTGTATTTATCTTGGTTTAGCGATTTGGAGTAGACGTAAACGTTTTTAAATTTCAGACCGTTTGCTTCAGTTAAAAGACTGAACATTGCATTAGTTTTTCCCAAATTTGATGGTCCCGCGATGATTGCTCTTACTGTATTCGGTAGTAAGACACCATGTTTACTCGGTTTGTAGCCGCTATTGCATAACATCATTAATTCATTATTATGCACTGGTAATCTATACTTTTGAGTCACAATTTTCATTTTTCTCAATTCGACCTTATCGACTGGGTTATTTAAATCATACTAAAGATATTTTAGAAGTACATGCACTTTATTTATTTATCAAAAAATTACATCGTGTGTATATGAATATTTTTGTCTTTTTTTCGTTTTCTCTTGCATATCGATCATATTACATCCTTTTGACTTCGCCAGTTATCGGGTTGTATTGGGTCGTGGATTGTATGCGCCCATATTGTTTTCAAAGTTTGCTGCGGATTCTAATTCCAGTTTAACGTCCACGGTAGAATTCTTCAAGTTCTCATTCTGGTTGGCACAGTCGATTATAAAGACCGGGCAATTTTTAAATTGTTGATAGTCGAATGTGGGAATGGAGATTGTTGATGTGACATTCGAACCGGCGCACCCTCCGACAATATTGCATTCATTTCGATCGTAATAGTCTCGTTGAAAGTTAATGTAATTCCTATACGCCAATGCATACTTGTTTGTGCCAAAATCCAAATTCATGGATTCATACGGATATCTCTCAGAATTAAGATGTAATCTAATATCTGTAATATTGCCACTGTCAAAAACGCTCGCTTTACCTTGTTTTTCTGAAAAGCCACAATAACCCATCGGGGTTTCTCTAATTGTGAAGACGTCTTTATCGGCCATGTATCAGTTTTAACCTGCTTTAAAGCGGGATATTCGTATAATTCCCATTGACGAAACGGCATGGTGATTACAGGGTTTCTATTAATCTTTCGAACAGTTTCAGCTTTGCTCTATCGCTGAGCGTTAAGTGCGGCACTTTCCATTGAATTTTCGAAAGCGTTATGGACGCATCAGCCTCCCCATAATAACAATCCAAATCGGTTCTCGATCTGATCAAAACAAGCTCCTGCTTCATATTCACGATAACCTGTCTATAATGTTCGGCAAATCCGAATATGTGCTTCAGAGGCAGGCAAACCCCAAATTTTTTGGCCAAATCAGCATCGTTTGCGCTGAATTGCACTTGTAGAGTGTTCTCATTCAAGGAGACCATCCAATGTGGGCCAGCGCTTTCTTGTCTGCGGCGCCATACGATGCATAGCCCTTCATTGCCGACCCGATACCTGGATTTCTGCTAACGTCCAAGCGATGTCCGCCCAATTCATATCGAATCTCTTCAAACAAGAAACAGGCAAAATTGTTTGTTAAATCACACGTTTTTGCGGCGTCTGCAATTCTGATTTCGTCTGATGGTTCATAACTATTGGACCCATAAGGCAAGTACGTGTGAATATCAGATCTAACGATTGAATCGTCGAAATGAGCATCGTCGAAAAGATTTAATTGTTCGCTCATCTTTTTCCTTTTTCTGTTATTGTTTCGCTTTAACACCGATTGATTTTAAGAAAAGTTTTCTCTTACAGTCAAGTGATTGTTGACGCTCTTATTTTTCTTCTTCTTCTTACTCGATAATGCACGAAATATCTGTGATGATGTGTTGTTGTTGGCTTGTTTATTAATGGATCCTCCAGCGAATGATTTGTTTTTATAGAAATCGGTGTTTTTTTATTACCGCCGCAGATCTGACCGCCACAGTTTACAACAGAAAAAGTGTTTTTACTAAATTTTAACCCCATAATTCTTTCTTCAATTCCAATCTCACAGTGAAAGGCTCGTCGCCGCCAAAATCTATCGGTTCGCCTTTTTGATTGACTAATCTGATGCTAATATTGCTTATAATGCGGGTGTTTAGCTCCAAATATTGGGTATTGTTCGGTATTTTATCCAAACGATATCCTGGTGGTACTGAAATGTCCACTTCGTACAAGGTCTTTGCAATTCTCCCGTTTCTGTACGCTCCTTTTATAATATTACACTCGACGTGTATGTTGGTGTGTTTTATTATTTGAATATCCAAGGTAGATTTATGGCTAATATTATGGCTGAGTATTTTGGGCTCGAAACCAAGCATACGACCGATATTTCCCGGTTGTGTAAAGTCAATCGCATAAACACTCTGAAGTTCGCATTTCAGAGTATTATTGTTTGCCCGCAGTTTAAATATAGAGGAGTCGTCCAATCCCCCCTCTTCTTTGCTTAATTTTTTTTTGTACGATAATCAGCAACCAGTTGTTTTGTTAAATAATTGTTAAGTTCATCTATTTCGTATGATCCGTGCGGGATATGAAGGACTTTAGCAGATTTTTAGCAGTATCATTATCTATATAGTATAATTTATCGTTGCCGTCGTTAATATTTCGAATAGAATTACACCCAAAAAATCCGACCAGACCAATCACATGATTGTATTTTTCGTCTAATTCAATCGGTGGATAAAAATCGTGCGAAGCTGTATTACCTTCCAAACTGAATGTTATCGACATTGTAACTGATTAATGATACATGTGTATAGATATTTTATTTATTTATACAAAAATTGTATACATTTACGAATGTAGAAATTTAAGACATAAATGCCCACAAATTACACTATCAAACTCCTGGTCCTTTTTGTAGTTGTAGTAGATCTCACATCCCCGAAAGTACTTGATTAATTCAGATGGTGGTTTTACATTGCCGAAGCTGTCATAATACCATACTCTCGATCCTCGTTTCTTATAACACACCCAATGCGTTCCTGGTCCTCGAACACTATCCAGGTTTACAATCGCTGATTCGTTCACAACAGGCCCGTCTTTTGGTAAATTATCGCGCATAAATACATCTCTAAAGTATGGCGCATTTCTAGCTAACTTTCGCAAATCGACATCTGTTAACGCTCTTTCGGGAAGCTTTATTAGTTTTTTGAACCGCGATGGGGCTTCAGATATAGCGCAGAACCGGTCTTTGTGTATGGTTTTAGATATAATGCAGAGCCGCGTTTTCCGTATGGCTTCAAGTATATGCCGCTACCTTTCTTCCCCAGGGCTATAGCTTCCATCGTGCGGTTATGTCGAGTAGCTTCTTCAGCACGCTGCTTTGCGTTTTTAGCATCGTTAACGGCTCTAGCTATTCCAGCGGCACCACCAGCAAGCGCTCCAGTTGCAGAAAGCCCGGCAAATAGAGGTATTAGAAATGGTAATATTCCACCACTTTTAGGGATTGGGATGATACGCGGCATTACTATGTTTCGTTTTCCACCAAAATGTCGAACAGCCAGCTTCGCTTGATCGTAGGCCTTTTTAATCATTGAGATAGGGTTACCACCTCCGCCGCCGTTTACATAATTAGTTTTCGTATTATTCTTAATCATCCGGCGAACTTTGTTGAACGATGCTCTCACTCTTCGTTTCTTTATTTTTCGCTTCTTTATTTTTCGCTTCATGGTTCTAGTTTTTGATTTATTCAAACCCATGCCTAATGACCGCTTAGCACGCATAGCCGCACTAACTGCTAGAGCAGCTGTTCTTTCGCCCAAGCTTGCGTCTTTTGACTTGAATCGCTCCCAAGCTTTTTGTTGGAGCAAATGATCAGCCCGATGTCTTGCAGCTAAATCGTTAGGGCTGGTATTGTAGCTGATATCGTGTGCTTTGCAGTGCGAATCTAGAGCGTTAATACCAGCATCGCCCCTGGCCAACCGTTTTTGTAGCTTTGTGCCCGGTCCACAATACTGATACCCAGGCAGGTGTAATTCTACAGGAAGTTTGTTAATTAGACTGTTTATAACACCAGTTCCTTGTTTGCACTTCATTTTTTACCCTTCTTTGATGCCAGCATGACGCCTTTTGCCTGACAATTAGCATGCAAATATATTTATACAGACCTCATAGAATATTTTTTCACCTTGCAGGTTTGATTAAAAATTATTTACTCGACAAATATGCATATATTTAAAAAAAATACATGAAAAGAAATACATAAAAGCATCATCGATGCTTGGTTTCTAGCGCATATTTTCCGCTACACACGACATAATAAAACTAGGTCGGCGATATAAAACTTCCATTAAACATAATACATTGTGCGAATTAATATTACATTCAATGTTTAACAGTTTTTCATACGCGTCATAAACACTCCAGCCATCATCGTCGTAGTTGGATTGATCCAATGTTTTCTTCTTTCCCTGCTCGATTGCAACACGCTTGATTACATGGTTGTAGAACGCTTCCAGGTTGTGCGATTGCATTAACTCCAACCGATAATTAATTATTTCTCTCAAACCAAACATGCAATCCACATCCCACTTGTTTAGAACGCAATTTTTATAATCACGGGTTAAAGTGATTGTGTTTACAAAACCATTATCACTACAGGCGCTCCAACCAATCAAATCAGGATGATATTCTGTAGTGTAAACGATTTTCACATCGCGAGATATGTCAGAAGTTTTACTTATGCACTCTAGGGGTCCGTCATTAACATCTACAAACTCCTGTCTAAACTCTTCGTCGACGGTGTTGCAGAAAAAGTCGTTCATGAGATGATTGCGGAGCCCCATTAGCTTCTTCCATTCGTCAATGGTTAGCAGGACATTGTTTTTTCTCGATCGTTGTAATGCACATTGTACGGACCACTTGCACCGCATACACCATTATACTCTGGGCTGTTCCAAATTCTAATTACCGGTGTAAGTTGCAGATAAGTACTGTACCCGATTTCTATATATTTTCCCTCATCGTCATAGTCTAGCTTATAGCAGGTCGCGTTCACCAGCTTCTCGTTCGAAGCGTTGTTGAAATTGAGAAGTCGCGACTCGTTGGCTATGTCGTATTCCGTGGCAAAAGACCACGAAGACGACGACGATGAATTCGAATCCATCGGAGCGTTTTGCTGCTGTTGTCCTCCTGTGTTTAACGTATCCATTGATTTTTTCGGTTCAACACCGCCACCACAAAACCCAATCGACGTAGACGCGGAATCCAAATTTAATGGAACGGAGCGCGATTTTGCACGCTGAATAAAATTTTTATATCACAACTTATTTTATCGCACATAACACTAAGAACAACCGAAATCACCTCCACGAAGCCTCGAAAGAAACTAATGACCGCTTCATTTTATTTTACCACAAGTGTGAGGCGTAATTTACACCCCGCACATATATAATTAGGGAACACCTGGGCTTTCAAACAACTAGAGAGAGATAAACAGGCTAGAAAAAGATGTAATTTCAGGATCCGACTTGTTTAGCTCTCTAGGTCATCTTAATTAAATCCACCCGTTGCAATCTATGCATTTATAATTAGCCAACACCTGCACTTTCGATCATCGAGAGAGATAGTTTGGTTAGAAAAGGACATAATTCCCTGTTCCAACTTGTTCGGTAATCTCGAGTCCGACTTAATTAAATCCAACCGGACGGCGACGAGGGGCGACGTCGCCGATTTGTAATTATAGACGGCCATCTTGCATATCATTATCAAATATATCATAATTCTAATCAAAATCACCGCCTTAACAACGCTCCACCCTCTCCCGGGAGGCGGCGAATTATCCAATCATTGCACTCTTATGAACAAGTACTCGAAAAGATGCCCACCCACAACAATTCTAATCAAAATCACCGCCTTAACAGCGCTCCACCCCCTACCGTGGGGCGGCGAATTATCCGATCATCAAAATCACCGCCTTAACAACGCTCCACTCGCTACCGTGGGGCGGCGAATTATCCAATCATCGCACTCTTATGAACAAGTACTCGAAAAGATGGCCACCCACAATGGCTGAGTCTCACTATCGGCCATCTTACTTCATCAGGGGGGCGTCGAAAAGGGTTGAAGCAATTACACCCCCGCAAGTACCGAGAGTAATTGAAAAAGTACTAAGCCCGCATGTACACCATCTACACCCCGCAGCCGCTCTTCGCACATGCAATTACACTAAGTACACGGTGTGTACTTGCATGTACAGAGAGTAATTACATCGCGCAATTGATTTTGATGATCAATGCCCATTACTCTACTACTGTAATTATACGACTCTTCCGACGGTTTTTCGTCGGTCATATTTATAATGTCTTATCGCAACACTCCTGGATCCTTTATAAAATTTGAATTTCGCGACAATTTTGCGCGCCCTCAGTGTTTCAGATTGGAACTACATTTTGGCAAATAATTATTAAACGACTTGTAATTATACTTAAACGACTCAGAAAATCACTCTAATTCTTTTGATATATGACATGTACGTCCGCATCTTTCTAATTGTTGACTTATTTCCATTTTTCTTGGCCATTTTCATTTGTAAGTTATAATTTCCTAATTTTCTATATTATGATTCGGCGCATCATTTTTCAATCCTTCTGAACTTAGGAATCAATCCTTTGAGTTATTCCGTATCCCTTTATTTCATATTTTGTACAAGCTGCTTTACTAAATAAATTCAAAATTTCAGATATATAGTCATTTTTACTGGATGTGTTTCTTTTACATCATTACCACTGGATAACGTCCAACGGGTTAATGTTTCATGTTCACAATACTACACATTCATTCAAACAACGTTTTTGGGAATTAGAACCTGTATTTGAATGTGTTTGACCTTAATTCTTTCATTTGTCGTAGAAGTCACTCGGACGTAGGTAAGTTATTATCATTAAAGCTAATATTACAATCTTATCAACTACAAGTTCTTAAATTTAAGTGATTTCTTATAAAATTTTTAGGCTTCAGCTGTACTATACAGTATACAATTTTACTGATAGCAATACTTATATATTATTAATAAATTAGATATAAGTAACTTTAAGCAATTTCAAATACTGTCTTTATTAAAAATTTTGACTGTTTTCGACTCTAAATCATTATATGACTTCAGAATATTATATAACATTACAGTTGACAATTAACGTTATTACCACAGTTGTTATAATAACAAGTTGTTGTTTAAATATGGTAATTTAAAAAAATAGCGTTAGATTTGTTTAGACTAGATTTTAAAAAAGTAATAGACATATAATTTTTGTGTGGTATTTAACTACCCATAAACTAGATGCGTAATATTTAAGTTAAAACAAAAACGTCTTTCGGAATTACATCATGTCGAAATGGTAATCGTAGTTACCAACATTTTACCACATATCGTAAGAGACTTTAACAGGCCTAGAAACTTTAAACAATGAGAGTTTAAGATGGAATACTAAAAGTCGAGTCATCAACTCGTTAAGCAACCAGATTCTAGACTGCAAGAAGTCTGAGTAATTAGGGAAATACCTCCGTATTATATAGAGTGTGCGGAAAAATGTTGGAAATATCGTGCGGTTGCTACGATGTCATGGACAACGTAGTAACAACGGCAACTGGACAAGCGGCAGAGTCTTGAATACCACCTGAACTGTTATCAGTAGATACTCGTTGGAACAATCGATATTCAACCACTCTGGGGGTCGTCACCAATGTATAAACACATATACTCTGGGGGTTGTCATCATACAGGTCTGCTCTTTTATGTTATTATTCCGCGAGTGTCACATCCCTGAAAATTAAGTCTTTAAACGCTAGCACTTGTGCGTTGTTAATACTAACGTGCCGTCAGCACATGGCGATTTCGCGTGTTAAACTTTTAATTCGTTACCATGAACATTGCGCCGTACGCTTAATTAGTCTCGTGTGTCGTATGTCTTCAGCTAATTTTCTGTAAGTCTTTGCAATTGTATACAACAAAACCTGAAGCTACTGTACATAAGACTTTCAAAAATTTACGGTGGGTTCGCAATTTTTCACATACAAACTGATGATATGATTGATGAAAGCTATCTGATGAATTATTTAACAGTGTATTTTTATTTTTTTATTTGGAACAGTTATATTTAGTTTATTTCTTTTGTTTAAGTTTATTGTGGGGGTGTTTGTTAAAACTTTTAATCTTTACGAGGCACTTTATAAAATGTGCATGTTTTCTTTTTATTTAAAGCAACGTATGTAAAGTAAGTTGGACTTAAAAATATAACAAAACAGACTTAGTTTTGGATTCGTAGGCTTCCTGTTGCCGCTGCTCTGGCCAGACAAACTCGACTGCACCTTAACTCTACTGGCCACAAGACGACGGACTTGACGATGTTGACGATCTCGACAGACACCAGACAGTCTCGCATTAGTTAACTTTTACGATGACACCAGAATATGAGTGCTTCTGTAACGCAACACTGTATCCTAACTTAGTTTCAGATACTACACTAATGTCCAGTTTCTCCACTACATCTTAAAGCGGCCTTATGTTAAGTAGGTCTTAAAAATAAGACGGTCTTATTGCAAACTTCAGTTGCACCGCAACTTCTTAAAATGTTCTTAAGTTAAGATCTTGCTAGCATTGGCAACGCTGTAAAAGCCACGTACAAGCCGGAGCATAGATTGTATTTGACTCATGTTGACTCGACAAGCGACACAATTGAAGCCAATGGCCGCTAATTTCGTTGTTACATACAGCAACTCACAGCAACAAGTTATATAATAAACACAGAAACAATAATTTTATACTAACAGAAACGAAAGCGATCTGAGCTAGACACACCCTAGCGTTCAAAGCATTTGAGGTTAGGTTCAGCGTCTTAAGCAGCCAATATCCGACACTTAAAATGTAAGGCCGCCTTAAGGCGGTAAGTTCAAAATTTGGTGTGGTGCAACACTTTAAGTCGAGCTTTAAGATGTACGGCTATCTTAAGACTTAAGACTCGCCTAAGATGTAGTGGAGAAACTGGACATAAGTGTTTTAGGTGTGCACTTCCAATAAACAAAAGAAGCCACACTTGTGGAATTAAACTTGCACACAGAGATTCAAATCCGAGAAAATAACCCGTGAGCTAAACATTAGAACTTAATTAGAAGAATGCAATTGATGCAAATATGTCTGATAACGATTTTATCTCGTTCCAGTATTCCGACCATCAAGAGTGAACAACCAAATATTTTTTGTACAACGCAATGTATGTGCTTCTAATCAACTTCCATATCGTATCCCAAATAGCAATTTAAGGTTATAACAAGCCTGCTGCAAGTTTGTCTATAAACCCTGCAAAGGTTGACATAGGCTTGTTGATGTAAATGTTGTAAGCTTATGGAAAGCTTGTGTCAAGGTTCCTAGTTGACACATGACAAGGTTGTACAATAACCTTACAACTGAAGCCTGCAGCAAGCTGGTTCATAACGGTTGATTTAAGGTTGTCAATACCAATGGTATAAACTTGTAAAAATCTTTCTACAAGGATGTGCGTGAAAGCTGTAATAATCACAAAATCACTGTTTTCCACTCTATTGTAGGAATAAAAGAATAATACATATAATCACGTGGTAATCTAACAGTATAACTTAAACCAAAATCCGCTTAAACCTTAAAGGGGTCTGCGTAAGTGCGTCTGTGCGTACCTAGAAAAAAAAATACAAGCTTGTGTGTACTACCACAGTGTAATACTACTAAAACAAACTACGCACAATGAAATACAAAATTTTCACATTCACACACAAAAGGTGAAACGAATGCCTAAAGCGTTTTAGATATCGAAAGTCTGAATTTGTTTTAGGTATTTCTGGCACTTTTTGGAAATATTGCTACAAGATTATTCGTCAGCATTAGCCTTATTAAGCAGACGACAAGCTTGTTACAAGGTTTTGGTTCTTATCGTTGTCGTGACGATCGTCAAACAAGCGAATGGCAACGTTGTCATAAGGTTACATGCTATCTGTGATACAGATACCTGCTGCTGTAACTGTAAACACCGATCCCTCAAAAAAACCAGAGCAAGATGAATATGAAAACGGAGAATACTTAGATTCATTTGAAAGCCCTCCTGAGAATAATCACAGAAAATTCTTAGATAGCAATTTCCGAACTTGGGTTTATAATGATCAAATATTGCAAGATTTTCATTCGGGTTCTGCGACCAATTTGTCTTGAGTATTTATTTTTTTAGCTTCGTAATATTAATACTTCATAATTGTAATTAGCTATATCTTCTAAAATACCCTGTACAATGTATTGACATGTTATAATTTTTTAAAGCTCTTGATGAGATATTTTCCAACCTTAAAGAAAATATTGTATGTTCTATTAAAAAGAGTAAGTTTATGCTGCCACGACCCTTTGCAACACCCTGTATAATCAAAAATATTTTTAAAATGTGCACTCAGTAACTGTACTAACTGTGACAAAATTTGAAGGTTATATCGAAGTTTACGCCACCGTGTATAAGAAGTATCAAACATAAATCACATAAATTTCACAATGTAAATTAAATTGTGGATTAACAATTTTTTACAGAAATTACTTTTATTGTTCATAGCAAATAACAATTGATCGAAGTCAATATAAAAAAAATTAAAATATTTCATTGATTGCTAAAATATATTAGTTATGTAATCGACATGCCAAATTTATCTAACCACATTTCCAGCAGATAAAAGTTGAGGCAATGGTATTGTTTGCTGAAATTCCACAATTTATGACTCGTTGGATCGCCAAAATAGTTATTTATGTATCAAGGCACTAAAGTATGATTTTTCATGACGAATGTGTTCTAGTTGCAAGGCGATAGCTTTAGTGGCGAGGTACACTCATGAAATTTAAAACTTGGACACCACAATTTCTGTAAACAAAAGTTTGCACATTGTGAAGCGGGCTTAAGGGTATCATTTACAATTCTAACAGCAGGTAGTCTCAGCAGGGGTTATCTTATAGAAGGACTGTAGAATGAATCATTACACTAAGCACGTTTTAGAAAATAGGTAATTTACGTTGCTTACTTAATTTTTTCTTTAAAGAATATATTTGAAGGTATCGCTAATTAAACACCATAGCTCGATTAATTATCGAATCAAAATTTTGTTTAGGAAATGTTTACAAAATAAAATTAGAAATAATTTTGATTTAAAAACGTCTACAAGCAATAACTTTTAAATTAAATCAAAAACTAAACATGGTTATTTGGGTTGACTGATTATTACTTATTTTTAAATAAATCTAACCTACTAATTATTGTAAGTTATTAAAAAAAATCATTAAACTCTATTCATAATATTTAGTCCTTACAAAATGTATATTTTATGACGTTTCATTTTTTTCTGTAGTTAATATAAAAGTGAAAATAAAAACTAAGGCAATTCTTATTGTCAACGTATATATTTAGTTTTTGACAAGAATTTATTACATAATTATAATTAAGATACCAAGTTATAGTTTAAAATTAAATGAAAACTTTTTTTTAAATAAAGGT
Source organism: Abscondita cerata (assembly GCA_030710515.1). Lineage (NCBI taxonomy): Eukaryota > Metazoa > Arthropoda > Insecta > Coleoptera > Lampyridae > Abscondita > Abscondita cerata. The sequence goes on from JALBCR010004276.1 coordinate 159,506, forward strand.
ATTACTATATAAATAAATATAAGAAATCAATAATGGGTGTGACCTCCATTATTATTGATACATTCTTGGAGGCGTCTGCTCATTGACGCTATCAAGGTATCAATATAATTAATATTAATCGTTTCCCATGCGGTATCAATGGCTGCAATTAGTGCATTACGGTTTACTGGTATAAAATTTGGCCCTTGTTGTCTTCGGATAACAGCAAGTATTCGAGCCCAAACATTTTCGATAATGTTAAAATCTGGGCTTTTGCTGGCCAGGGTAACAGCTCCAAGTTATTTTCTCGTATCCAATTGCGCACAACCCGCGAAGTATGAATAGGGGCGTTGTCCTTTAACAACAAAAATACATTATGAAAATGTTAATTCAACAGATCCCGAACTATTTTTGGAGAAAGTATAGTGAAATAAGAATACTTACTTGTTGGAAAATATAATCTTCGTCTGGATAAAACACTTCGACTGAAGGTTTCATAATAGTTTCCAAAATATCTAAATACGCAGCAGAATCAAGACGTCCATCGATAGCCCAACAAACTCCTGGACCCCGCGCGCTAACCCAACCCCACACATTCACAGAAAAATAACCACTTCGTTTTTAGGACATATGTGATTATTTTCGTAACGAGTTCCTTCCATTCTAAAAACTTTTAGTGGTCCATCGTTGCGGCTATTGAACGTTTTTCGTCGCTAAAAATCACTCGATTCCAAAATTCCAAAGGTTCGTTCACATATCGCCTTGCAAATTCCAGACGACGTCTCATATTTTCGTCACTGAGAACTTCTTTCGCAGCAGCATTATACTTCTTTATTCCCATCTCCTTTAATCTTTTTGTGCAGTTATACGGCATCCGGGAAAATGTGTATCTGCTATAGCCCTGGAGTATGTAGCAAATGGTTGTTCTGTTACGTAATGAAACAACTCGAGATCTTGAGCACGTGTAGATACTTTAGGTCTACCACTTCCGATGGCTCTTTCCAAAGTGTGTTCAAGATTCCATTTTACTCGGTAATGCCCTACGGTGCTTTTGGTATATCTAACATACGTGAAATTTCACGCACGCTACGGCCCGCCGCTAATTCCGAAACAATCCGCGCTTTCAAATCAGCACCGAGATGAGGTGGCATTTTCACAACACTTGAAATTTTAAACTAAAATGGAATTTACATTTCTTACTTTATTTATTGGTTCACACTACCCCTTCTCAAACAGTAGGTAATTGTTTATTTATTACATACTTCTAATGACCAATGTAACAACCCTTAGAGCAATATGACTCAAAGGAAGTAAATTAAACAAGCAAGGATATTCTATTGTTATTGAAACTTATTCATAAAGTAAAAGCCATTTCCTTATAATGCTAATGGACAGGATTTTCTTTTAAGTATTAAGATTACAATAGAGGACTTATAAACTTTCGAAAATATCTAATTATAAATATTTACACTGCAATTGCGCTTTTCCTTAATAATTTCTTAGCAATAACATACACGTTCTTGGTTTTAAGTTGTCATAAATTTGATATGATATAAATTTGTGTTTCTAATATTACATCACAAACTAATCTTTATTCGCCAAAAAATTGTTGCTTAAGTTGTAAAGCTTCGTACACACCTGAACAACAAACCGAGCAACAAACATAACAACGAACCGAAAGTCAAACAGAACGACAAACGATCTTTATGATTTCCACAATCCGAACAACAAACGGAACGTTTGTGCTGTTCCATAATTATTTTCAGTAGTTTTCAGTTCATATATATTTATTATTGAGAAGAGAAAATTGCGGAAAACAAGAAGATAGTGCCAACCAAATTTTTACGCACAAAGAAGAGTAAAAAATTATAATTTACTTCGCTTTTTTTTATTTTGGAAATTTCCGCCCAAATGATGCTAATAGGGACATCATTTTTTCTTGCATTCTTAAACACTGATTAATTTAAAACATTTTTCTTCTGTCAACTCTTTATTTCTAATTTTATTTTGTAAACATTTCCTAAACAAAATTTTGATTCGATAATTAATCGAGCTATGGTGTTTAATTGGCGATTCCTTCAAATATATTTTTTTAAAGAAAAAAATTAAGTAAGCAACATAAATTACCTATTTTCTAAAACGTGCTTACTGTAATGAATCATTCTACAGTCCTTCTATAAGATAACCCCTGCTGAGACTATCTGCTGTTAGAATTGTAAATGATACCCTTAAGCCCGCTTCACAATGTGCAAACTTTGTTTACAGAAATTGTGGTGTCCAAGTTTTAAATTTCATGAGTGTACATACATATTATATTTTTTCCGAAATCCCAAAATTTAAACAAAATCTGACAATTCTTTAAGTAGCAAATGTAATCAGCTGTTTTCTTTTTACGTCAAATGTTTCCACCGCGCTTGCACGATTCTAAAATTTACATACATTTTACACATCTCTACCGTCGAAAATGTGAACTTAAAAATCGTCGTATAATGAATTACTTTAGTGCCGATTTTATTTACTTTACTGCCGATTTTTTTGTACTTTAGTGACGATTTCGGAAAAAAAGAAATTAATCAATTATTTAATTAATTTTCTTGAATTTTATTTTTACATACTTTAACATAAATGTTTATTGGAATGGTACATTATTTTTTATTGTATTGTGATGTAAGTGTTATGTATGGTACCCCAGAAGATCAGTATAAACCTGTATAGTGTGGTGACAAAACCATGTGCAATTGTAGAAAGCATTTGCTTCAAGATTTAGGAGAACAACTAAAACTTAAACATGCCAACTTTAGTATTCATGTGTAATAATATCGATGGAGTGTGTAAATATTATAGAAGGTAAATAAGAACATAATACATAACAACACAGCCACTGCATGACGACATATAATGGACCAGTACAACCACCAGTCACGATAATTCCAAAATCAAATATACAGGGTGTTCCGATATCCCGTGTACATAGAACTACTGTAGATTTCTGAGACTAAAATATGTCGATTTAACCCAAACAACCTTAGTCCAAAAGTTGATAGTTTCCGAAATGTAGAGCGTCAAAGTTATTATTTTTTATTAGTTTTCCTTGGATAATTTTCTTAATAGCTATACCATTTGCACGAAATTGGGTAGTCGGGGATTTTTTGGAATGAGAATTTGAAATCCGTTCTCATTTTTGTGGTAAATTGTAGGGGGCGCCACTTACAGCACTTTTTTTACATTATAAATGTCCTAATTTTTTTGTGGCTTTTTGTATGAAATTTTTATTTGAATATTATTATACTGCAACTTCTTCTGCCGCAAAAAGGTAATTGAAATTTTTGCTTTATCTTTAATTAAATAGACAAATTCGCAAATGCCTTTCTTCACACTTTAATAACGGTAAGTCTTATTTGAATGAATACAGTTCTGTTAGGTTCTTCAAAAAAAGTACAAAAAACCTTAGTAACTTTTGTAGTAAAATTTCAAATAAATTCAAGAAAAGCATAAATTAATAAACAAATGTAAAAAATTGATATGAGAACTAGGTGAAAAATTTAAAAGACCTTACAAATTGACAAATTCTTATCTCTAGACACATTTTCAATTACGTATTGTTAGAGAACCATACAAGTTATTTAATTTTAAAAAAGGTTTGTATTTACAAAAGATTTAAATTTAAAATTGCCCAGAAAAATGCTAAATTATAGTTCAAAAAAACAACACAAAAAATTGTTGAAAAAATTCACGAGAAAAACTTTAAAATTGCTTTTTAAATTTCTAAAAGTAACTGAGAAAAATACGATTTAAGGTCAAAAATACAAGTTCATGCAAACGTGATGTATAAAACATTATCTATCTGTTTTTTGTTTTTTCGCTCTTTTTACGTATATAATTCTTAATAATTTTGATAAATTACAGAAAAAACGATAAAAGTTGAATAAAAAGGCGAAAAAAAACAAAAAATCGCTCGACGAAAGGCCCACGACTATTCAAAATTTATAATCAAAAATCTGCTAAAATTTATCTACGAATTCATTCATTCTTTTACCTCAACTGGGGTGAAATGTTTCATTTACTATTAATTTATAGTTTATCTTGTGGTTAAACAACTTTAATTTTGTTAACAACTTTTGTTACAATTACCCATAATTTTGTGTGAACACGTTTCTTTGGAGTTGTTTTACTTAAGACAAATTCACAACATGTGTTTCATCAAATTAATCAATTAAACAAAAAGGTTTGGGAAATTTCCCATTAATGTCATAAATGTAAAAAATTTGCTAAATTCTTTTTAAATTTTAATTTAATTCGTTTAATCTTTGTATTAGATACGTCTAACTTGTTATTCATAAGCGTTTCTTAACGTCTTATTTGTAGTTTCTGAAGATGACAGTTGTACATCCAGTTGTCGAAACTAGTTAAAAAATTTTCCTTTTATTAACATCTAATTACGTAGTATTGGCCAATAATAAAAGTGATTTCAAGAACATAACAATTTTACTTAATTATAAATGACCAATTCCACATTATGGATCCGAATTTCTTCAATTTAATCAATAATATTATTCATAAAGCCTAGATACTTACTATTCGTGAACCCACGGGTCTTTGTCGCACCGATGGTGAACGTCCTGATGGTGTTCTTTTATTCCTTGGATTAAAGGCCACAATATTGTTTGTGACGCTACTTGTGCTGATACTCTGATACGCTGATACTTCATCTTCTGAGAGAACTGGTTACGGTGCTGATCAGGCTGCCAGAACGAAGTTTGCCGTATACAAGGACATTGTGGATCAAGGCTATTTGTTCGTTTAAGTGGCAGTCGAAACTCTCAGTAGGTTTTGTTCAGATGCATTCATTCATGATCTTGGTCAACTGATGTTTTTTTTTCTATGGAGATTAGATCACGATCATTTCTAATTCAAAAATTAAGTCTTGATATCCAAAATTGGATTCAATGTATGTGAATGAAAATGAATAGACGTTTCGTAGTTGTACTCCGTATAAATTAATATTATTTTAAAAAACTTATTATAAACAATATAAAATGCGGTTTACTAGAGACTAATTGGAAGATATAAATAATATTATAAGATCGATAAAATAATGTCAGAAGGAAAAATGATAAAAGTGATATCTGATATCGTAACACAAACCGTAATGGAACAGTTTCCCACTAAACAAGGAACATTAAAACAATGTATTGTAACATTTGAACAAAGTAAGAAAATTAACATTTCCTTTTAGATTGGTTCTACATCATATCAACATTATTTATAAAAAAAAATTATTTAAACATGAAAATAACATTACCTAAATATAATAAGTTGAACATCCGTTAAAAATTATTAGTACGACATTATATTAAGTTATTTTTTGTGCAATATAGTTTAAAAAGCTTTTCACGCAAAACTCCACATTGTTCCGATATTAACAAACGTTCAGAAGAGTATCAAAAGGGTGCAGTGACAAAACATTTTGCTCGACAGATAAAAATATGTGTTAACAGTTTTGCGTTACAATAACTAACAATTTTTTCAAATATTCCAAAGATAAGAAAATTGATGTAGCTTAACTGCCCTTTTGGCTGGAGAGATTATGCTCAAAATTGAATTGAATCTGCGCTATTATAAATAAGACTCATACGTAAAGGTTCATAAAAACCGAACCGGTGGTTTCCTTGATATCTCCTCCCGGCCGTCCGTCCACCAGACAAAATATTTTTATTTGCTTCATTATAACGTACTAACTCTTAATTCGTCGGAAAAAATTACAAAAATTGAGATGTTAAAATTTTTTGTTTAGAAGCCGTTACATAAATCCCCAATCTTCGTTATAAGATGTGGAACATTTGTAAGCACCTCATGTTTAAGTTACATTTTATTTTTAATTAATACGAGGTAATGTAACTAAATGCCTTTTACTTTTGTAACTATTTTGAATTGATTTATATTTGCTCAAAATTACTTCCGATACCGATACGATGAAAATTTAAATAAATGATAGGTATGGTTCCGCTGTGGGATTCTACCATCAGTGGGAGTTTAGCCTAGCGGTAAAGAGTGAAATTAACAAACTGGACCACCGCTGGTTCGATTCCAGTTGACGGCGAGAGATTATTGTATCGAGTCAATTACAAAAAGTAAATCAAGATTACAACAACGTGATTATAATATAAATAGTTGTTTTATTGCACACGTTGTTACTACGCATTATTATTTTATATGTTAACATAGGGCTACAACGTTGGTAATATGTTACAAAAAGCAGTTAAATTAACATTATCACAATGTAACTTTTAAATGTTACAATTGTTAGCATTTTTTACCTTGACATAATCTGTTATATCAACATTTAATAAACGTTGAATTGCTTCAGATGGAAACGTTACAATGTAACATTGTGATGTTAAAGTTTCGTTTATGTGATGTTCTTATGTTTAGTGGGTTAATGACAAACTTAACCACTATGAAGAAAATATTGGTAAGTTGAATGCTGAAGTAGATTTGTTAAAATCGTTAAACGCAAAATTATCGCAAGAGGTAGATAATGTTCAACAATACTCATCTTGAAATTCTTTGCAAATCTATATTGAAATCCTGAAGTTACCTATAAATGAAAATGTCTCCAACGTAATTGTTGATTTTATTAAAAATAAAGTAAATGTAGACATTAACACCTCACAATTGATATAGTGCACAGAGTCGCAATAAGAAGAAACATGGCAAGGCTGCTTACTCAGATCGGGACCTGTGTAACGAGCGGTAATAGCGCGGTAACCGGTGATCGTTGTTGAGGTTAAGGAGGGTTAAGGTAAATTTTTTGTTGTCGTAACACTGGTTTTATTCAAGTATGCGATAATAGAGGTAGTAGATAAAATTATAAAACAGTCATTTCTTCGGGGGCGATAAACTACAGAGGGGACGATTATATTGTTTGCGTTAATTTACATACAGCAAATCGTTTGCTAAATAGTAAGATTGATTAAATAAATTTGTATTTGCAGACCCTGTTGCTGCAGATAAATATATTAAACAACAAATTGCCCAAGAGGGATCTGATGATAAATTCTTACTTGGAGATGAAGGAGAGACCAACAACACTAACAATAGTAACAATTCCAGTTATTCGTATGTGTGGACAAAAACCAGATAAAGTAGATAATACTGCTAAAATTTTGTTTAACTCAAGAGAAGATACCAAAAAACTGTTGAGGATAAAAAAAAACAACAAAAGACGCAGTTATGGAAAAAATAACAATGAAATGGAAAGAGGCAGGGTTTAAGTTGGGGGAAAATGGGGCCGAACGTTGCCGCTAGAAATTTAGCAATATGAGTAAGCAATATACAAATTACGTGAAACATATCAAGACAACAGACTCAGAACAGAGGGATCCTCCAGCCTATTACAAAGAACTGCACAACCTGTTAGGGTCGAAAGGTGTAGTCGCTCCTACAAATTTGCAGGATTCACAAAACCTCCAGGCAGCGACTGATGAAGATGATGCCAATGAGTCGACAACATCTAGTCAGCACAGTGGTGATTCATCGTCGTCAGCTGCGCTGATAAAAAATTGATTTGCAATTTAGAGTAAGACAATTAAGCCAGGAAATGTTAATTCGCAATTGATGGCACTACTTTGAAAGCATCATAATAAAGACATTGCGAACAAAAAGAAACTGTTCAATTTAATTGCGGTTCAAAATGTCTAACGTGATAAAATGCTTGAACTGATAGCTCAGTTAGTGGAAAATACCAAGCAAAAAAATTAGCCAACTATTTAAATGAGGCTCTTTGAATGTTGGATTTTTTTGCTTATTTGTTTAAAGAAGATTTCCTGTTGTTCCTTTAGTTATTGAATTAATAAATACATGACAATTGACAATTTCGATAACTTTTGCTACTGAATATGTATTAATGAAGTGTAATCTTCTATATCTTCTTTTGATAACGTCAAACGTATTCTCAATTGCCACTCCCAGTAAACACAAAATCAATCTTATTTTGAAACAATTTCGTAACATCAATTTCATGTTTTGTTTGTGTTTCAATTCCTAAGTTCAACCTAGGTGATAATTGTCAACCACAGTTTCGATCATTTTGTTTCATTACATTTGTGATAATTTTTAACCGTTTCATTTTAAACGAAACTGTAGTGCTTATTTTGTTTCAATATTGTTTCGATTCCTAAATTTCGGTTTTGTTTCGTTACATCTCTGATATTTGTAACCGTTCCTTTTTAAATAAAACTGTAGTGTTTTGATTGAATGATTATCATTACTTACTCCGTATTTATTAATCATATAGTAGTACATGATTTAACTTCTGCTTTTTAGTTAAGTAATATACTGTTTGATGCCTTCAACTTCAAGTATCAACACGTTTTTAGTGTTTCGGAGATTTATGTCGCCAATAAAATAAAAATAGAATTTTTGAAAGAGGCAAATGAAAAGTTTTGTTTTTTCATAAATACATAAGTAAGTTAACAAAACAACCCTAAAAAGTTTTAGAGAATCCAAACAACTTTAATTTTAAAAATATAGATAAAACTATGTACCTACGTAGAGCTGAAACAAGAGAGAAACTGTTAAAATACAAAACAAAAGCCGAGATGTAGAGAACGAAATGTCGGATTGAGTTGAAAAACATACCAAATGATAGGTAAATGGATTTAAAAGGTTAAAAATATGGTTTCACCACTTAAGATACACTCTAATTAGCTAATTAATTAATTTAAAAACATTGGTAATTAAACACCATTCAAATTAACAAATTTTGCCCAAAAAATTTTTGGGGTTTATTCTAGTTAAGTCTATAAAACTGAAACAAAATCAAACCGCAAAGAACTGTTTTTGAAGAAGCAAACTTTTCGATTTTTGTAAGTTGAAACAGTATTAAATACAAAATATTGAAACAAAACCAAACCGTATAAAACCGTTTTTGAATAAACAAAACGGTTTTGTTTTTTGTAAATTGAATCAGAATTAAATTCAAGAAATTGAAACAAAAGCAAACTGTATAGAACTGATTTTGAAGAAACGAAACCGTTTCAATTTTTGTAAATTCAAACTAAACTAAATACACAAAATTGTGTGATCGTAAAAATAGTATATTAAAGAACTAGTTTCAGAAGACGCATTTTATAAGACGAGTACGGGGAGTTTTCGAAAGTACGAGTCGCTAAAATGCCTTCTGAAACGAATTCTTTATACTATTTTTTCTATTTTGGGCTTTTCAGATTGATTTTAAAATAAAATTTCGCGAGTTTTTAAATTTAGGGAATTTTTAAGTGTAATTGCTAAGGTGGCAATATTTTCAATAAACTTTGGTTTAAATGCTAGTTAAATTTAATTAGTACATTTATCATATGTTACATTTAAAAAAATGGGTGGAAATAAAAATACCTAAGTAGATAAATAAATCTACTGAACATTAATTATGATTTAAATTAATGCACACCAAACGTAATGACAGCTTGGACGCTATCAGTGTCACCACCGTTCGGAATAAAAATGGTTCTATTTCTATAAAAGAATTCAAATTTCTATAAAAGAACTCATTCGGGTGCTTTTATAGCTCTGCAAGCGACTCAAAATAGAAAAACTCTTTTTAAAGAATCAAACAATTTCGATTTCCAACAGCCAAAACAGAATTGAAGGCGTATGATTACTACAAAACCAAAAGAAAAGAAACAGTCACACAAAATATGAAACATTTTTCAAAACTTTTTTGATTATATTAAACGTTACCTTTGTTTCATTTATGTTACTGTAACAGTTTTGATCGGTGTTTACTGGGCTCTGACTGCACTTAAACAATAATTGTGGTGTCTTTGTAGCCTTCCATAATGTTCATTTTGTCTGTACGGCGTCATGAGCCAAGGTTGAATTGGGAAGGCACTGTCTCCAATAATGTGCAAATCTGGTGTGGGAAAATATACTGTGGATCTATACAGGGCGTAACAAAATAAATGTAAAACATTTTAGGAGGTGATTTCTCATCGAAAAAGAGATAAGGTCTTTCATATAAAGAAACTTTATTGGAGCATCCTTTGTTAAGATACAGCCCCTTAAAGGGGGTACATAAAATTTGTTTTACAATTTTTTTCACAAACACTGAAAAAGTCGAGGATAGTTCAGCATAATATTAAAAGTTTCTGGAACTATGTGAATACAATACAAAAACATAAAGAGTACCCATCTGAAATGTCATACAATTTAAAAACAGCCTATAATGCCATTTCTCAAGTGTTTTTGACTCCCCTGCTAATAATGTCCCAAATTACGATTTTGATTCTTCTCTGAATATCAATTCATTTCAAGTTAGCCAAGATGTTGTACTGCAGAAACTCCTGTCTCTTGATCAAAGGAAAGGGCCGGGATCTGACCAAATATCTCCAATTATATTGAAACATTGTGCTTCCATATTAACACCACATTTAACTAATCTCTTTAATTGGACCCTTTTTTCTGGTATTTTTCCCGATGATTTAAAATTTAGTCTCATTACACCAATACATAAAAGTGGAGATAAGTCACTTATCTCAAACTATAGACCAATTGCAATTCAATCTTGCATTGCTAAACTCTTTGAAAGTTGTGTTCGTGATGTATTAACACCTTGTTTGAAAAACATAATCAGTAATGATCAACATGGCTTTATGAAATGTAGATCACGGTCACAAACTTACTATCTTTTCAAGCTTCTCTGCTTGATTCCGTTCACGCAGATTATCAAGTAGATGCAATATTTACCGATTTCAGTAAAGCTTTTGATAAAGTCAGTCACCATCATCTTATTGCTAAATTGAGAGCTTATGGATTAAATGGATCACTTCTAAATTGGTTTCATAGTTACCTCACGAATAGAAAACAGAGCGTAAAAATTAAATCTGCAGTCTCTAAATACATTCAAGTAAATTCAGGTGTTCCTCAAGGATCCCTCTTGGGTCCTTACTTATTCTTAATATACATTAATGATCTGGATTTACCGAGTCCCATTCAAAAATTACTATTTGCTGATGACCTTAAATTTTTTACCGTAATAAAACACCCAGTGACTGTGACCTTTACAAAAAGGTATCAACTTTTTGGAAAATTGGTGCAACCTAAATTGTATGTCATTAAATATTAATAAATGTGTGACAATCTCATTTCATAAATCACAAAATCCCCATCTACATAATTATACTATATCAAATCAGGTTTTAACAAGAAAAATACAATAAAAGATCTTGGTGTTATGCTGTCCTCAGATTTAACTTTTAATTACCACATAGACGCAGTTTGTAAAAAACTTCCCAACTAATTGGATTTGTCTACAGAATGACCAAAGAATTTAGAGATATTACATCAATCCGTGTTCTATACAATCAATTAATTCGTTCTCAGCTCGATTATTGTGCAATTGTCTGGTCACCACATTGTGTCGTTCATAGTGAAAGGTTAGAGAATCTTCAAAAAGAATTATAAGAATCATTGGATTAAAACTTGGTTATGATTATGATAATATCCCTTACGCGAACATATGTGAAGTTTTAAATATTGCACCTTTATTACATAGAAGAAATATATTCAGTCTTAAATTTCTCCATCGCCTCATTAATAACCATATAGACTCGCCGTACTTACTGTCCAGAATTTGTTTCAACATTCCTCGCATTAACCAGAAAACCTATAAGCTTTTAAGGTACCTTATGCCCGTACAAATTATATGTATTATAGTCCTTTGTATAATGCAATGCGTCTTGCAAATACTTATAAACTAGACGTAGACTTCTTCTTATCTTCCAGTCCAAATTTTAATCTTATATACAGAAATATTTAGAATAATCGGAAATTGTTATGTTAATCTTATTACCTTAAGAATTGTTTAAGTTAGTTTATCTCTGATAGTATTGTTATTTAATTTCCTTTTTAGTTGTGTAATACATAATGATAATCACTTATACTATGTAAATTGAACTGCATGTAAAGGGTAGCTTTTGCCCGTGTAAGCAAAAATAAATAAATAAATAAATTAAAAAAAAAAAAAATAAATAAATTAAGAACAGAACAACAACACACAATAATTAATTCAATTTCAAAATTTACAAACTGACTGTGTGATACCAATTTAATTGTCACTATCATTATTAGCGGCCTACTAGATAAATTAGTTTCGCATTTTCGTTTTATGCCGATGTATCTCTGTAGTAGTTCGTAAAATAATTTTTTGCTGCGAACTGGTTAATTTTGGGCAAAAAATTCAAGAGACATTTTTTGTTTAGAATCAAACAAGCTATTGGAAATAAACTGTTAAATAGTAAACAAAGACAAAAAGTTACATTGGAAATAAGTTTTAGAGATAAACCAAATAAATTACTGGTTAATTGTCTTTTTGATAGTAGAAAATGTCACCTTAATTTCAATTTTCTAACTTTTTTGGTGTTTGTGAAAAAAATTGTAAAACAAATTTTATGTACCCCCTTTAAGGAGCTGTATCTTAACAAGAGGTGTCTCAATAATGTTTCTTTATATGAAAGACTGTATCTTTTTTTTGACGAGGAATCACCCCCTGAAATTTTTTTACACTTATTTTGTTACACCCTTTATGGAAAACTGAGGTAATGAAAATACCTACAAGCATTATTTTAGAATAAAAAATACCTTCATACCTATATTACATACCCTAGAATCATGAGCAGCCCCAGGAAAGCTGATGAAAACATAAGTTAAAATCTTTTCAGAGTGCAAACGGCAATCATCGTTATAGAATGCTGCATATATCGATCAACATAACTGCCGTACTGGTTGCTTGAAACTTTTAGATTTATGTGCGTCCGTCTATTGCATCTATTACCCGTTGAAAGTACAGAATAATTTTAGGAACCTTCAAATATTAATATTTTATTTTATAAAAATTACCTGGATAAGTAGTAAATTCATTTGCAATATGTTGAAACTCTCCCATTGTTTGAGGTCAAAAGATATGATGTGCTTTAACTGTATTACAATATAAAGTAGTGAGTTGGCAATAGTAGTAGTAGTTAAGTTAAATCTGTAGGCAATTGAGTGCAAAGTATCTTAATGAGATAAATACCAAAGAAACACAAGTAACGATTTATGTGGTGGAACTGGATATCTGCCACCAACATATATTTCTTTGTAATTAACCTGTACCTAAAGTGAATTGTTTCATTCGAAACAGTTGGAAAAACGTGATGTCTTGCATCCATTGTATCCAATGATCATCAGGAATAGGATTCCTGTAGTGTGTTTCTCTCAATTTCAAACAGAATAATTTTTTCTCTAATTTATCGCTAATCAGCACGTTGAAAATATTGTCCACAACATTATTATTAAACATATTATCGGCTATTATGCAAGCCAACTTTATGGAATCCATTATTGATCCTCTTAATTACCGAACAATTGTTAGAATTGTTTAATTAAGTAAATTAAGAAGTGCGGCAACTCTGCTAGAATTCTATATAGATATAAGTGACAACAATGTTTTGACATGATGTATGTTGTATGCGCCAAAAATGTTAAGTCAGAAGAATGTATTTTAAGTGTTTATTATCTCCAATTACATTAAATAAACATACCACTATAGCTTTCAATTAAACCCTTTGTTTAACATAGGTTATGGGCCCAGAATAGTGGTACAAGTTTGTTTAAAAGTTGAGTAACATTTTGTGAGGTTATAAAAAAAAAAAAAATTGAAACGAAAAATGGAAATGAATCGCGGGTTGAATGACAATAAATATGGTATACTTCCATTTAATGGTGACAATTTCGACAATTGGAGATTTAGACTGGAGTCAGTATTGAGGGCTGTTGATGTACACAATGTGTTGGAAGAAAGAAAGGATGAACCAGATGCTGACTGGATAAAGAAGGACAACAAAGCCAGAAATATAATTATTCAAAGCGTAGCGGATTCTCATCTTGAATACATCAAGGACATTGGAAATGCTGCTGAAATGTTAATAAAACTGGAAACAGTGTTTGCTAAAAAGGTACCTGTTCAAAGTTTTTCTTATTGAAAGAGCTAGTTAGTTTAAGATATAGCCCGAATGAAGATTTACAAAATCATTTCAGTAAATATGATAAAATTAATAGAGAATTGAAAAGTTTAGGCGCTGTTTTCTCAGAATCAGATATGGCTTGCTTTTTATTATTATCGATGCCTGTTGAGTACGAAAACGTTGTTACAGCTATTAGAACGATGTCTGACGAAGATGATCTTAAATTAGTATCTGTTAAGAAAAGATTATTGGAATTTAAAGATAATAAAGGAAATTCAAGTAAAACTAAAGTTAATTCAACTTCTGCATCATTTGTTGCTTTAAAATCAAATGTGAGTGTCAAATGCTATCGTTGTGGGAAAGTTGGTCACACAAAAATGTTTGTGGCATAAAATGTTATTTGTGTCATAAACTTGGTCATAGAGCATCAACCTGTAGATCTAGAAGTAGCAGTAGAAATGATAATGTTCGAGCAAATTATTGTGACGCAAGTACATCTGAAGCAAATGAAGTTGAAAATGTAGCATTTTATACAAGTGATAATGGTCATGATAGAAATTGTTTATGGTGGTATGCAGATTCCGGGGCCACTCATCACTACATTAATACTGAAGACCTATTAGTAAATAAAAATATTTTGAAGAACCGAAATTGATCCAATTGGCAGAAAAAGGAAAATCGATGCTTGCAACATGCAGTGGTAATGTGAAGGTTATAAGTATGGTGAATGGTAAAGAAATAGCAATTACAATTGAAGATGTTTATTGTGTTCCCGATCTTAGGGTGAATTTGTTATCGATATCAAGAATAGAAAAGGTAGGATTTGAAATTATTTGTGCTGCTGGTACTATCTGTATTAAAAGAAATAATGTTATATATGCGAAAGGTGAACGAATTAATAACCTTTATCAATTAAAATTTGAAGTTAATAATGGTAAAAATGATGGAGCCAGCAATGCAAATTTAGCTGTAGAATCAGAAAGTGATCTTTGGCATAAGAGATACGGTCATTTGAGTTATGACTCATTGGCTAGGATAAATAATTTAAATTTAGTCAGTGGTTTAAAGATTAGAAATAATAAAAGAAATGTACTATGTGAAATATGTGTAAAGGCCAAACAAAAATCTTTCCGTATTATTCAAAAGTGTGAGGTCAAATAGAGTATTACAATTAGTTCACACAGACGTATGTGGCCCAATTACGCCTGTTTCTCATAATGGAAATCGTTATTTTGTGACTTTTGTTGATGACTACTCTAGATTCATAATGGTCTATGTCATTACAACGAAAGATGAAGTATTTCAATGCTTTAAAAACTATATTGCAAGAGTGACTGCGTTGTTCTGTGAAAGGAAAGTATCAAAAATTAGGTGTGATAATGGGGGTGAGTATACCTCAACATTATTTAAAAATTTTGTGAGGAAAAGGGAATTGATATTTCATATACTCCTCCATATACCCCACAATTAAATGGTGTTGCAGAACGCTTAAATCAAACTTTATTGAATATGGCTAGAGCGATGATAATGCAGGGAGAAATTGAAAAGGTTTTTGGGAAGAAGCAGTGCTTACTGCGGCATATATATTAAACAGGACACAGTCATCCATTGAGAAAAATAAGACACCATATGAGATGTGGCTAAATAGAAAACCTAACGTAACAAATATGCGAGTTTTTGGTTGCGTTGCCTATACGCGAATACCAGATACATTGCGGACAAAATTAGATGCTAAAGGTGTAAAGTGCAAATTTATTGGTTATACGGAGAACGGTTACAGGTTGTGGTCTAAAGAAGAAAATAAAATAATACATAGCAGAAACGTAGTATTTGATGAAGAAAGATTTTCTATTCAAAATAAAGATAAAGAACAATTTATAGAAAATAAAGTAAACGCATGTGATGAAATAGACACTGAACAAAATGAGATTGAATATGAATCAAACCACAATAAAGAAGAGTACACAACAGAAGATGTAGTTCCAGAAGATAATAAGGAAGGTACTAATCAGGACTCAATTGAAGAACAAAACAAGAATGAATGCAGACCAAAACGATCACGAAAGTTACCTACACGTTTGGAAGATTATGAAGTTGATTTTGGGTGCTTAGCGTTATTGAGCGAACTTTATGAGACTCCAAAAACCTTTAAAGAAGCAGAAAGAAGTTCTAAAAGAGAGCAGTGGAATAAAGCGATGGTAGAAGAACTAAATGCTTTGGAAGATAATGAAACTTGGGAACTAGTCGACAAACCCAAAAATGAAAAAATTATTGGAACCAGATGGGTTTACAGAGAAAAAGAGAATGACGGATGTATACAATATAAAGCGAGATTGGTTGCTAGAGGTTTTCAGCAAGACATTGAGGATATATCTCAAATACATGCACCAGTTGCACGATTATCAACATTCCGAATACTACTATCTATTTGTGTCAATTATGATCTATTTTAGAACAGTTGGATGTGAAAAATGCATTTTTAAATGGTTTAATAAAGGATAAAGTTTATATGGAGATTCCAGAAGGATGGAAGGTAAGTGAACAGAATAAAAATAAAGTATGTAAACTGAAAAGGCAATATATGGTCTCAAACAAGCTCCAAAAATTTGGAATGAAAAGTTTAACGATTTTATAACATGTTTAAATTTCAAACGATCAAAATCAGATTACTGTTTGTATACTTACCATGAACAGAACATACAATGTTACTTATTACTATATGTTGATGACATTTTGGTCGCTTGTAATGACAAAGACTTTTTAAAGCATGTAAAATTCAAATTGTGTGAAAATTTCAAAATGAAAGAATTAAATAATGTAAAAAATTTTCTAGGTATAAATGTTAATCGAGATTTTACTGGAAAAACTATTTCTATAGATCAGACCTTAGCTATTAAAAACTTATTGAAAAGATTTAATGTAGATGATTGTAAGATCTTTAAAACACCAATTGAAAAGAATTTAAATTTAAAGAACAATACTAATGAAAGATTAAAAACTGATTTGCCATTTAGAGAATTGTTAGGTAGTATGATGTATATTATGATGGGAACAAGACCAGACATTTGTTATTGTATAAGTTACTTTGGTCAATTTCTGGAATGTGCTACAAATGAACATTTCAAATACTTATTAAGGGTCTTAAAATATTTAAAGTCTACAATCAATCTAAAATTAAAATTTAGCATTTCAAATGAGAGTTTAATTGGATATACTGATGCTGATTGGGCAAACAATGTAATTGATAGAAAGTCTGTGAGTGGTTTTGTTTTAAACTGCATAATAACTTAATAAGTTGGGGCTCTAAAAGCAATCAATTGTAACACTATCTAGTACTGAGTCAGAATTTGTTGCTGTCTGTACGGCTAGTTGCGAATTGATATATATTAAGAATCTTTTAGATGATTTAATGATTAGTTATCGGTTGCCTATAATTCTGTATGAGGATAATCAAAGTACTATTAAGTTGCTTAGAAATTTCGAGAACAACAAAAGATGTAAGCACATCGATGTTAAATTTCACTTTGTTGTTGATTTAATTAATAAGGGAATTATAGATGTAACGTTTGTATGTACGAACGACCAATTAGCTGACATATTTACTAAGTCGCTTGGTTCAGAAAAATTTAGAAGTTTAGTTTTAATGTTAAGTTTAGAGTAGCGGAAGAATTCTGCAGGATTGAGGGAGGGTGTTAGAATTGTTTAATTAAGTAAATTAAGAAGTGCGGCAACTCTGCTAGAATTCTATATATTGTATGCGCCAAAAAATGTTAAGTCAGAAGAATGTATTTTAAGTGTTTATTATCTCCAATTACATTAAATAAACATACCACTATAGCTTTCAATTAAACCCTTTGTTTAACAACAATAACGATAAATTATTCTTTTTTACCAGTGTGAGGTTATGTCAATAACTAGTGAGCAACCTAGTATAACCGGTGCATTTTTGCCTATTCCACTACTTAAGAGTACTAGTGTTGGAGTGGGGAGTTAACCAGCACATACAGCAAATAACCTCAACGCTCAACGGTAACGCACAAAAAATCGCTTAATGTCACTTTAACAATGGTTTAGGGCCAGGTTCAAGATGATCCGTACCTATATCGTTTTGATCCGAACATCGTTTTGATCTGTGTATCGTCTGAAAGTATTATTACAATTTTTTTTTGAAACGGGCCATAACACCTTTAAATTTAAAAATAACCTGCTGACTTCGTACATTTTTTGCAAATTTTTATCAACCGGAAAGTCGTCATGTGTATTTATATTCAACCGGTATAGATGGAGACGAAAGAGGTGTAAGCACGTAGTTAGGAGATGGCTGAGATGAATGTGGAGAGGGAGAATGGTAGGCAGGAGATGACACAGGCGGAGGTGTATTTATTTGTACTGAATATCTATTTAAATTTCCCAATTCCGCTTCAAATAGGATATCATTGATTGCTTTCTTAGCGTATAATCTTTAAGTTGGGTCAATGCGGTTTAGAGTTTCTGCTCATTCAAATGCAGTTGAGTTACTACCACTCTTGGGTTCAGATAAATATGCACATGCCCATTCAAGTAACTCGTTTTGTTTGGCGACATGACTTCATTTGCAGAGGAAATAGATCCGTAAGAAACACTTTCTTGCGATTGTCTTTCTTCTTGCCCTTGTGATTGTAATATGTCTGAAGTAGGTACATCTAAAGTATTTGTAGAATCGTGTTCATCAGTATCAAGACTCTAAAAAAAACTTATATTTAATATGTATTACATATGCCGTCGACAGAGGAAGAATGGAAAAATATTGCTTCTGATTTTGGGGAAAGATATCAGTTCTGGAACTGCTTAGGAGCTTTAGACAAGCATGTTGCAATTCAAAAACCAAAACATTTAGGATCATTATACTACAACTATAAAGGTCACTACAGTATAGTTCTCATGGCATTAGTAAACTCACACAAAGAATTTATTGTGACAGATGTTGGTGCTAATGGCCGAATATCCGATAGCGGGGTACTATTTTACACTAAATTCTGGGAGCTGTAAATATACCAAATTCATCGGCAATGCCAGATTCAGCAGAAGAATTTCCGTATGTTTTTATATCAGACGAAGCTTTTGCATTAGGAAAAAATTTAATGAAGCCCTACCCACAAAATGCATGTAATACTGACCGAAAAATATTGAACTACCGACTGTCGCGAGGTAGATCAGTTGTAGAAGGTGCCTTTGGGACACTGCGATCAAAATTTTGAATTTTCCAGAAACCTATGTTTTGAGGCCAAGAAAGCTGCAACTAGTGGCAACGTGCTGTTATTTACATAATTATTTATTGAAAACACAGCGAAGGATGTACTTAGCATCACATTAGAGAATTACAAAACCAGATAATGCTGAATTACTTGAATTGGAGCCCGCTAGAATTAGAAATTCATCAAACGATGCGAAAATGATAAGAGAAAAATTCTGTCATTTTAATAACGAAGGCAAATTGGACATTTGTAAAAAATGATTAAATTAATTAAATAGTGAATACTGTAGTAATTATTTTTCTATTTTTTGTTTTGGAGATATTTCTTTTATTTATCATGTGTAAGTGTTTAATCAATAATAAATGTTTGTAGACAGTTTGTAGGTTAGAAGTTTTAAGTTTTTTCTCAACAAGTACCTATGTCCGACCATAAGAAAACAAAAAATCTCGTAAGATTATATACTAAGTGACATAAAAAGAAGAACACCCAGTAATAATGAATTTATTTGAACAATTTTTGTATACTAGTGTATACGAATTAGATTAGTAAACGATCACAATTTGATAAAAATTAAACTGTTAACTTCTTCAAAAAACTTAATAATGTGTTGCTCCACCACGATGTCTTGTGCACTTGAGGTATCTCATCCCATGCTATCTGTAACTGATGCTGCAAAGCCGCTAGAGTTTGTGCAGGGTGAGGTAAATTGAGTAATCTTCTTAGCATAATATCCCAGACGTGCTCGATGAGCGAAAGATCGGGAGATTGGTGGCCAAGGCAACAAAGCAATTTGATTAGCCTCAAAAGAAACCCTAGCAACATGAGGTCGTGCGTTGTCTTGTTGGAATGTGCTGTTGGGGATGGTCTGAACATAAGGTACAATATAGGGGTCTACGACCTCCTGGATGTAGCGTGCAGCGGTCAACTTACCTCTAATGAAGACCAAAGGTGACCTACTTCCAATAGCAATAGCTCCCCATACCATAACTCCAACTGTGTGGTGCACATGCCTATTCACAGAAAATTGGGGATCTTGTCTTCTCACCCTTGCACGACCGTCATACCCAAACAGAATCTGGATTCATCACTAAAGACAATTGAATTCCATTCTTGGTCCCAATTTGCCCGTCCTCTACACCACGCTAGACAATAACGTCGATGCTCTGGAGTCAGTGGTAGCACAAAAAGGGGACGGTATGAAAAGAGCCCAAAGGTTCTTATCCGTCAATAAACGGTTCGCATCCCAATCGGTCTTCCATGTTCTTCAAACTACTGGTCCGCTATCACCCGTGTAGAAGAGAAGCGGTCCCGTAAAGCCAATAGTCTAAGACGGCGATCTTCGCGTTCTGTGGTTCTTCGACGACGTCCTGTACCTCTCGCTCTTCGTGTACGGCCCTCTTGGTTTCATGCCCGAACACAGACTGCCACAGTGTTTAAACTCCGTTGCGTTCTAGCGGCTATATCTATCATACACAAACCAGCCTCACGCAATCCCACAATTCTACCCCTATCAAACTCGCTTAATTGCTGAAAATTATGGCGTCTTCGCACTGGAGGCATTGTGATTGAATTAAAGAAGCTCTTTGAAATGCAATTTAAACGCTAAATAACACTTACTTACAAATGCTTAATTCATTGTTTTAGGGCTACTTAATCGTAAGTGTTTTTGAATGAGGTTAACAAAACAACCGCTAGGGCAATATGGCTGAAAAACTGATCGTTGTTTATCTTAATATAAACAAATATATTCCCAAGAAAAAATGTACAAAATATTCATTATTACTGGGTGTTCTTCTTTCTATGTCACTTAGTATACTTATAATTCTAGGGTTGGATAATCCCGATTAAAACAGGGCGTCTGGTGTATAAATGTAAACAAGAACCTAAATAAACAAGAACTCCTTACCTGAGGTTTCTCGAATTTATCCAAAAATCGAAGATATTCAAAGGTCCAACTCTTCGGGATATAAATATCATCTACCCCGGTCCCTGATCTTCGAGAACATTCTATTTTTTTCAGTTCTCGACGGTAATTGGAGCGTAGTGTATTTATTTCTTTTTGACATCATCCATTGTAGCCTGAGGTTTAGTTTTTTATATATAATTAACAGCTTTTCCAAAGCTTCATTCATTGTATTTATTTACGTAATTTTTAATTGTTTTATCCCAGAGAATTGGCAATGTTTCGAATGTAGTAATAAAATCCTTCTCCGGTTCCAATGGCTGCGTAGGCGGCGAAGCGTCTTCAAGTTCAACACATGACTCCATGGCTGTCTGGAAGGTACTGACGAGAAACTGATATGAAACATAACACACGATCAGTCTGATGTCAATCCAAAGCAGACTGACGAAAATTATTAAAATATTTAAATATCGATCAGTCAGGTCCTTCAGTCAACGAATTACACGATCAGTTTGCCATCATTCTGACCACAATCGTGGACTGAACTGACGCCAAACTGAGCGTGTAACACCCGTCTTAGGACTTATGTCCTTTTTATATTTTTAACTGAAGTGCGCTATTCTACATTAATGGAACGCGTGTATTTTATTATTTATCGCGAATGTGCAATTTCCAATTAATTTTGCTTAGAATCTTTAATTAAATTTTAAATAATGCAAATTTAAAGAATTGAGTAACGATAAAATGTGCAATAAACTATTCTTATGTGAAATAAATTGTTTAAATAATAAAAATTTGTCTTATAATTGCTTTTGTAATCAATCGTTTGCACTTCTATCTTTAATTAGGTTATTGGAAAAATTTTGTATAGATTTTGTTTTGTATTGAATTTCGGCTTGAATGCTCATCGTGCGCATACAAATGCATCCCAAATATTTTTTGAGCTACGTTCAAATAGCGGTAAATTTACGGTTTGTTAGAATTAGTTATAATGACCTACACAGAAGATTACTTACGAAATAAATTGATTAAAGAATTGGAAGCAACCCACGTGGTAAGTTACCTTTAACACGCTTTTTATATTACTAAACAATTGCGATAATGTTGAACATAACCTTCAAAAACGCGACCGCCACATCATGCACGTCCTACTGTACTGTAATTATTCTTAAGTATATGTTTACGGTGATCTAATTTAATTTAAAAATATTCTGTGATAACGTTGACAATATGTTGAAAAGTGAAACCCTATTGTGCGCTTTTGGGGTGGCTGTTGCTGTCCTGTTAAGGTGCAGCACTTCATTGCATTCCTACTCTGGTGAGGGAAAGCCTCCAATGTTTGGTGATTACGAAGCTCAAAGACACTGGATGGAAATAACGATAAATCTTCCGGTGCATGACTGGTATCATAATACATCAAAAAATGATCTTCAATATTGGGGATTGGATTATCCACCTCTAACAGCTTATCATAGCTATGTGTGTGGATTAATTGCTGCGAAAATAAATCCGGGATATGTTGAACTGACTCACTCAAGAGGATTCGAAAGTGAAGACCATAAACTTTTTATGCGTTACACTGTTTTATTCGTAGATGTGCTTCTGTTTCTTCCAGCAGTGGTTTTCTATTTTACTAAAGTCAAGACATCTACTACATCATTATTTGGAATTATTTTAACTGTATTTTATCCGGGATTGATTTTAATTGATCATGGACATTTTCAGTATAACTGTGTATCTTTAGCATTAGCATTGTACGCAATTACCTTCATATACATGCAAAGGAATGTGTTAGCAAGCATTTTCTTTTGTTTAGCTTTAAATTATAAGCAAATGGAGCTTTATCATTCTTTACCATTTTTTATATATCTGTTAAGTACTTGTGTACCAAAACCTGGTCAAAGTAGTTCAGTGGGTGTTAGAAAACTATTTACTATTTCTTTATCAGTGATAGTAACATTTGCAGTTATTTGGTCACCATTTTTATGTAACTTAAATAACGTAAAACAAGTGCTGCATCGATTATTTCCAGTAGCTAGAGGTGTGTTTGAAGACAAAGTTGCAAACGTTTGGTGTGCTTTAAATATATTATATAAATTTAAGACTTTAGGTAACGCACAAATGTTTAGATTATGTACTGTCACAACACTTGTTGCAATTCTACCTACTAGTTTAGATCTATTTCTACGACCAAACGTAAAGAAATTTACTTTGGCTCTAATTAACTCCTCCTTAGCATTTTTCCTTTTTAGTTTCCAAGTACATGAAAAAACTATTTTGTTAGTGGCTTTACCGGTGATGCTTTACTTACCTATCGATCCTCTTACTTGCTTTTGGTTTTTGTTTGTTTCAGTTTTCAGCATGTTACCTTTGTTTATAAAAGACAAATTAATAATAGCTTTTATTTCACTTATGGTGTTCTACGTTATCATTTTTCATTTAGCTTGGGAATACACAAGTGCAAAAGGATGTAGTTACAAAGTGTTTGTTCCACGTTATGATAAAATTGTACAGTTGTTTACAGATTTGCGAAAAAGCATCACTTATGAATCATTATATGTAAACGTGTTAAATAATTCTGAAATATTGTACGACATCTTTAAATTTGTTGTTATTTGTGCCTCTTTAGTAGGGTGTGTGGGAATGACTATTTTGTCACTTATACTAGAACCGCCGCAAATGTTTCCAGATCTTTTCTCGTTAATGATTTCTGTGTACTCGTGTTTGCATTTTATAGGATTTTTTCTTTATTTTAATGTTGCTCAACTTCGAATTCCTCAAGCCGTCGAGGACATAAAGCATTTTAAATTTAAGCTGGATTAAGTACGATTCGTAGGTTTCGAGCAATAAACTTGTTAACATGTTTGGACTTTTTTTTTAACAATTGTACACTGTATCCAATTAAGTTGAAACCATATGGGAAACTTTTATTCTTAGTTTTATGAAAAAAAAGTTATTGTTTATAAAAAGTTGTGCATGGTCTAAAACTTAAAATATAATTATCAGATATCAAATATTTTGACCGTTTATACAAGGTTTGTCAAAAAATATTAATTTTATTCAAGTTTAAAGTACCTTTATTTGAAGAATATTGACAATTGTCGTTAAAAAAGTTAATCATAATAGAAAACTATTGTCAGATACCTATCCAATATTATCCATCTGCCATGAAAAAGTAATTTTTGGTAATTATTAAGTTGTGTAACAATGCAAATGGAAAAATAAACAAGTTAAACTAAGACCTAATAAATAACATTTATAACAATATATTGGAAATAAAACAATTTGTTTCTAATTCAATTCAATATATCCACCATCTTTTTCGAAACACTTAATGGTTCGTTTATCAAATTCCCTTATTACATTCTTGATCATATCAACCGTAATTTCCTGGCATGCTTCTGTAATTGTCCTTTTTAAATGGTCAATATTGTGAAAATGCCTTTGCTGGTAAACCCTATATTTTAAGCAGCCCCATAAGAAATAATCCAGAGGGGTTAAATCTGGAGATCTAGCTGACCAAAAAATGTACGAATATCTATGTATTACTTTGTAATTAAATATAGTTTCAAGATATTTCCTCACAGCTACTGTGATATGGCATGTAGCACCGTCTTGTTGAAACCATATATGTTGACGCTCTACTAATGATAATTCACCAATAAAATCGTTGTATAATTCAGTCTGAAAAAGATTTAGATATCGTTGTTCATGGAATGTCGAAAGAAATATGGTCCTATTACTTTATTTTCATAAATGCCACACCATACGTTGGTCTTGAATGAATATTGGTCGCGAGTTTTGATTGTAAAGTAAAGATTACTGTCACACCACCAGCGAGAATTTTGTAAACTGATAGTTCCATTCGATGTGAATGTTGCCTCATCGGTAAAAATTATATTTCTTAATAAAAAGGGATACTCTTCTAATTCTCCTTGTATTAACGAGCAAAATTCAAACCGTCTGTGATAATATCTTTCGTCAATGTATGAACAAACTAGGGTTTGTATGGATAATATTTGTTACTTTTTAAAATGTTCACCATTGTACCTCTACTTACTTCATTTCTGATCAAAGACATTCTTTTTCTCAATGACATTTTAGGATGTTCTACTACAGATAGTATCACTTATATGTCCTCATTAGCAACCCGCTTCTGACGTTTGTTATTGAAATTATTTTGAACACTTCCAGACTTCTTAAATTTATTTACAATTTTTGTAACTGTCGGCTGCTTCACGATGAGTCTTATAATTATCTCCCACAATCAAAACTATTTCAATTTTCTCCTCACAACTTAACAGAGCCGCCATTTCTTGTATTTTATAAATTCTAACTAAAGATTTGACGTTTGTCGTCAGTACATTATTCTATTCGCAAATTGCTAATAAACAGAATTTGTCAGGGCATCCTAGATTAAATTTTTATCGGCAAATTACAAATGCTAATACAGAGAAGTTAATAAAAATTAAAAAATTACTTTTTCATGACAGATGTATAATATTGGATATCTGACAATAGTTTTCTATTAAAATTAACATTTTTTAATAACAATTGTCAATATTGTTAAAATAAAGGTACTTTACTCTTGAGTAAATTTCATATTTTTTAACAAGTCTTGTATATACGGTCGATATATTTGATATTTGATAGTTATATTATAAGTTTTAGAACATGCACAACTTTTTATAACGAATGACTTTTTTTTTTATAAAACTAAGAATAAAAAGTTTTCCATATGGTTCCAACTTAATTGTGTGTCCAAGATAGGGATGAACAGCATGCGGCTCTCGGAAACCGTGAGAGATACAGAGTCGGTTGAATTTGGAAAAAGTTACCCATTCGAGGGGTCGACATTTTGCTGTTGAGAAACTCGCTGTGTGCGGCTTACTTTCAGAGATATTAGAGAAAAACCGAAATTGCGCCATTTCGTTTTCATTATATTCTGAAGTTATTCGAAAAGTTACCAAAAAACTGAATGCATTTTGTCATTGCCTCTTTTTCTGCTCTACAAGATGGCGTTTACGAATTTTTACTACAACGTTTCGTTTTGAAGAAACCATCATCAACTTTATTTTTTCTTATGGCACTCAAAAAAGTACACTCTGTATAAGAAAGCATTTTTCATTACAAATTCAACGACGCACTACACAATTCGTGATTTTATTGAGAAAAAATAACAAAATAAATTTTCCAGGACCGTACTTAGGACAACTGGACCCTAGACCCTATTAAGGAAGGTGAATGTAAAAAGAACCAACCCACTTGTTACTGGTGGAGGCGACGTTTCGGACCCTAATGTGTGCTTTCTTATACGGAGTGTACCTTTTTTGAATGCCATAAGAAAAAATCAAGTTGATGATGGTTTCTTCGAAACGAAACGTTGTACTG
The DNA here is from genome assembly GCA_030710515.1 of Abscondita cerata. Taxonomy (NCBI): domain Eukaryota; kingdom Metazoa; phylum Arthropoda; class Insecta; order Coleoptera; family Lampyridae; genus Abscondita; species Abscondita cerata. The sequence goes on from JALBCR010004276.1 coordinate 186,013, forward strand.
AAAATTCGTGAACGCCATCTTGTAGAACAGAAAGAGTGGCAATGTCAAAGTGCATTCAGTTTTTTGGTAACTTTTCGAATAACTTCAGAATATAATGAAAACGAAATGGCGCAATTTCGGTGTTTCTCGAATATCTCCGGAAGTAAGCCGAACTCATCGAGTTTCTCAACAGCAAAATGTTGACTCCTCGAGTGGGCAACTTTTTCCAAATTTAACCGACTCTGTATCTTTCACGGTTTCCGAGATCCCCATGCTGTTCATCCTTATCTTGGACACACTGTATACATTATGACGCCCGCTTTAGGATATTTAGGTGAAGCGATCGCAGTTACCCACGAATGGTGAAAAGTGTGAAGTGATTTTCACCGGCACAAACAAATCTAAAAACTTGATTATTCTCTCATTCGAATATCCGTTAATAGTTTCAAATAACAAATTAGTTAAAATGTTTTTTGAGTTTTTCCTTTACAATACAAGGATTTGATACTTTCTAAGGTACGTACTTTATTCGATTGTGATGGTCATTTTATACTTTCCACAAACTGATTTAGATTTCACAAATGTATTAAGTATTTATCCTTTGAGCATTGATTATAAAATTCGCTTTGAGTCAATAATTGTGTTTTATTTTTTACTTTACACTATTTTAGTGGAACGTTTTGGAATTCTGTCTGGTTAGTGGTTGTTTTGTCTTTGTTTCATGCAGCATTTTGCTGAAGTTTTCAAGTACACATAGGTTGTACATTGAACTCTAATTATAATTTATTATTATGTCTCAAATGTTTTTATAATATATGTACATAATTAGATGTGTTTGCTTTAGATAAATGTTGTGATATGAACCAACAACGACAAATGCACTTTACATTTAATTTATGTTAACAAATTCAGAACGAAGGAAAATTGTGCGTTCTTAAATGATATGATACATTGTTTAATATTTCAAGCGAAAGTAGGTAGATATGTATTTTGGGTCAACTTGATGTATCTCGAATCAGAATTTTGAAATTTCTTTGGGTATTTATTTCGTAGACAATCGAAGAATTTGAAACAAAAACGTCTTCCGTGATTGGGATCGTCTCGAAAAAGTAACCGTAGTTGCCAACTTATCGTAAGGGCTTCATTTTATTTAATTACACAAAATATTTTTTTGTAATAGATTATTGTTAATTACATTTTCTACAATTCTTACTTGAACAATCTTCTCCAAAATATAACAGTTTTACTGTAGGACTGTGGTCCATTATTTATTGTTTTATTGTATTTTTGAAATATGATCGTCACGCATTACTTCTGCTTGGTTAATTACAAATTGTGTAGTTTATCTTATTTATGTTTTCATGATAGCTGTAGTAGACAATAACATACTTACAATATGCAATTTTTTCCTCGATACTATTCAATGTATTTTAACGCTGATTGTAATTTTAATTTGACAATTAGTTTAAGTGGGTTTTTAAAATCCTTGTAGCAACTCTAGTTTGACGGGTTTACTTGGAATTTATTTCTCATTAAATGAACAAAAAATATATTAATACACACACTTCTATCACCTAAAAGTTGTTGTAACTAATGCTTTGAAATTTTTTTATGTCGTTTTAAACAGTATCGGCACGAAGGGAATCCCACTATTATTAAACCAGCTTCAGCGCGAGTGTCTTGACTAGACAAATTGAAATTTTTCAAAGTTTTGTATGTTTTTAAATAACTTATATTAAATTATTAAAAAAATTTTTAGTCTTTTCCAATATATTTTTTATTCAATTAAGTAATTTCGACTTTTCAATAAATTAAAGTCATATTCAGAATCTATTTACAATTAATTTAAAAATTATATTAAAAAGAGAGAGCTTGACAAATCTAATTTGGAGTCGCAAGCCGCACAAAGAAATGACATACAAACAGTAATACTATTGACTAATCACTAAAACACCTTGTATGCCAATTTGCAGAAAAATCAGAAACGCATGTCATTTCTAGAAAACGCCTTTAATCTAGTGTCGCCGTTATTCACCGCGCTGCGTTCAACGGCAACTTTGAATCTAATTATTTTTAATTAACTTAATATTCTCACTCTAATTTTTTGATATGTTATTTATTAATGTTTAATCTGTACGTAAGTCAATTTGCAGAAAAATCAGAAACGCACGTCATTTCTAAAAAACGCCTTTAATCTAGTGTCGCCGTTATTTACCGCACTGCGTTCAACGCCAACTTTGAATCCAATTATTTTTAATTAACGAAATATTCCACTCCAATTTTTTGATATGATATTTACTAATGTTTAATCTGTATGTATGCCAATTTGCAAAAAAATCAGAAACGCACGTCATTTCTAAAAAACGACTTTAATCTAGTGTCGCCGTTATTCACCACGCTGCGTTCAACGGCAACTTTGAATCCAATTATTTTTAATTAACTTAATATCCTCACTCTAATTTTTTGATATGTTATTTATTAATGTTTAATCTGTACGTATGTCAATTTGCAGAAAAATCAGAAACGCACGTCATTTCTAAAAAACGCCTTTAATCTAGTGTCGCCGTTATTCACCGCGCTGCGTTTAACGCCAACTTTGAATCCAATTATTTTTAATTAACGAAATATCCCACTCCAATTTTTTGATATGATATTTACTAATGTTTAATCTGTATGTATGCCAATTTGCAGAAAAATCAGAAACGCACGTCATTTCTAAAAAACGCCTTTAATCTAGTGTCGCCGTTATTCACCGCGCTGCGTTCAACGGCAACTTTGAATCAATTATTTTTAATTAACGAAATATCCTCACTCTAATTTTTGATATGATATTTACTAATGTTTAATCTGTACGTATGTCAATTTGCAGAAAAATCAGAAACGCACGTCATTTCTAAAAACGCCTTTAATCTAGTGTCGCCGTTATTCACCGCGCTGCGTTCAACGCCAACTTTGAATCCAATTATTTTTAATTAACGAAATAGCCCACTCCAATTTTTTGATATGATATTTACTAATGTTTAATCTGTACGTATGTCAATTTGCAGAAAAATCAGAAACGCACGTCATTTCTAAAAACGCCTTTAATCTAGTGTCGCCGTTATTCACCGCGCTGCGTTCAACGGCAACTTTGAATCTAATTATTTTTAATTAACCTAATATCCTCACTCTAATTTTTTGATATGTTATTTATTAATGTTTAATCTGTACGTATGTGAATTTGCAGAAAAATCAGAAACGCACGTCATTTCAAAAAACGCATTTAATCTAGTGTCGCCGTTATTCACCGCGCTGCGTTCAACGCCAACTTTGAATCCAATTATTTTTAATTAACGAAATATCCTCACTCTAATTTTTTGATATGATATTTACTAATGTTTAATCTGTACGTATGTCAATTTGCAGAAAAATCAGAAACGCACGTCATTTCGAAAATTCGAAAATTTTTATTATTTTGTAACATTATTGAACGGTTTATTTGTTTTCAATACTCTCAATTTATTTTTAAGTACGTAAACGGGAGACGAAAATCTATGGCTGGAATCTATGGCTAACTTCACATGGGTATCTATTCCTAGAGCAGAAGAAGAATTTCCATCACGGATAGAGCATAACCGGGGACGCGTGTGCGGAGAATATCAGGCGAGGTAGGAATTAGTGCTCCTCTTGTTTTCACAATACGCATGTTTGGACCGAAGAAAATATTGTAATGGAATCTGGGCATCATACACGTTTTTCATTGAATATTTGCGTGCGTATTGTAGGCGACGGGTTTCTAGGTCCTGTTGTTTTGCCAAACCGATTAACAGGCGTTGCTTACCTCAACTTTCTGCGGAACACAGTACCAGATCTTGTGGACGATATTTGTTTGGACCAAAGGCAGTAAATGTGGTTCCAGCATGTTTATACTCCAGCTCATTTTTCGATTGCCTTTAGGGAGCATTTACACCAAACATGTCCACGTTAATAGGTAGGAAGAGGCGGACCTGTATTATGGCCTGCAAGATTGCCTGATTTAAACCATCTAGATTTCTTTTTTTTTGATATTTGAAAACTCTGGTCTACTCCTGTTATTAGCCTCGAGGAGCTGCAGCTACGAATTAATCAAAAATTCCAACAAATCCAAGGCAATTAAGGGGTTTTAGAAAGAATTCGAATACCCTTCAGACGAAGATGTCTTGCCTGGAGGAGAGCACTTTGAACATCTTATGTAACTTTATTTTTGTTTTTGCTACAAGCTTCTTTTGCTTGTTGTACATAATAAGTAAATTATAAATACATAATTGCAAATAAATGTTTCAAGAAAGAATAATTTTTCATATCTCCGAAACCGTTACATTCTCTACCAATGTTTATTAAGAGTTTTCTACTTATTTCGGTCCATACTATTCCTTCAAATATTTTCCACTCTTTTTTAACACCCTGTATATGTGACGTTCTTTATAAAATCTCTTGTTCGATTTGTCAGCAGAAGTTGGGTACTAACGTTCAACGTTACATTATTGAGACGTTATCCTTATGTGGATGTAGGGTGAATAAATCACTATGTGGCAGGAAAACTAAAACTTCAGTTGTCTAATATATTTTTTATGCGAACGAAAGCGAAAAATTGATTTGCCTGATATGACTTTCGAATTCTGCGCACTCGTGACAATAATGACGAACATGGTGTTTTACTTATGGTTCCAGCTCTTCTCTTTCCCTCTTCATGAACTTTGAAATAGTTAAAATTTATAGCAGTACTAAAACATTTATGATTTTTTTTACTCCACGTCGATGGGAAGTTATGAAATTTCTAAACCCAAAATTTTAATACTCGTTTTTTTTCATATCTATTTCTTTCGGTTATTTTATTTTTTTGTTAGGTGCGATTGGTCTTCAAATGTGTCCCATAGTTCCTTTTTGTTTAAGTAGGCAAACGCCTTTGTTAGATTAACAACAAAAGCATAATTTGTTTCTCGGTTACTTTCTCTTATTTTGCAATTAATTGTTGTAGTGTGAATACATTATTTATAGTCCTTCCTTTTCTGAATCCGTTTTGTTCCTTAATTAATATTGTTTCCGCATTTGCCTGTACTTTTCACTTATAATTCTTGCATATATTATCTTGTATTCCACGTTAAGTATACTTGTGCTTCTGTAGTTATTTATATTATCTATATCTAATTTTTTGTCTATAGGTTGAACCACGGTGATGTTCCAGCTAGCTGTGCAGTAATCGATATTTTAGTAGCAGACCGCTATATTTATTTAACTTTATGCACACTGAATTTTGTTGATTGTATATGTCATGTTCTAGAACCCGGTTGTTCTAGAATCTAGATCATCCACGAAGTTTTTCCAAATTTCTCTACGCACTTCTTAGGTTATGTTTTTACTTATGTTTCGTTTTGTTTTGTATTGTTGGTATTTCTCTTCATTTTCTTTGTCTTGGATCTAACGTTTAACGATTTTACGTATTCACTGCAGGTTCTGCTAACAGTCACGTTATTTATTCGTTTAGTACATTTTATAGTTATTTAACAAACGAGTGTATTAATAAGGGCTATTAACAATCGAGATATTTTAAAGCGTGAGCGACGCGAGCGCATTAATGTTTGAGATTGTTAATCGTAATTGAAGAGTTAGTTACAGAACTTTTCCGTCGACAGTACTTTGTAATTTTAATAAAATTATAACTAAAAATTGTAGAAAAGATATGCTATTGTGAACGCATTTTTAGAAAGTACCGTTTTGTGAACTCGCCACAATTTTTAATTGTATAACATAACCTAACTTCATTGTTTCTACTTTTTTGTGAGCTTTGTATTTGATCATTCTTTGCCTTTTTGTCTTTTGTATGGATATTTGACAACAGTATTTTAATTAAGGTCACTAGTTTTCATCACAGCGAAACAAAGTGTATAAATCTTTTTTGTGAGAACGGATTGGTGCTTATTCAAAATAGTGATGCACCTACAAAGACCGAACCAGAAATGGTTGACAATGTTTGATAAATGATACAAGAAGCCCAAGTACATTTCTACATTGCCTGTAAACAAGTTGAACTTTTGATAATGGTTTGTCACATCATACCAAACAAATATATTCATTCATATCGCTATTGTGTACAAGTGGTTCACCAACTTATTGCGACAGGATTGATTATTCTGCATGTGTTCCAACTTAAGATTTTTTAACGATGAAGTTTGATTTCACCTTAATGTTATATTACACAACATGCGCATGTAGCGTTTATAAAAAAACATTTTCTTAAAGTGGTTCCTCTACACTTCCAAAAGATATTTTTAGGAGTCGGAATGTTTATCGGGCCATTCCTTTTTTATAGTTTTTATTTTCTCTTCCAACCCTGCTTGAAGAATTTAACTTTTGAACAATGAGTAAACAATATTGAAGAACTGCGTGAGAAAATAGTTTGTAAAATAGATGAGCTGACACCCTTAAATGTTATTAAGTGTTATCATCGGAATGTTATGTTCAGTACAAAAATGTCTCAAAGTTTGTGTGAACAAATTGAAGATTTATTACAACTGTAAATTAATGTTGATTTGTTATTATTAAAATTTGCTTTGCTATAAATTATGACAGATTTTTTATTTACATTTTCATATTGTAATTGTTTGACACATAAAATGACAACTTTAGGTATACACATTTATGCTTAGTTGCCTATACTAAAAATCGTTCATTAATAGGGATCATTAATGAACGATTTTGTTTACGTTAATGTAAGTCATAAATGACGGTCGACGGAAAAATATTGTATTGAGATGTAAGTGTTATATGTGGTGCCCCAGAAGATCAGTATAAACCTGTATAGTGTGGTGAAGAAACCGTGTGCATTTGTGGATTGGTTCATTTTGGCAAAGCATTTGCTTCAAGGTTTAGAAAAATCACTAAAACCTAAACATGCCAACCCTTATTCACCTTAGTATTCATATGTAATAATATTAATTAAGTGTGTAAACATTATCGAAGGTAAATAAGAACATAAAATATAACAGTACAGCCATTTGCATGATTAAATAATGATTAAATGTAAGAATAACATACAATTTATAACTAATCGCCATTCTGCTCATCATTTATCAAAAAACTCTTAAATTTTGATTATCAAAATGTTGGTGGAATGGGGTCTAAATTAGAACTTTTTGCTATTAAAGTTAATTCTGGTTTCTATGATGTTGAATCTTGACTTTGTGATAATATTTCTAATGAAGAATTGAATTTATATAATTATTGTATTTTTCGTGCAGATCATAATATTAATACCAGTAATCAGGTTTTGTGAGGTGGTGTTTTAATTGCTGTTTGAAATATTATTTATTCTTCTGTTGTCTTACTTAGCCGTTCTGTTGAAAGTATTTGTTAGATTAAAACTTGAAACTTGATTTAATTATTGGTGGTGTGTATTTTCCTCCTTTAACTAATTGTAATATTTATGAACTTCATTGTGCTGATCTTGAATTTCTTTTTTAACAATTTTCTAATTCATACTATATGGTAGCTGATGATTTTAATATGGCTCAGTTAATTTGGTATAATCATGATCTTGTTATTTCAATTGGTAATAATCGAGATATTAATAAGTGTAACATTGTTAATGTGACGTATAAGTTCATGAACTTAAGGCAAGTCAATATGATTCCCAATGATCGCAAATGTTTTTCTTGATCTTATTTTTACAAATATCGATCATTCGTTCTCTTGACCCTCATTCCCAAATAGTTTACATCACATTTCGTATTCCTAGTTATTCAGTGTTTCATCTTATAATATTTTAAGACTTTAAGAACTCAGTATAAAGATTTGAGTTGGAAACTATGACGAGAAAAACGTATGCGCAAGCCTTATTTGTTATTTTAAATTTATTGACGATTTTTGTTGTTATCCAGATAAATTTCAAAACAACACTGTACGCTTTCTCTGTAAACAAAAATATTTAACGTCAATACACGTTTGTTAAATTGATTAGCGAAGAGGATTCGACTGACGAAAAATACAAAAGAAGAAGAGAATATGATGAGGAAGACGAAGAATCAGCTTTCGGAAGAAACAAAAAACGATACGATCACCAGCTGCTAAATCAAGCAAGAATACTGAAGATATGATACTAAAGGAAAATAGGGAAATGAGAAAAGAGATGGGTGATAAATTTAAGGAAAACAAGAAAGAACTGCAACAGTTTAATAGAAGAAATACAAGAAAAAAGAAAGATAAAAAAATGGGAAGAAGAAAAGCAACAATTAACTGGTAAAGTCGAAAAATTGGAAGAAACAATACAAAAACAAGAACAAATGAGAAGAAAAACAATATAATAATCAAATGATTAACAAATAACAAGAAACACACAAGAGAGGAGATTGAAGGATTCCTATACAATTAAATAGGAGTAAAAGCAAAAATAGTAGATACATACAAAATAGGTAAAAAAAATTACCAAAGACGAAAGAGAAATACAAGCAAAGATTATCCAGATGGCCAAACAAGATCAAAAACAGGAAGCAAAAAAAATTGGATACCAGAAGGTAATAATAAACGATCAATTCTATAAATGGAACAAGAGGGATAAAAAGAGTTTCAAGATCAAAATGGAAAGAATCTAATAGAAGAATCAAAAACTAATATCAAAAAGAATAGACGGAAACGACGATGACAAAAGCTATGAACAAGGATTTGAATAGAAATATATGCAAAACGATAAATAAAAAGAAAACAATGAATGTTGCAACCTGAAACATAAGAACAATGCTATTCTCAGGAAAAATGATGGAAGTGACTAAAGAATTAAAAAGATATAAAATTGACTTAGCAGCTATTACAACAGTGGTTTCCAACCTTTTTTGTACCTTCGCCCCCTTTAAAAAAAAATTGTTGCGCCCCCTTAAATTTTCTAACAATCTAATTTCATAAATACTCAATTCGCGGCGAGGATTGTGGATTACGTATACCTACTTATTTTGCTGATTCATTTATTTGACATCTATTCGACTTTTTTCGGTTTGTATTCGAAAATGATATTTTGGAAATTTTTGCATACCCCCGTGCAACAGTCTTGCGCCCCTAGGGGGGCGCGCCCCACAGGTTGGAATCCACTGCTTTACAATGTTCTAGTTAGGAGAAGCCAAACAGGGCAAGAATGGAATTGGTTTCATAGTAAATAAAGGAATAAAAGTAATATGTTTTAAACCCATCAATGGTAGAATATGCTATTTAAGAATTGAGGAGAAACCTGTGAATATGTCTCTTATTTGCGTATTTGCACCTACAGAAGCTGATAATAAAAGAAATGACAAATTTTATGAAGAATTGGAAAAAAACATGTAGGGATACACCAAAACAAGATCCATGGCAGGAAAACAAACGCTTCACGAAGAAACAAATGACAATGGGAATAGGTTAAGTAATCTTGCAATAGCAACAAATATGATAATTAGTATTTAAACATAAACAAATAGATAAAGAAACATGCGTGATTCCAGGAACAACTAATGGAAATCAAATAGACCACGTATTGATCAACAAGAGCCAAGGTAAAGTAATCAACGATGTAAGGACTTACAGAGGCGCAAATGTAGATCATTATATGGTAATAACAAGTATGATAAGAGAGTATAGAAAAAGAAAGAGAACGGAAAACACAAGAAATGGAACTTAATAAAAGCAAGAGGATGAACAAATATGTAGACTTCCACATATTATTATATGAAACAGAAGAATAAGAAAAGAAAATAAAATACAGTGAATGAATGAAGAAGAAGGAGAAGAAGAAATAAGAAATAAAAATATAGTAACAGAACCAACCTACGAAGAAATTAGAGACATCATAACAAAATAAAAAATGGTGAAGAACCTGGATGTGATAAAATAAATGGAGAAATACTGAAGTACGGTGGAGAGGAACTCCATAAAAGATTATACAAAATGATTAAAGAAATATGGGGAAAAGAAAAGATGGCAGCAGAATGGGAACATGGAATAATTGTACCTATATCAAAAATGGGTGATTTGGAGCAATGAACAAGTACAGGGGTATTACAATTTTTTAAACACAATGAATAAAGTATTCACAACATTAATCCAAAAATGTCCTTCGATACATGTCACGCACCAGATAATGGAAAAATGTTATGAACGTGAAATTGAGCTACATCTACCATTTGTAGATTATGAACAGGCATTCGACATAATTAAATGACTAAAACCTCTAAAAGAACTACAAAACATTAAGGTACCAAGGTCTACAAATGACAATGAAAAATACAAAAGCAATAGTAAGGACAAGAGAAGAACAAATTGGAATATTTGTCATCAATATGGGAGTACATCAAGGAGAGCACTCTCGGCAACATTGTTCATTGTAGCATTAGAAGGGATAATAATAAAGATAAACATTCAGGAAACAATAAGAAACAAGGAAATTCAAATACTAGCCTACGCCGATGATATTGTTATAATATTGAGAGCATGGAATGAATTAAGAATAGCCTTTAGAAGAAAACTAGAAAGAGAATCAAAGAAAATGGAACTCGCAATAAACGAAGGCAAAACTAAATATACCAGGTGTTCCATTTTAATCAATCCACGCAATTAACTTCTGAATTTGACTTTTTCAGAAAATATGTTTGAGACAAAAGTTATTGGGTTTGGAGGGGGACATGTGATGATGATCTTCAAATTGACCTTCAACTTCACCTTGAAGGTTTTTTAAGGTCAACTCGGTTTTTTTTTAAATAGAACCCCTATTTTTCACACCGGATTTAGGAAGAACGGAAAATTGTACGTCTGAAATGATATTAACAAGTTTATTTTTTGTGAACTTAATAAGGTTGAAAAATTTAGAGCATCGATGTAGAAAAAGAAACTTATTGCATTTGTTTTTGAATTTAGTTCTTCCCGTCGTGCGTTTCGTTAACAATCTTTATTTAACTTTGAAAGTAATAATTTAAAAAAAATGGAGGATTATATTTTAAGCATTTGACCTCAAATAAACCTTATAAAGGTCACAAAAATAAACTTGTGAATATCATTTCAGACGTACAATTTTCAGCTCTTTCTAAATCCGGTGTGAAAAATAGGGGTTCCTATTTTTAAAAACCGATTTGACCTTTAAAAAAATCCTTCAAGGTGAAGTTGAAGGTCAATTTCAAGGTCATCATCAAATGCCCCCCTTCAAACCCAATAACTTTGTCTCAAACATATTTTCTGAAAAGGTCAAATTTAGAAGTTAATTGCGTGGGATTGATTAAAATGGAAGACCTGGTATGAAATGCTAGAGAAGAAAAACAGACAATATTAAAGAGGTGAAAATTGATGAATTCAAATTTGAAAAAGTAAGAACATTTAGTTACCTAGGTGTACTATTAAACTGTAATAATGATAGAAGTGAAGAAATAAAAGAGAGAATACAACTAGGATTTAAAGCATTCTATGCCAACCGTAATATACTGGAAAATAAAAAAATAAGTATGGAAACTAAGATACGGATATATGAACGCCTCATTAGACCAGAGACGATATTCTCAGCAGAAACAATGTCCACCAAAAGGAGAAAATGAAAAAGTTAGAATATTTGAAGAAAAATATTAATAATAGTAATGGGTGCAAAGAAGAAGGAAAATCAAGAATACCCGCAGTATATAAACTACGAAATTTTGGAAAAAGTGGAAGGGAAGAAGCAATAACACACAAGAATATTTAAGGATATAAAGAAAAGAAAGAAACTGAAGCGACCAATCCACCCTAATAATAAGGATTCATGCTTCGGAAATAAGAGGCCATATTCTCAAACAGAATGAAAGCTTAATATTAGAATGATATCGACAGCAAATCATCTAATGGAACACGGGAATTTCAAAATTTTGGAAACACTAAGTTGAGTTTTAAGTCTGATATTTGCATCTTAGTTCTGTTTATTATGATTGTATTTACCTTGAGGATCTTATTTACTGTTGAAATTTTTTGTTGTTAATTTTTCGTTTGTTTATTATTATTATTTTGCTTTTGTTTAGTTTTTTGTAAAGAGTTTTTCGTAAATAAATACAATACAATACCTATGATATTCACTTATTTTGGAATGTACTATAACTATACACATCTATTTTTTTATTTAAAAACTAGTTTGACTTCTGACATCGTTTGCTTAACAATATGGCATTTCATTTCATGTTTGAAAAGAAATTTAAATTAGTTCATCATTTCAGGAAGTAATAGATCTATCTGACAATTGCGGTGGCAAATTTTCGTGTACTATTGTTTCGGAGAAGTTTGAAGGAAAGCCACTGCTAAGCAGGCATCGGTGAGTGTTTGTTATTCTAGCACACGTGCGACTTAAATTTATCTTTAGGATGGTTAATAACGTTTTACAAGAAGAACTCAAAAGTATACACGCCTTCTCCCAAAAAACATTTACACCAAAGCAGTGGTCAGAACAACAAAAGTAATGTCGCAATCAACCAATCACTTAGTTAAACGTAAGCATTAATTTATTGTTTGTTATTATCAACGATAGGTTTTCCAGGTTTAAAGTTTACTGTATCGGCACCTGGAAAAGTAATCTTGTACGGAGAACATTCGGTTGTCCACGGCAAATCTGCTATAGCCTCTAGTTTGGGTTTACGCACCAGATTGCATTTTTCTGAAATATCCGTGCCAAACCACATCACTATTACAATACCGGTTGTTGATGTAACATGTATTTTCGAACTTGAGGTATTTTTTTATTAACGTTATTTGTTAGACAATCTACTTTACCACATCGTTTTTATAGGAGGTACGAAGAATAATTGGAAACCTTCCAGCGATCGAGTGGCACAAACCAGACGCGATCAATCATGAAGAATTTTTGGTTGCAATAGATAAGTTTGTAAAACAAATTTCGAAATCGAATTTGAATACTCAACAGTTGATTTCTTTAACGTGTGTCTTTTACTTGTACTTTGGAATACTTCGTTCGGTGGAATTAAAACCCTTTTCTATAAAAATCGAAACTGATCTGACCGTTGGTGCTGGCACGGGAAGCTCCGCTTCTTTCGCAGTTACACTAGCAGGTGCTTTCATACATTATTTACGTTTAAAAACCAACAACAATCCCGCGCTTACGTTTAGCGAAGAAGAACTTGCTATCATTTCGAAATGGGCTTATTCTGTCGAAAAAATTTGTCACGGAAAGCCATCAGGTAGGTACTAACCTGCTCATCTACAAAACAGTCATCGGAGAATATAACCAATTTTTGCTTTTGATATTCAATATGTTTTGTTTATAAACCATGTAGGAATCGACAACACAATTTGCACCTACGGATCAATGGTAGAGTTTCGTAAAAGCTATGGAATGCAATTTTTTTCAATTTCCGAATTGGAACTTTTGTTAATCAATACCAAGCAATCAAGATCTACGAAACAACTCGTCAGTAACGTTATGGTTTTAAAAGAAAATCACAGTTCGGTCATTGAATTAATTTTAAATGCTATGGATGAAATTGCGAAAAGTGCTTTGGCCCGAATATTAGAAGTTAGCAAAAGCCCTACGGAAAATCTGAAAGAACATTACGATCGCTTAGGGGTAAGTTTACAAGAAAAAATTAACTGCGACATACAATTAATTTCGTTTAGGAATTGACAAACATGAATCAGTGCATGCTTCAAGCGCTCGGGGTATCGCATCCGAAATTGGACGAAATATGTGCAATACTTAAAAGTGTGGGTCTTTTCGGTAAACTTACCGGAGCTGGTGGAGGCGGTTATGCGTTCTCCATTATTCCCCCTTACATAAAAATGGAAACAATTCGACCACTAATTCAAGAACTAAATTCTAAAGGTTACGATACTATTTTAAGTAAGCTAGGAGGTTCGGGGGTCGCTATACATGAGTACTAGTTAAGTTTTGAGAATGTTATATGTTATTCTATTTTCTTGCATTTAAATAATTGTTGTTGGTTATACTTTCCACTCCCTTTTTATAATTTAAAGCAATAACACATGTATTTAAAGATAAACTTTGTTCTTAAATTGATCAATTTGTACGTAACATTTGATGAATGGATTCCCAATTAGTTTCAGTGTAGAATCTTGTTTTTAATCTATTTTTTAAAATTTGGAATTTATTGTTAATTTGTTTAATAAATGAGCATAGAAAAATTTGAAGTGGTAGTTTAATATTTAGTTTAGGGTCCTTTCACCCGAGACATTTTAGAAATCAACAAGATTTATTGCATTTGAAACATAACGCAAACTTACCAACTAAACAAAGTTTATACGGGATTAACATTACTCTGAAATGGTGAAATATGAACATGCGATCACGTGATCTCTAATTTTTATTATCTACTAAATAAATGCTATCTGCGTTACGCTAATACAAATCAAACGAAACAATCTGGTAGATACGAAACCTTAACCTTCCGCGTCTTGCATTAATAACTTAAATTACGCACAAAAATAGAATTAAAATCGCACCGAAAGGTAATATACACGTAATTACGAAAACACTTCGCGACAGTTTATAATTTACAACATGAGATTCAAAGCTCTTTTAATTTTGGTATTATTCACATATTACTTAAATAAAAACATAAATACCCGAAGTTACGGCTTACTGTGAACCCGGGCCGAGAAGTCGAATCAAAATAATTCTTACGTTGATACAAAAACGTTATTTTTAACAGATTCTACAAGGTAGAAGTGTATGTTTGTGGATCGGGAATTTAAAAACCGCAACATGGCGAAACTGGGTAAAGGTTAAAATTTTCGGTCGTATGAGGAAATGCGAATTCGCTAACTTGCGAAACGAGAAAAAACACCCCTAACTAACTTGAAACTCGAAATTTATTTATTCTCCAGTACAAATACGTGCATTACTCACGCAACTAAAATCAGCGAGAGCCGATCATCGACTGTCTGAAAACGGCAATTGGGGCATTCTTATGATCCCTGGTGCATGTACCGCTCATAGAACTTATTAGATGATGAAATTTCAAACTACATAAAGAAAATTACAATCGAAAGGATGTTTTTAATATAACCCAAGACTTTAGCATAAGCTACGCTGCCAAATAATTGTAAGTGAGTCAAATCTGGTTTTCTTCCATGTTCACTGTTGAGCTTCTGTTTACGAGGTATGTTGCCTTGCCGTTTAATTGCGGAGTATAAGGGATTGTGTTTTCCATTATTATGCCCTTACGCCTACACCATTTTTGCAATTTATTATTTGCATATTCACGTCCGTTATCACATTTTAATTTCGAAACTTTTTTATTAAGAATGCACTGACTTCTTGAACGTATTGTTTCACGTATTCTGTTACTTCATCTTTTCTTCTTAATAAATATAGCATTGTATGGTGAGTATAGTCGTCCAAAAACGTTAAAAAATACTTCTTATTCCACGTTTCAGGTTCAATTGGCCCGCAAAGCTCGGTATGGATAATTTCAAATGGGCTTAAAGCTTATACCTTATTTCTGAAAACGGATTTCTTGTTTGTTTAACCTTTAGACAAATCTCACAAATACTTTCCAAGGTAACTAATTCTTTTGTTGTTATATTCATTCTCGTTGTATTGTTATCAACTTTTTTGTTTAATTAATACTGAGATGTCTAATTTTCGATGCCATTTCTTAGATTATTCTTCATTTTTATCAACAGCTTTCATTTTTTACTTCTTTTAGATCTGTTGGGTATAAACCATTTGATTGTTTCTTTCCTTCAATTATTACTTTACTGTTTTTACTTATAGTCACTTCGCCATCTTTTTCTGTTATAGCATTTACAGACAGTAAATTTTTGTCTGGTTCGAATAATACATTTGTAAGTTTGCATGAATTAGTTTCGATTGTTCCTTTTCCTTTTGCTTCCATAAAATGATCTTTCTTAGCAACTGATATCTTTGTATTTTCTTCATCTAGGTCTTGAAATATATAAATTTTGATTTTTGGTCATATGACTTGTGCACCTTGAATCGACAATAAACTCCTTTAATGTCATTGGTGGCGGTTATGAAAGCCACTTTATTTTTATTCGAAGCATTCTTCTTTCTAAAACAACAATGCTTCTCCTGATGGTTATTCTTTCTGCATATTCTGCATGCAATTTGTTTATTGCGACAAAGTGAAGATTGGTATATGTCTAGTTGTTCCACATGTAAAACATGTTTTATTGTGACTAGCGGTATTTTTCATACGTGACGGAAAAAATACCTTTATTGTATAGTTTTAAATGCCACTTCTTTACTTTCAGTGTTATCTTTATTTCTGTCATCTTCTGCAATAAGTCTTGATGTTAAATTAGTTAGTGTTTGTTCTGATTTGTGTGCCGACTCCCAGGCAGTGATAAAATATTTAAATTTCTTGAGAAAATCGTTGCGACCCCTTGCCTTGTGAACGCTTTCTGCGTTTGTCGAGCCCGTCTCCATCCAGCTGGTGGACACCTCCTGCAACGTCTACAGTAGTGGTGGGGATACCTCCAGGCGTCCAGTAGCTTAATTCACAAGGTATTTACTTATTTTTGCAATAGAACTTATGCGCAATTGAATTTTATTGCGTTGCTTAATCTTATTAAATCGGCATTTATTCTGAATTCATTTCGAACTTTTATTAAAAATTTTTGCGGGCGTAAATTTTTTGTTTTTAATTTCGTGGAATGCTTTGGTGTTCGAGTATATTTTGTTCGCGTTTTGAGATCATTTCAAGATTAAAATCGTACTTAACCAAAGGTAAGGGTACTATCGACACATTTTCGTTATTTATGACGTCTTAAATTAAATTCCCAAATTTCTTGTGGGCCACGACCACTCCTCTGAGCTAACCCCTCCTCTTTTTTTATGTTGCATTGTGCATGTAACACTGTTGATACTTTTTGGTTGGTTAACAGTTTCGGGTTGGTTCGTTAATGGAATTAAAAATTAAGAAGGGACAAAATCGCTTCTTAATTTTGTAAATTAAGTAAAGTTCCGTTCTTAACGTTGACGTTGAAGGGTCGTCTTTGGAAGTATCACGGGGCATTAAATAATCTGCGGTTATATGACCGATTATAGATGTAAGAACTAGTATGTGAAGTATTATAATTATCGAAAGTGTGGCGGATTTGCAGGTACCTATGCAATGCCTACTCGTACGAACATTCAGCAAGATATTTGTGTATATATTATTTTGTGAACTTCCGAACCATTATTTTCCGGCAATCAAATAATTAAGTGCTGATGCTTTAGTGGCAAAATTTAAGTGCAATGGGGATTATTTTGGAATCTCGACAATTGAGAAATTTTCGGTTAAACAAAATGCGATTCAGCAACTGTAACCTTGGTCACATTTAACGTTGTTTACGGAATAGGAAATAATTCTCGAATCGAGATTTGGTCACAACAATGGTGGATGGTTGTATTTTGCAACATTTTTTTTGCGGCTTTGATGGTTTTGCATGTGCCCATCGCAACGCGGTTTTTCAATATGTCGTAAAATTGAGGATATAAGCAAAGCTAGGGGAGGAACTTTTTCGGTTCGTAAGGCGGTCCGCTGCGGAGGTCCCTCGCCTTCGAAAAATATTGTCTTGTTTGTCTTTTCGATTTTGATAGGAATCCGAAAATATTAGTTCCAAATTCCGCTTCAAACGCGTTTTTTTTTTTTAATTTCTCGTAAAACAATGAGCGCTACGAAGGGCGCCGATAAAAACGGTAATATTTTCGAATGGGAAGCTGAAAAAGCGAATTTATTCAAATTCTCACCGATATATTGGCGTACTACATAATTTGGTGTTACCGTATAATAGCAGATACCACCGAAGCATAAAAATGGTTACAATATAAATTGATGACAAGAAATATTTAATGTACTTAAATTTATAACGCAAATAGCCCACTGTTGACTAATTGACCTTTTTTTAACGTCTATTATGGATCAAACTTACGTCAATATGACAGTCACATTGACATTAAATTGATCCAATATTGACGGTCATTTGTCACATCTTAAATGCCAAAGGGAAAATACCAAAAAACTCCACCAAAAACTATACTCGGACACGTGTTGCAATAGCTAAGCTATATATACTATCTGCGTGTCACGCATCGTTACAACTCATTGATTCTTATAAAAGCTTGAATAATTCCGAAAAACCTAATGTAGCCTGATCATCATAAGCAAACTTTTGTTTTTCAAAATTTCCAAACTTTCACAGAATCAACTTCGTTTTTACCCTCTTAATTAATTCAATGTCGCCTACCATTTTCAAGCATATGCATGGCAACACTGGACCTATCTGAGCGATGATATTTGACATGACCTAGGTGCTCTTTAAAACGAGTTTCAATAGGTCTCTTGGTTTGCCTTATACCGGGTTCTTCTTCCTTAGTTACACATTTACCCTATGTGTACCTTTAAACTTAAACGAAAAAAATGAAATCATTGGTGCGATATAGGCAACCAGTTATACCACGTTATACTTACACAAATCTGCACAAGTTGTGTTAGAATTATTTATTTTTTTTTATCCAGAAGTAATTTCTTTATCAATTATTAACGCAAATCGCAAACAAACAATAATTTATCTATTTCACTAGTAATTAAATAATAAAAGCTCAATAGTGAAAAACAAGTTGACACAAAATGATGGTAATATTGACCCTTGCATACTTGATTTTTTAAAATTTGAATTATTTTTTTTTATCAGGTTACCTAGGATATGAACAATGTTTTGACATTTTTTCTGTTGTTATTACACATAGAACATAGAATGTGTAGTTGAAAAAGAAGAACCCGGTATATACTTGGTTACAGTCTTTACAATTTATTTTATACAGGGTCATTAATGGTCGATGGTAGGTTAGACGTTTATGGAAAAAGGGGCATAAGAGTAATCTGAAAATTTGGCTACCGCCATAAATAGACACGATCTATCTTTCTAAAATATTTTCATTTTGGCGGTGTTGCCGCTTCTACTCAACAGTAATAACAACTTAATTTTAAATGAAACACCCTTTATATTATTCAATTTTTAGAATTGCAATTTCTTACTGATAATTTTTTCTGAATAGTTCCCTATACCTATTTAACCCGGTTTTCGAGATAATAATTATTTTAGGTTTTTTTTTCAAATTATGGTCCCACCATAATTTAAATTTAGCTGCTATTTGAACCCATATAAGGCTGAAATTTTAGATGCAGTTTGCAAAACCCTAAATAAATTTATTGTATTTTATACAGGGCGGTTTAAAGTTAATGATTTTGACGTGACATACAAAAAAGGTCAAAACTTTATTTTTTCAAATGGAATACCCTGTATATTATTTGAAATTCTGATAGACAATTAAAATGCCTTCGAGTTGATATAGCATAGTGGAATTGCTAACTCGTCAAATTTTTGAAAAAATCTGAATAATGATTAAAAATCACATTGTCTTCGCGTAATTTGCATTAGTTAGCCATGGAACGCCATGTGATTTGACAATTGCTCAATTATTTACTGTGTTTGACATACTTCGAAGTTTTGAGATTGTGATTTACTACTTAATACTTATTCAAAAACAAACAACAACAATGAGGCGAAATAATTACTCGCATGAAGTTTTGATGAATCTATTTATTCTTCATAGACAATGTGACAAAATTGTGGCAAGAACATGTAGGAAATTCAATGAAATGTATTCTGATTTACAGCCAATGAACGAAAGAAAGTTTCAGATTATTCCTATGCCCCGTTTTCCATAAACGTCTAACCTACCATCGATCATCAATGACCCTGTATATTCCCGATTTATCACACATTTCTAATGGGTCTTTCGGATTCCCTAAAGATTTTGCAAGTTGTTACTACTAGAGGTTACTGTTTTATAATCAAATTTTGAAAATATTTTTGAAGACCTTTTGTGTACGTGGGAAAATTTGGTAATTTGACATATTTCTTATCTATTTTGCTATTACTAGTTCCTATCATTGAAATGTTCCTAATGTTTAACTTACGTATATGTTTGTGACAATTGATTTCTGAAAACCGTTGTATGATGCAAACTGCTTAATATTTCGCAAATCTGAGGTAACTTTTTGGTTGTGCGTTAAATAAGTTGTGCAGTGTAGTAACGAAAAGTATAAAAGGTTTTATTTGAATACGGATTGAACGCTTTAGTTCATCACTCGGAAACATTAATATTTTTCCAACAAAAAACCTTAGTTATGTTATTACTTAACTAAAGACATCAAATAACGAATTTTGAAAGCTTGTTTCATCTGAATTATAGAGGATCTTAAAGCTACTATTTAAAATTATGTTTAGATATAGAGAGTATCCATATACAGGGTGTACGTATCAAAGTTTTGTTTTTTAAATGGAACATGGTGTTTTTTATGACATTTTTGAATTCTACAGTTAACATAACTATAAGTTGTTATTATGTTTCCTATACCAAAAATCAACTGTTTATGAAATATACGTTTCTGTCGAAATATTGAGGTAAACTACTCAAAATCGTATTAGGTTGTTAGCAGAAGGAATGGACTACAAGGCAGACTAAAATTTATTTTGATAAATTTGGCAAGATAATAAATATTGGTCCTTAGACTTTGGCATCATATTAAGTCGAATAATTTTTTTATTTTAAACGGCACATCTTGTATCTAATAGTCTAATTTGACATAAAATTTAATAGTCTTTCAAAAAGTATAAGGGTTCTCTATACCTATCTTTAGTAGTTTTGAGTTATAAACATTAAAATTATCGTTGTTAAAATTGAGGCACTTATTAATAAGCTAATTATTTTTAAAAAACCATTGTGTTTTTCACGTTTTTCATGCGTCACGAACATAAATTTTCTAAATCCTTTTTGCAAAAATTTGTTTTAAAATTCTGTCTAAAATGTCAGTTTTAACATTTTAAGTTTTTCACACATGTGATTTTGTTACTTAACTAAATATGGCCTCAAATATTAAGTCGTTAGGCCGAAACTAGTTTTAAGGAGTTAAATAATTTTAAAACGTAGTCTTTAAGACCCTCTATAAATAATTTAAAATGTTTAATATTGCTCCATATATAGACCGATGCTTATAAACTGCCCCATCCTGTATACACTACTAGCATTGATACTTGGCCTTGCCCGGGTTACGCAGGCCCATGTAGGCCTACTTTTGCTTGTAGTTCCACTCAGAGAGGTCAAGGAGGGATCGGACCTAGCTTATGTTTCTCTCTAAAATTTTGGTCATGTAAGTCAAGTTTCAGCCCTGGGGGATGCTCCGTTTGGGCGACCATAATTAACAAACAGACAGACAGACACAAACATCTATATTAATATAGATACAACGAATTTAATATACTCACAAAAAACCTTTAGTAATAAGAATAATAATAAGCAGTAACTAAATGGCATGACTCAACCTTCGTTTCGTCGTGTTACTTTGACCATGTTTGCCTTGTGCTAGGGTCGTAACCATTTTCAAAATCAATGTTCAAACGAGGTGACAAGCACTGAAAACTTTTACTTTTTGTAACTAGTGACACTTACCTGGATAAGTTACATAAAGGGTATATCAAATTAGAAAAAAAACATTGATTTATTCTAGAAGAGAGACAAAACTTCCAAAAAATGTATATTTTTACTTTTATTGTTACAAAACGTGGTTGTTATTCGATACAATAAAACTGCGCGTAAGTTTTTACTTTCAAACTCTTTGATTGCTGAATAAGAGCTACAATAGAATCCCACTTAAGTTGACACTTCTGTGTTAAAGTTTCTCTTTTCGGTAGCAAGCAGATAGCAAATTCATTGCAGATCAGACAACTCTCGTTGGCCAATTTTTCAATTACTCTTAGTTCCGTTTCTTCTGGTAAATTCTCGTCATAATTGCTTTTTAACAAATGATTTCTGAACGAAGAGTAAGTTTTGATAAACTCGCTTCGTACATAGCATTTGTCATCGAAGAACTCTTGAATAAGTTCAGAAATCCGAGTTCCGGTTTCTTCTGGAGTTTGGCAATCGGTCGCAATTAGTGTAAAATGCACATATAAAAGATCCGAGTAGAACTTGGAAGACCCAAATACTCGAGTCCATAGATTTACAAACGATTTTAACAACGATGATGCCCGAAAATTTTTATATAGAAAATGAGAACAAAACTCTCCAACAAAGTAAGAAATTATCGGTCGCGTCTGATGGATATTTTCGTTGTACCCACCAAAAGTTTGCAATGTTTCAAATAATTTTTTTAAAAAATTATGATTTTTGTAGATTGTATACTTGACCGCGAAACCGATTGTTAGTTTTTGAAAATCTGTTAAATGGGAGCTGCTAAGAAAATGTGTTTCTGTAATTTTCTCGGAAAACTCGTTTGGTAGTAACCCAAGAACGTTGTTAGATACTATAGAAAGAAGTAGATCGCTTTGCCTTTCTTCCATAAAAGCATTTTTTTCTAGATAATCGTTGGTAATATTCCAAACTAACATAAAGTATTCAACAAAAAATGCTCGTGGAACTTTTCTACACTTTGTTAGTGTTCTGATGAACCTTTTGTCGACAATCTCTTTATTCTTTAACCATTTCTGTAATAAGTACCAAGTCCTTTTTGTGGTTTATTAATAAACAAGTTAAACAGTCCCTTAAGCGCGGATTTTTTAATTTTTTGATTATCTTCTTTTTCCATTTCTGTTACTAAACTTTCAACGCTGTTTAAATCGAGTGCGTTAAGTGCAAACGATAATGCGTGTTTTCGAATCGATATGTCACGGTGATTAAGCTGTTGGAATATATCGAGTATTTTGTTTTCGTTAATTTCGTCGCAACAAATGCTTAAAACTTTTTAATTTGAAGTGGATCTGCTTGTAACCATAAGTCATTTTCAATAATTGGTCTCAAAGCTTTTCGTTGAAATGCAGTCATATCTTTCAGTTCTTTTGGAATATACATGCGTTGTGTTACAGCAGCAAATAGAGTCCAAGCTTCGTTTCTTTTATCGCCAATTTTTTGGACACATATATCAGATATTTTATCTGGCATTCCTAAATGAGTGTAGAGGCGACTTACTTGTAAAACGTAATGTGGAACTTTATGAGCACTTACAAAGAATTCAATTAACGGTTCCAAATTTTTAAGAAAATGTAAGGATAGTGTTTTAACAACCAACTCGCGATTTTTCGTACTTCAGTGTAGTGGTGACCACGTAGAAAGGGTAGAAGAAGTTTCTGGGAATTTTGAAAGTTGGCGAGTATATACTCATATGCAATACCAGCGTAAGCATAGCTCTCGTTAAGAGTACGTACTAGATGATCGACGATCTCGGGGTTTATTATAAGTGGAACTCGATCTCGACAATGTCTTTTATTCCAGTTTTTCTGCAAAAGCATGTAGTCAATAAGGTTACATATCAAGTCTTGTTTTGTGTAGTTTTTGTTAATAACTTCGAGAATAAGTTTTAAACAAATCATTTCGTACTTTGAATTCACACGATTGAAACTACTCACCCCGTGATCATCAATTATTTCTTTTATTAAGTGCTCGACGGGATCATTTTTACTTAAACAAAAATATAAATATTCCATTCTCAGTCTTCTAAGGTAAGAAGACTTGCTTCCAATATCTTTAAGCAAATTGTTTATAACACACCAATGGCGTTCCTCGAGTTTAGAAAACTCAACCACCCACGAAACCGAGGATAGAAATTGTTCAGTAACTAACTCATGATCTCGACGATGATTGTCACGAAAATAGTTCAAAACATCCAGAAAAGCATTCTGATCGTCATTCAATCGACATGTTTTTATCAAAGCCGATATCAACCGCACTCGCATTTTTATATTCGAAGATGATCGCAAGAGATTTTTAAGCTGCGGTATGGATTCATCGACTGTACCAAAAGCAATAGATCCGACAGAACTATCCGGTAACGTGTATTTTTTCATCCAAGTAAGTCTAGTTTTGGGAGTCATCATTTCAATTATTCCATTTCTTATTAAAAAACGGTAATCCCAAAAATTACTATCGTACCTTTTTTGAAAACCGTCTAAAATCATCTGTAGCTTCTTAGGTCTTGATCTTATATGATTCAAATATCCATAATAAATAAATCTGTCGCTGCGATTTTGAAATTCGTCAATCGATTCCGGGAAAAGTAAATAATACATGTTGGGGTATGCTCTAACAATTGTTTTGTCTTTAAGAGTTTTTTGTAACACCCTGTTGCTTTTGAAAAATGAGTCTCCGTGCGTTTTCAAAATTTTGTAAGTAGTTCTTGAACCAAATTTAAAATCTGCACCGTATTTCTTTACTAGTTTAAGTAACAACTGCCAGTCGTTTAATAAAAATTTAAACACATTCGCGTACTTTTTACTGAGACTTTCTTCATAGAAATTAATCGCCTCTAGAATATCCGAAGTAGATGAATAGTAGTTTTTGATCAGTATCAATAATCCTTTTGAAGATAGTTGAACAGGATATTTAGAAATGCATTTTAAAACCAAGTCTACACTGCAATACGGAAGTAGTTTAGAGGCAAAATTGAAACCGTAGTTGTTGAGAATAGTCTCGAAATACTCATCAGCCTGTTTTGGGTTTCTTAAGCGCTTTCCCAGTCTGTTCGAAATTTTCAACTTGGTGGAAAAAGAGAGTTGTGAAAAAAGTTCTATTAACTCATTTGTATTGTTTTTTACAAATGTATGGTCAAAGAATTCTTTGTTTCTAAGAATTTTTTTGATCGATGTGCTATTTCCTTCCTTCAAAACTTCGAACAATTCCTGAAATTTATTAAACCGACATAGTACTTCGATTTTAAAATTTTCTTCTAATGGATTATTAGCAATCAAAAAGTGCGTATTGATAAATCCGTGAGTGTTGTTCAATAATTTGAACAAACTCTTCTTTCGTTCGCCGATTGTTGTCCCAGTAAGGGAGTTAAAACGATTGATAAATTCTTCGGTGCTTTTATCCATTTTTCTCCCTGCAATAAGAGCAAATGTAGAAATAAATTAATGATTTAAGAATTACATACATTAATATTTATTTATGTATAAAGAGAAACATTATAAATGGGAACCGCAGTTGCCATCGTTTCGAGCATTATCATATGGAGCTTCATCATACGCCACAAAGTCGTACTAGAAAAGGTGGTTCAGTGAAAAGATATGAGTTTGGATTGCGCGTCTTTCTCTCATTCCTCATAAACTAGCACTAATTAGTTTTTAGTTTGATCTGTCCTAAATGTTTTTAACTTTGCCGTTTCTTTCTGAATTCTGTTTGATTGTTCTGCGTCATATACATACAGAGTGTAACACGAAGAGTTTTGATTAGAAGTTAAGGAAGATAGAGTTTTATTAGAGTTTTGAAATTACATAGTAGTGGTTAAGTTCAAATATAATACACATATCGCCAAAATTCTTGGACCCTCTTATGTTTGTCAAAATGAAATACTATTATTTATAAGTCAAGAAGTGAATTACTAACTCTGAGGTAAGTTTTTCTTCTTCCAATTAGTTGTGCAACTATTGAATTATAAAGTACATTTAAATTGGTTATTAAATAAAAAAATTAAACAAAATAAAAATTTAAATGAAGAAGAAAAAAAAATACAAACGTAAAATAGTGCTTTTGTAGTAAGGTGTTAACTCGCCTGTACATAGAAACAATATGGGCGTTAAGGGTATCCATTGGGATGTTTTTTAATTCTTCTTGGGCCGCGACTGTGAGTTCCTGGAAGGTGATAGGAGGATTAATTCTGTTTGAGATTGCTCGTCCTACGAAATCCCACATGTGCTCAATGGGATTCATGTCTGGCGAAATTGCTGACTACGGTAATCTTTGAATATTCTAAATCTCTAGTGCATTTTGTACTCTTCCCGTGCGATGGTCCTAGCATTGTCATCTATGAAAATGAAATTAGATCGAATTTCATTGCGGAGAGGATAAATAATGGGTTCAACTAACTAAACCAAATCTGGTCTCGTCCGAAAAAAAGGGCACTTCGCCACTGAGCCAAAAGCCAGTCTCTGTATTCCTGTGCCCACTGTAGACGAGCGGTTTTATGTCTGGGAAATCTTAATGGTTTCCTAGATCGCAAGTTGGCTCCAGGAAGTCTCCGCCGTATTGTGGTACTGGAAATGAATCGAGCATAAGCTCTTCAAAAATGAGACTATTAAAGTCGATTCCGACGTGTATAACCTGCTACATACCGATCTTCTTCTGCATTAGTTACCCTAGAACGCCCAGTTCCACGTCTTCAGTTAACGCTGTTAGTTTTCTGGTATAAATGCACTTTTAATTCTTTATGCAGCTGTATGCATATATTTCGGTCAGGTGGGCCCAAGGGCACCCGACAGGCCTATTTTCGATTAGTCAGAAAATACTGCAATATGGATGAGAAGCCAATTCATGTTTACAAGAGATATTCATCAACAACAAAATTTGCGCTGACAGGGCGGGTCAAGTGACACCTCAGCTATTGTTATTCTCTATTCAACCAAATACATTTTATTCCGAGAAGGGGGCCCCTATTAACATCTACAAAAAAAATTTCATCAATTCGAGAGGTCCACTTCAAGCTTGAATTGATCTTTTTTGCATTTTCTATTGTTTTCTAGAAAAAGGAGATTCTTGGGCTCCCTTAGGCCCTCTTCTCAGAATAAAATGTGTTTGGTTGAATAGAGAATTACAATACCTTCCATATGAGGTGCGACTTGACCCACCTTGTACATTAAGATTTTCTCGCTACCATTAATTTAAAGAAAATTGTAAATTGAGCAAAAACTGTAACACTTAGGCATATGACACCCTTACACCATTCGAAAGAGGGCTTTTTTGTTAACGTTATGAATTAATAAAATACAGAGTGTTTTTAAAATAAGGCTCATATTACATATTGAATGATCTAATAATTGACCTGTAATTTTTGAACACCTTGTAAAGAGATGTTGAATATTTAATTATGGAATACATTAATTTAATATTCAACTATTTATTAATAAGAGTAAAAAGAATTTTAATACTCCATATTTTAAGAAAAGTTGACGTAACTCAGAACGCTCTGTATTTAGGTATAGGGAACCTTTATAGAAGTATACCTTATTGTTTACGGGCAATCAAAAAACGCAATATAATATAGGGTGTTCCATAAGAAAAAACATAACTTTGATGCGCCACACTTTTTTGGCACATACTGTATATTTCAAAATAATTTTAAAATGTAAAGTTTATCAACCTGCAAGCTACTAAAAAGACAAAACTTGTAGAACTTTTACTGTTTTGCTATCAATCTCCGTCCCGTTGGCGGTGATCCACCTTGTATAGCTAGGTTAATAAAACTTTCTGTATAACCATGTCTTTAAAAGGTTAACGAGAAAATTTTCACATTCATTGTATTGTGCACCATTTTAACTACCCACCCATCACCGTTCACTGCTCAAAACCGTCTCTTCCCCACTTACATTTCGTTTTAGCACATACAACTAATATCGATTTATTCTCATAGTATACAATACAGAAATATATCATAATACTAAACAATACACATAGTTCTACATTCATACATTACAACGACTTTACGATCACTGCAACGTATAATTCCAAAATATATGTGGTTCCGTTTAAAATAACTCAACTTTTTTACGGTAGGTATTCGTATTCTGGAAATATTTTTAATATGTGAAATCGGGTAATCTCGTTCTATTCATAAATTGTGAAAATATCATTTCATACCTCATAATCTACAGTTTTTATTTGTTTGCTAAGCTTTGAGCTTTGTTTTTTGTTTCACTTGGTTGATTGATGTAACTTGCAATTGATGTCAATGCTTGAGAAATATGAAAATAGGCATTTTGCAAAGCATTAATAGCATTAGCTCGTGTAGACCTTTTTTTAGTACCTACCCGGAAAAGACGCCAGGACTTTATTTGCACCAAGATGTTTCGACATAATATTCCATCGTTTGGTCGAAGCCGAGAAAAAATTCAACAATTTTTGGATAAACTGAAAGTATGCTGCTGCTTCTGAAACACATTCATCGGCCTGCCCAATATTTTGTGACAGTAATTTTTCAATTTTCGTGTTGGTTTTATTGCATTCAACGCCGCTTACGGCAAACAACCAAACGTACTTCTCTCCTGAATCGAAAACACATTTTTTGCTCTTTTTCGTTTAGAAATTGGCCTTGTACAGAAGTTTTAAAGGTGCTCCTCCAGGTAATTACCATTGTTCTTTTAAACAAACCTCTAAAATGTTTCAATTAATCGTAGGTATGTCCTTCTGACGTAAGAAACGATATTTAAGATAATAACCGATATTTGGAAGCCCGTTATCTTATTCACGTTTGATTAATGCCGTAAGTTGTTTGTTAATAAAAAAATCAACATGTGGTCATATCGCCATTTTTGAGAATTTTTAAAATTTTTCCCCGGAAGACTTCAAACCTTCCTGAATCGAAAGTTGTGCCTTCTCTACAATTTTTTCGTCAAGATCTATACTTTTCTGCATGACTTTTTCGACGTAGACCTAAAATTTTGGTTGCGGTGTATATAATCTGGACCTTTGACCTGCTGCCTTATTTATCAACGTTAACCTGGGTTACAGCTTCGAGGAGGCTAAAAGTTGGCACATGAAAAAATATTACCAATTAACGATAGAATTAATCCAACAGTTAAATACAATGGACACGAACAACATTCCATTCTTATCGAAAGTAATTGAATATCAATATATTATTTTATTATTTTTATATACCAAAACACGCTCAGTTTCTAAACACACCTCTCTATTATTGTACTCATTTCACCCATATGTTGAATTTCTGCTAACAGACCAGTGATAATTGCAAAATGCATGTGTTTCAATTTATTGAATGTAAGCTCAAAAGCAAGTTTACAATTATTATAGGTCACGTTATATTTATTTAGATGATTTCTACATCTTGGGTTAAAAAACCGCATAGCTTTTATAGCAGCGTCATGAATTTATATAACTGGCATCAGAGTATGAACAGATTTCTCCAATTTTATTTTCAATTTTTGGGAATGTACCATAAAGTGGTGGCACCCACTGTCGTTTACATAGATCAAATTTCTACCAACCGAATATAATCTCTGGCCAGTGATAATTGCAGAATCACCAATGGCACCTACATGTTTCGCTTTATTGAAGGTCCACTCATCAGTGTAAGGTAGCTCAAATGCAAGTCCCTAGACAAACAAAACCTCGCAAGTCTATAATTCTGCAATTATCACTTCTCACTGATTATATTCGATTATTCGTTATTAAAATAGCACAGCTTTTATGGTAGTAGTCGGCGTCAGAGTACCTACAGATTTCTGCAATATTTTTTCAATTTGAGGCAGAGTACCATGAGCTTGCGAAACCCACTGCCGTATACATATCGTACGAAAAGAACTGTGTTATGTAACACATGGACCAATTGCAGATCTTTTATTTGAAATTATTAACCATCTGATTCTTTAAGGAAATGTTGTGAAAATACCTAGATTTTTTTAGCTATGTTGAATAATTTAGATACTGTAAACCTGTTCAAGTCGTAAACGCTTTTTTTTATTTTGTTACATTTTTGTTGTACGACTCTGTTACTTGATACATTTTATACACATAACCTTTAGCGGAAAAGAAATTTTTTCACTGTAGAACTGTTGGTGGTAATTCTTCTCGTGCCTAAAAATAAAACAAGCATTTCGCGCCGAACTACACATCGTACCGATGCTAATAAACGTGTATAAGAACTACAGAAGGTGATAGAAAAAGCGATAAAACAAGCGTTTCGCTCTACATCGTTCTCATACTAACAAACATGTAAAAGAGTCACTTTCGAAAGTGTTCGACGACATAAAACATTTTCTTCAAAAATCGTCTAACAGCGTTGCAACTTAATAATTTTAAATGTGAAAAAAAAACGATACGCCGTAGAAAAAAAATCTACGTTTAAGAAAGAAAAAAGTACACACATAGTTAAAGAGCTGCTGCTTTTTTCTTGAACCAGACTAAAACTAAAAGTATATGTACTATGGAAAATATTCAAAAGAGTAACCAAACATTTGTTTTTGTTATTCTAATGATTAGTACTTTTTAGGATTTTGTAAAAATTTGGTACCATTTATTGTTTTGGCATTAGTGAAATGGGAACTTTCCAGAAGACATTTTTAGTTTTTTTTAATATTTAAAAACAATTATACTTTATATTATACCTACAAAACAAAAAGTTGTCTCTAATTTATATTTACACAAGTTGTTTGTTTGAACAATGGTTTGTCCGTAACAGCCCCTTTACCTTTTCATTAACATAATATCTTCAATTATCCTATTATACAATAAAATTATAGAACAAAAGTTTGTTTCAGTAAAAATATGAAATACAATTTTCGTTGATGGCTCACCGTTTAACTAGAGTCCTCATTAACAGAAACAAAATAGAATATAAATAGTAATTACAGTTTGTTCCACCAAATGATGGGCCTTCTTGTAGGAGTATTTTTTTGAGTGGGCTATTAAAACTCCATGTACTAATTACGTGCCAACGTTTCGGTCAAAAGACGTCTGACCTTTATCAAGGCAAAAAAGAGATTGTTGGAGTTTGCCTTGATAAAGGTCAGACATCTTTGCTCGAAACGTTGGCACGTAATTGTACATGGAGTTTTATAGTCCACTCCAAAAAATACTCCTATAGAAGGCCCATCATTGGAACAAACTGTAATCAATTAAGACAGGAAATTTCATTTAATAAATAGTAATTTTAAAATTTAATTGAACAATTATCGTGTTCTCTCTCTTTAAAAATATAACATATTTGTCTCCAGAATCCATACATTTCACCCTCTCTTTATTAGTTATTTAGGTACCTACTTTATAGTCGTGATTTTACATTTTATTATATTGTCACCTTTGGGGTACCTATGCTACCTACATACTTGTTTTCATTTGATTTCTATTTGTAGTGCAGGTGTTTGTTTAGCCATTTCATTATATTGTATAGATTCCTGCTTTATCCAATGCTCATTTGTGGTTTAGTGGATATCAAAAATAACTGAGGAAAAAAGCGGACATTGTAAACAAATTAAAAATAATATAATCCAATAGAAACAATAGAAGTATAAATTTATTATAAATTTACAAAATGTAAAAAATAACAAATATTCAGCTAAATCTAAAATAAGAAAATAATACTTTTAGTAAACAATTTATGTTTATAAAAAAATATAATTTGTCTTAATAATTAAAAACTGCTAAGATGACGATAAAAATACACTTGAGCAACTGGGCTTAACTTCTCTCTCAGAGAATTAACTATTGATTCATATTTACATTTAATCTTTCCCTCTAACGAATATTTAGGCAACAGATTAATTGCAAACAACACGCAAGAATTTGAAAAACTTGTTTTTATAATATTTTCAATCAACATAAGATTGCACATGTTATAGTCAATATCCGAAAACGGCGAATAAAATCGTTCTTTAAAGAATGAAAAGTTTTTCATAAATATTTCCACTTCAAATAAGTCGTCATCGAAAGAATTGCAAAAATTTGTTAGGTCTTCTCCCAATTTTTCCAACGTACCACCAATATTGTGAAGGTATATTAGCGTAAAATGCAAACGGAGATATTCATAATAACATTCGTGAGGCTTAAAAGTGGCGTCCCATAAACTCACGAATTCCTCAAAAACTTCTTTAGGTAAATGGGCGTTGTCAAGAAAATTATTGCAGAATTCGTCGACAAACGTCGTGGTTTTCTTTTGGTACAAACGAGTAGATCTAACTTCATCTTCAACCATATTGAATACAGTCTTCACGTACACTGGCTTGATGATTATGAAACGACAAGTAAAAACGTAGGTGCTTCCAACCAAGTCATATTTAAATAGATACTTGCGGATTATTTCTAAACAAAATTCATCGGGTAGAGAAATTATTTTTTCCATCGTTAAGGATTGTAAAATGCGAGTCTTTGCAAAATTTGTTTCCTCGTTACTCCCAACAACATTTTGTAGCGCAAACCAAGTGAACATAACGTACCTTGCAAAATAAGTATTTGGGATTCTTCTGCAACTAGATAGTATGAAATAAACTTCCATGTCATTTTTATCTAAGTATTCCAAAGTTATTTGGGTTATTTCCCAGAGTTTATCATCGGGACTGCGTATGAAAAGGTTAAAAATTCCCTTGAATACATATTTGCAAGCCACGTGATCTTGATTTTGTAAAAACTCACCAAAAATGTTTACAAGCGTTTCCTTAGATAAAAATTTAAACGCCAAAAACGTTATGTGCTTCTTAACATGTAAATCACGATCTTTTAATGATAATAGAAATGGAGCAAGTTTATTTTCACTTAAATTGTATGAAACCAAGTACAAGGGACGTTGAACGTATTGCAAATGTTCGTACATGCAGAATTTTTTAATTAAATCCAAGGATTCGTTTGAAGAAGAGCAAGTGGCGTACTTTAAATGTTCGATTACATCTTTGAACTCTTTTTCAGAACACAATCTTTTAAATTCCTCGACGTCGACTACAACCGATAGCCACATTTTCGCGCCTTTGTTACTGTGAAAATTCCGAAGACAAAATTTTTTCATTGCGGCAATTACATCTTTATGAATGTAATATTTAAACAGCTTTTTAATATACAACGGCACCATATTCATACCGAAAAGATTTGTCATTATCTCTTCAACGTGATCGTGAAGCACTCGAGGCTGATGTTTAAGAAGCCACACAAATAGATCAAGACTATAATGAGTGTATTTGAAGAACGTATTGATAACTTGATATTGAACTGCTTCTTCAAGATGATCACAAATACATTGTTGGACCATTGCATTCATACGATAACTATATTGTTCCATATTAGTTTTAATAAACTTCCAAGCTGTCTCAGTAAGATTGAGTTTGATCATATCCTTGGGATAGCGCTTGTTCCAGTTATTAACTTCAATTAAATAATCGATAAAATTATGATTAGGAAAACAGTTCGGCTCCATTTTCGCAAAAATTTCCAAACAATATTTTTCGCATTCATAATCGCTAACCTGTAGATGGTATTTAGTGTGAACATACTTACTACTTACCCACGAAATTATTAGTTTTTAATAGGAATGTTGGCGTGGAAACAATAACGAATGTACTGACCAAATATGTAACTGGATTCCATAGATAAGTGCCCTGTAGTTTTATACATATCAACGTACTCGTTTAACAAATTCCAGTGCTTGTTTTCAAAAAATGAAAAATCGAACACTTTCTTCAAACCACGTAAAAAATCTGATTGTATTCCTATATTTTTCTGCTTCACAAAGAGAAGCACATCAACAAGCGCTTCAAAATCGCGATTTACTGCGCAAGTTTGGGCTAAGTATTCACACAGTTCCATTGGCGAATAACGTTTAGAGCTTTCGATTTTTTCTTTTAGGAATGGTATGGATTTTTCGCATTTCATAAAGGTCGTCCATTGATCTTCGGAGATATGTTCGGGCCTAGCATGTGACTCAACAAAATCGTTCAACTGTTCAGGATCCATAAGTTTCAACAATGTCGGCCGGATCAAAATCGGAAAGTCCCAAATTTCGCGTTGATGAACCTTACGAAATGTTGTTGAAAGTGTTGACAATTTACTGCTATTCACTTTAACATGTTGTAAGAGCAGTAGTAACGAATCCATTGTATCAATGAGTTTTGAAATTGTTGTTGGAAATACTTTTAAAAAAAATCATCAAAATCTTGTTTTAAAACCTTCCCAATTTTAGATTTATTGAGATAATTTACATATCTTTTGGGATTCTCCATGAAATCTTTTTTGTTGTTTTCAATAAGTGTTCGTGTGGCTCTTACTCCCATAACAAAGCTGGGCTTGTATTTATCCCAAAGTTTTGCGCACAGTTCCACATTCGATTTAGCCAGCTTCTTAAACACACATTCGTATTTATAGGAAATCCCTAACTTATTGTTATGGAGATTTAATAAACTCAAAATTTCTTCGGCTATTGCTGGATATCTTTCTAGAATCTTCAGCATGTGCTTTGGCACAATTTCTACACGATTTCTTTGGATACAATTTATGATAATCTTCTCACTGCAGCACGGAAGCATTTTGACAGCTAAGTACACCCCGTATTTCTTTTCTACCGCTGTAAAATATTGATCGGCTTTATCGACATCGTATAAATACAAAGCAAATTTGTGGAGCAACTTCAATTTCGCATTGTACGATATTTGCGGAAAAAAGTTATTCACCAAATCACTTCCGGATAGGTTGTTAAAGGCATCGCGTATGAAATTAGGTCCAATTTTTAAAATTTTATCAATCACAATAGGGTCTTCCGATGTTAATGAATTAAGAAGCCCTTCCGTTTGATTATAAAAAATGAGGCAATCTATCTTAAAAATTTCCTCTATGGGAGTTCTTGGGCAAATAAGAGAAACATCTACGTCTTTATGGGAGAAAGTCTTCAACAGATGAAACAAATTTTTGCGACGGTCTCCTACAGTGGATCCAGATAGTTGATGAAACTCGGAAATGAATTGCTCGGAAACCATGACTTCCTGAAATGGTGTATAAAAAATGGATTAGATTTATTTGAATTAATTTTGTAAAATAGAAAAATTAACAGAAAAATGATTGATTATTATAATTTACTCGTTACGCTCGTGAATCAAATCTATTTTAATCGCTACTAAAACGTCACTTTTCCTTGCTTTTAAAACAATCTACTATTTTTGAACTATTGTTATGTAATTTTACATTGTACACTGTGATGAAATTTTGCACTTCAATTTGACTTGCGCCCCTTTATTGTTTGCACCTTAGACAGTTTCATATTTTGCTTAGTGCCTGCGCCTGCGCCACATGCTCTAAAATTATGATGTATTTTAAAGTATATAGTATATAGTACCTATTGGATTTTGCCGTTTTAAAATTGATAATTAATATTTGTAAATTTATTGTAGTATATGAAAACGTTTTTGCCTTGCCATTTAGGTGAAAAAAAAATTCATTATTATAGAAAGTAGAATACTACGTCAGCCAAAACGATTTCATCTGAGGGTTATAAATCCCGCCCCTTTTTTAGTAGAAACAACCAAGTAATTCTTCAATTAATATATTGTTAAATTACTATACGCTGTTCTGTCTTTTCTTCTAATGTTCATGCCAAATAATTGTTGGATATATCGACACATATACAGAGTTTCTATAAATGATTGTCTAATCAAGAGAACAACGATAAACGACAAATAAAACACAATTACAACCAAAACGATGAAATAACTGACGTTAGCATAAATTAATTCACTATCAGTTTAAGCTGCAAGTTTGCATTTTTTACATGATGAGACAATCATTTATAGAAGCCTTGTAGCACGACCAATTGTGTACATGTTCGACATATTTTATAATTCGAAGGTTTTAAATACTTGTGGCGTGAGTATACACAGTTTAGCTAACAAAATCGCAAAAAGCACCAATAAAACGCGTATACTTAACAAATTTTAATCATGAAACAACATGAATACATAACGCCTAACGCAATTGTTAAATTTAATTCGGTCTTTAAATTAATTTTTGATGCATTCCCACTAAACATAAAGCTATTACATAAACAAAACTTTAACATCACAATGTTACATTGTAACGTTTCCATTTAAAGCAGTTCGACGTTTATTAAATATTGATATAAGAGATTATATCAAGGTAAAAAATGTTAACAATTGTTACTTTAAAAAAGTAACATTGTGATAATGTTAATTTAACTGCTTTTTATAACATATTACCAGCGTTGTAACTATGTCAACTTAAAATATTGTAACAACGTGTACAATATAAAACGTAACTATCTTATTGTTCGTAACTATTTATATTATCACCTTGTTGAATATTGATTTGCCTTTAAATTGGCTCGATAGAATCTCTCGCCATCTACTGGATTCGAACCAGCGCGCCTGCGGTGGTTCAGTTTGTCATATTGACGCCTCTACCGCTTGGCTGTTCCCACTGATGGCACGAGTTCCACAGCGGTAGCATACCTATCATTAATTTAAATTTTCACTTAGGTATCGAAAGTAATTTTGAGCAAATATAAATCAACTCAAAATTACGAAACTGAAAGGCGTCTAAATACATTATAAATTACCTCAAATTAAGTAAACATAAAATGTAACCTAAATGTCAGAAACATAATGTGCACGCAAATGTTATTACTCCACAATTATATATAAGATTAGGGAGTTACGCAACAGTTTCCAAACCGAAAACTTCAACATCTTTATTTTTTCACTTTTTCCAACTAATTAGAGCTAGTATGTACGTTATAATGGAGAAAAGAAAAATATTTTGCCTGTTGAACAAACGGCTGAGAAGAGATATCAAGGAAACCACCGGTTCGATTTTTATGAAACTTTTGGATATGAGTCTTATTTATAATAGGACAAATCCGATTCGAATTTGAGCATAATCTGTCTACCCAAAAGGGCAGTTAACTTACATAGATTTTCTCAGAAGAGTTGTTGGTTTTTGCACAGTTTCTCTCAAAATTTTGTTAGTTATAATGTAACGCTGTTACACATTTTTTTATCTGTCGAGTTCTACGCAAAAAAGTTTGTTTATACTACATTGCACAAAAAAATAACTTAATGTTTAACACATGTTCAACTTATTATATTTTGTAATGTTATGTTCAAATATTTTTCATAAACAATGTTGATGTAATGTAGAACCAATGTTAAAATGAAATGTTAATTTTGTTACTTAGTTCAAATGTTACAAAACATTGTTTTAATGTTCCTTGTTTAGTGGGTTTATACTTTACTTTCTTTACCTTATGATAATTAGATACCGAATATAACGTTCGCAGGTAAGTAGGTATCTAAAAGTAATACTGCGGATTTTTTTCCTTTTCGCCAGCAGTATCTGTGACGTAAAAGGTTATCATTTCAAATAATCAACGTCTTAACCTATCTCAGGTAACCATAACGTCAAAGTAGATTATGCCAAAAAGGTGAACCAATTATTCGAAAAGAAAACCATTCTTGATAGTCAAATAGCATGCGGCGCTGAATTAGAAATCGAATGGTAAATTATAATCCAAAAGTGAATAAGTAAACCAAGCGGTGAATAAGAAATCCAAAGGTGAATGGTTGTCAAATGGACACTTCCTAATAAGAACCGTTGTTCTTTTCTAATGCAAACGCAGTATAGCGTTTGTTCGATAGTATTCATTCGGTAGGTAGGTTGGTACATATGCAACGAATTGAGTGTAGATCCCTAACGAACATAAATTAAAGATTGAAAGTGTAACAATAATTTTATTAAATAAATTCTTACATATACCAATTTAAAAAATATTACTATCTATTTATTATTTTTGTAATAATTAACAATGTGAAAAGAATAATGCAGTTATAATTCTGATGATATTAACATTTTGATTTGTTTATTAACTAGCTGTGAAGTTGTACTTGCACCAAAGAATTAATGTTACGACCAGCGCTCTCCACAATTGAATCATAAATAATTCTAGATTTTCAAGGTATGTGACATATTCAAAGGAACTAAACTTAACGCTACTCCAAGACTAGCGTTGTTGTTACTACTTTTGATAATACTAATGATTAGTATTAGCGAATAGTTTTCTTCATAATTTCCGCTCATTGCTTCCAACAGGCTATCCATACATTAATTCACCTGTATATTTTTAATATACAGGGTGGGCCTTTTGATAACTGGTCATAGAGATTTAGCATTGTGAACTAGTTTGTTTCGAATTCCTGCTCGCCCTTTAAAGTGACAAAAATGGTCTTGGTATCAAAACGCAGATAAAATTATTGCGCATAGCGCTCGCTATCAGAAATCAGAATTACACGGTCTTTTTGAAAATTCATCAATAAAAATTAGTAATTTTTAATGTTTATTTATTGTAACCAAAAACATTAACTTATGACCCGTTTTCAAAAGCACCACCCTGTACATATATCCAAGTACTGAATGCCAAAAAGAGTGATGCAAATTTCGGAAATTTTAGCACTAACCGCCTCTATCGACTTATGTTTCACAGATACCCTCTAGAGGTGGATAAACTCTACCAAGGTGTTGGGCCTTCAATGAAGGAGGTGCAGTAGTGAAGAGGACATTAAAAGTCCATGTTAGTTATAAGAAATTTCCTCGGGATGCTTTCAACGTTGTCAATATGTTGCTTATACACTGAGAGAAATGAGTCCTTTATAGTCATTTTTTCATTTGTTTGAGTAAGGTCAGTTTAATGTAAATTTGGCGAATTTGCAAATACTTAAACACACGGAAAATATACATGCAAAATTGGTTTTTTGTAAATATTATCTCCCTACCACTTCCTTATCCAAATTTAAGCGCCGAATCACATAACTGCTGTAATGAAGAATAAATCGACGTAAATAGTTCAAAAAAAAAT
This sequence comes from Abscondita cerata, assembly GCA_030710515.1. NCBI lineage: Eukaryota > Metazoa > Arthropoda > Insecta > Coleoptera > Lampyridae > Abscondita > Abscondita cerata. The sequence goes on from JALBCR010004276.1 coordinate 224,364, forward strand.
TGTTTGTAGTCAGAAAATAATTTTTTTTTTAAATTTGTTTAAAATCTATCGCTCATGTTCTTGTTAGACGCCGACTCAATGTAATACGCTCCGTAGCTCAGTTGGTCCGTGTGTCCGAGTATAAAGTAGTGTTATATTTCGGTCTGTTACTTAAATGTGAAGCAAATAAAGACAGTAATGCATTACTAAAACCCAAATCCATTAATTTCACGAGAATTATGGAGTCAAAAGCTTTCCGAAAGTCCGGGTAAACTACATCATCTTGACTATGATTGTCTAGTAAACTATGAAAAACATGCCAAATTAGTTAGTGTAGAACCAAAGAGCATAGTAGAACGATACTTCATAAACTCGTGTTGATATGGAGAAAAAAAAGTTGCTAACAACGGAAAGATTTCATTATATATGACTAGTTCAAATACTTTGAAAAAATTACTTAAGACACTAATTGGTCTATAATTTGATTTGATATAGATTATACAACATGGAGTCGCCCAATTTTAAGATGGGACATATACTAGCTATTTTCCACACAAGCGAGTAACAGCTTGTGGAAATAGATAAATTAAAAATAAAGCATAATTGCTTAACAAATGGATATGCAAAGTCTTTAATAAGGAAACTCGGAATTTGGTAATAACCAAATGTTGGTTTACATTTAAGTGTAAATTTGCCTTTAATCCTTCTTCCTCCGATACTAATAGAACTTTATAATCAATGCTAATAGTATTGATATACACGGAAAGTTATTGAATTGTACCTACAGTTGGTAAATGAAATTTCGATGAAATTGGACTATAAACAGATTGTTTCGAATTTGAATTAAAAAAATAAAAAGATTATAAGTTTAGTAACTAAGAAACAGAAGAAAATAAACAGTTGTCATTGTCAAATAAAAAAAGTAAATGTTCTATAAAAGTTCCTTACTGATTGTAGTAAAAAGATTACCGTCCAGATCATACTAACCAGCAAAGAAATACAGTCCACACAAGATCCATTACTCTTAATCCACAGATGAAAAATATCGACTAAACGCATCAACAATTGCCCTAGGGTTTGAAAGTTCTTCATTATTATGTATTTCATTTAGTTCGTTTTATCAGGAATTCTATAAGATTCTCTTTTGGACCTAACAAATGACCAAAAACTTAACAATCGGTTTTAATGACCTCTTCTACATTAAGAACACATGGTTATAAAAACGTAAAAAAATTGATATTTTCCTTAAACGTGAGAGTTATTACATTGTAATTAATTAAAAACAGGTATTTCTTTTTATTGTCTTCCTTATTCTTTGATAAAAAATAATAAACAAATTTGATTCGATTTTGGGCAAAATGGGTCGAGCCCAAATGTTTCTTTTCTAAAAAGTATCGGTTTAGTCAGTCATGTAATGTTTTGCGACACAACAGTTTTCAATTCACTTTTATCATATTAAGCATAAAATTGATTAATAAAAGTAACAAATGTCTTATTTATTAAAATATTTTGGATTTGTAGTACATAAAATAAAATATAAAATTGTGCAAACAACATTTTATTTAAATGTTAGTAACTATGTGTATATTTTTTAATTTTTAGACTTAAACATTATTGCAAAACTCCATTGAATTAATTAAATCAAGTGAAATATCTAAACATTTTTATTTGTTTATCAAGTAATGATGAAGATGTACTTGGACTCCTGGGTTTGAGTCACGACCAGCTGCTTCTACAATACCATCATAAATAATTTTAGCTTTCAAAGTTAAAATTTCATTTAAAGGAATTAAATCCAAAGCTAGACTAAGGCTTGCAACACTTTTCCCATTTTTTACAATACTATCGATAAGGAGCGAATAGTTTGTGTCCAAATTTCCGGGAATTTCCTCCAATAAACTATCCTTAAAACCAGTCAACAACACATCTTTAAATATTTGTAAATTTAAACAGTGAATGTCAAAGAGAATATTACAAATTTCGGCGATTTTTCTTCCAACCGTCTCTACACATTTATGCTTTAAACTATCCATAAACATTAATGTAAAATGAATATACAAATAGTTTTCCAAAGATTCGTACGGTTTTATCACTTCATCCCATAGAGCAGCAAAAGAAGCTAAAACAGTAATTTTATCACATTTCTTCGTAATATAAAACTGACAAAAATCTTTCACGAAATTGTGAACACTTTTACATGATGATTTGGAAAATTTCTTAATTACAGAAAAAAATTGGTTCATGCAATCATAACCGGAATATATTAAATATTTAGAGGTGAAATCGTTTAACCTGTGAACTAGGGTCGGATGAGTTTTTTGAAACAAATTGTTCCTGATCAATTCGAAACAAAATTCGTTCGGTAATAAAGCAACGTTATCTTGGGTGACAGCCTCGAGAAGTTGACTCTTTGCTTCTTCAAGTTTTTCGTTGAATGGTAACGCATTCAAAGTTTCCCATGTAAATAACAAATATCTAACGAAATATTTTTTTGATATTCTTTTCGAATTTGTTAAATTGCAAAAGCTTCTGTATCCTCATAAGAAATAGCTTTAATATTATCCCTTACTAACTGCCATGAATAGTCGTCCGGATTTCTTAAAAATAATTTAAAAACAGATGTAAACAAATGCTTGCGAATAGATGAATTTTTTCGACATCCATAAAATTCTTTAGAATTGCATTAATTTCTGTTTTGTTCAGTGTTTTTAATGCGAGGAGAATGGAATGTTTTCTGACAGAAACGGCGCGTGTGCTTAGAGAAGTGATCAAACCTTTTAGTCTTTTTTCAGCAACGTTGTTGCATACCTGGTGCAATATGTTTTGAGTCCACTTTAGGTAATCACCCTGACAGTATTGTAAAATAGGCTCAATAGTAATATGTGCTGGTGTGATATTCAAAAATAACGTAGGTATATACTTTTGAAATTTCGAAATCGATGGTTGCTGATCAAATAAATCTTTTGGACGATTCTCTTCAAGAATTTGCAAAAACTCATCTGAAGGTAAAATAACAGACAATACCCGTATTGAACGCGTTTTAACATTGTCTTCAGCTGTTTGTAGTAATTCAGTACAAGCTTGTACAATAGCTTCTTTAACTTTCGCATCTACAACTTGTTTAAAAAATGTATAATCGTCTAGGTATGTTTTTAATATTCGTTTCATCAGAGGTTGAATGTATGGTAATATCTCTAAAGGATGATATTTTAGCAACCATTCTATCTTTACAGTTACGCGTAATGATTCAGATTTATTTGCTATCACTTCGAAAAGTTTTAATTCGGTTGCTTTATCAAAATCAAAACGGATGCAACTAAAAGCAAATTCCTCAACATGGGCCGCGTGTTCTGAGTTACGCAATTCGTGTAAAATAGTGTCTACGATATATTTATTTTTCAATAAAAATATACGTTTTTAGAATGGTTTTTGTTCCATGAAGATATGTTCCAAATATAACTTGAAATTTCCGATCGAAGTGCTTCATCTTTAAAACACAAAGGTAAAATATCCGTGACCATCTCGTAGAACATCTTCTTATATTTTAGATTATCATCAAACAGGCTATATGTATAGTAGCTTCCATGTTGAACCCATAGCTTTATGTAGTCCATATAGGGTATTTTTTTGTTAAAACAAAAACGTATGTAGTCTTCAAAGTAAGGTTTACACAACCAGTAGCAATCGTCATTGATTAAACAATGATGCACTAGAATATTTAAGTGTTTCCAATGCCTTTCTTGTAATTTTCTCAAATTAAAATTATCCGTTGTAGCCGATAAAAATGTGCGTTGAACTGAAAATTGGTCGTTGCGATGTTTGTTAACCATGTATTCACAAACTTTCTCAAATGCGTCTTCATCCTTATTAATTTTGCAAGTGTCCACTAAAGCTTTCACAAGCCTCTCTCTCTGTTTTACGTTCGATGACAACGAAATCTGATCTTTAAGTAAAGAAACCGATTTTTCGATTTCCATGAAACTAACCCACGTTTCTTCAGGTACTTCCTTTGGTTTTGTGTGGTTTTTCAACCAATGCTCTTTATAATCTGATGGCATCCATTGAAATATTTTAGGAACCATAAACTGATAATGTTCAAGTAAATCTTCTCCATAGCAATTTCTAAACGTGTCCAATAATAAATTCAACTTATCTTCGTCTTTGAAGTTAGCGAGCAATTTTGTAAAATCTTCAAAGTTCTCTATTAATTTTTCTAAAGATTTAGGAAAAATTTGTGAATAAAATTTAAAAAAATCTTCTTTCAAGCATTTGCTAATTTCGGACTCTTTCAGAAGTTTAAATAACTTTTCCGATTGATTTAAACAAATATCTTTGTTGTTTGTAATAAATTTACAAGTATCTCGCGAACCAAGTTTGAAAGAACAGGCGTATTTTTCGTTTAGCCGAGTAAAAAGTGAGGAATCGTTCTGCATTAGATACTTTAATACGTGTCGGTATTTTTCAGCAATGTTCACGTTTCTATCGTAACTGTGCAGTATCTCAAAAAGTTCTTCGGTTTTCAAAGGATTCCTTTTGATCGTAAGGAGAAGTTGTTTAGCCGTAAGCTCAACTCTGACGTCCTCCATAATTTGTAAGATCAAAGTTCCTGTACAAGCTGGTAATAACTTTAAAGCCAAATATTTTCCGTATGTTTCGTTAATGGCCCAGAAGTATTCCTCGCACTTGGTCGAATCTTCTATAAGCAATGACATTTTGTTCAATAGTTTCACTTTGGAATTGTAAGATAAACTAGGAAAAATTTCTGAAGTTAAACGTTTTGGTTCCATACTTCCGAATGTTTCTTTTATAAACCACTTCAAGTTCAAAATTTTCTCGATGACCGCTGGATTTTCATCTTTCATCATTTCTAAGAGCCCATCATTGCTTTTGTAAAACTTTAACACTTCGAACTTTAATGCTTGTTCGAATAATGATTGTGGGATAAGTTTCGAAAAATCAGGTGGGCCTTCGACGTTGTCGTTTAATAACCTACAAAGGTTCTTCTTTCTTTCTCCCGAAGTTACACCAGCTAAATTGTGAAATTCGGCAACAAAATCTTCAGTCGTTAATCCCATTTCGGCTGTTTCTGAAAAAGAAATGCAAGTGCTACAATTACTTATATTTTAGACACGAATATTAATATTCACACATTTGTTAAAGAAATAATTAGGAAATATAAACCTATGATTTAAACTAAGAAATGCCAACAGTTAACTGTAACAGGCAAACTGACTGTTAATCGCAATATCATCATCAAAGTGATAACTTCAAATGCGAAACAATCGTGCCGATTGATAAGCAATCGTGTCTGTTACAGTTAACTGTTGGGATTTCTTGGTTTATACTATATTATTTACGTGTTCTTTATACATGAGACGTTGTTAAGACACATATATCACCTATGATTTATATAACAACTGCTACATATATATAATACATTTGAAAGACTAGTAGTGTTAGTAGTTACTGGATAAAAACTAACATCACATCGAGCTAGTTGCTTTAAATATTATTTATATTAAATAAAATTAATCATGATAACAGACTAAAAATTAAGTTTCTATTTTTCGCCATGTTCTTTTCTTTGTGTCCTAACTTCTAACCATGTTTTCCTTAGTCTTCTCCTTTTGCTTTTTTTCATTTTTTCTGGAACAATACTATATCTGTTTTCAGCTCTAATTTTTCTCGGAATTTCATTTGCATGCTTCGTGTTTGCGAGCGTAATTTTTCCAAGTGTTAGTTGAAACATAATTTAAAAACTTTGTTTTGTTCTAATTTTGAACCCCCAATCGCCAAATATCTGCAAGCATTTTTACAAACGATTTCACTTCCAACCAACTAAGGTTTCTTCTTTGTTTGTCGTCGGTGCTGAAGCGGGAAAAAAACCGTCCCTAAGGCCGGTCATCCGCATTTAGACACATATTGCAGTGATTGTATAATGTCATAATTATAATGTATTGATATAATAGATACATAATATCTATTAGTAAGATATAGAGGTTTCTTGTATGTTAAGAAGATATATCAATTTTTGTGCGTACGTGATCGAGTGAAGTGAAAGTGGGGAAGGAGACGCTCTCGGGCAGTAAAGAATGATATGGACGTATAATTTTAAGTCGGTGCTTTAAACAATTAATACGAAATGTTCTTCGCTAATCAAGTGTTGTGGTTATGTAATTAATTAAGCCAGTTATTGTAAAAATGTTTTAAAATAAAAATAAAGCTGCGCATTGTTGTAAGCCTGCAAAGTAGTATTAATAATAAAAATACATAATGTTGTTGATGAAGAAAGCATGAACAACTTAAAACCAAAATGGAACAATAAGAAAAAGTTGAGGAAGCAGTCCATGTTAAGAGGACACTGTCGAGAACCGTTGAAGGTCGCACGTACACATCGATTAGATTTACCAGGTTAGTTTAAGTTGGTATACTTAAATCTGTGTATTAAAATTAAATAAATTTGTAACTATTTATAAATTGCGCAAAGCGGTGACGTAACGTTATTTAGGATTATATTCAAATTTGTAAGAATTATACGTTTGATTATTTTTCTAAAATTACAATTCAATATAAAATTATTTTATACAACACAAACATGCAATCATCGTAATGTGTTTAATATTCACATTGTTAGATCTTAGTCAAAACATTCAGAAAACTGTAAATTATAATTAGAGTACTATATGTATTACATTTCTGCGAAGTTGAATGATTTATTTAAGAGTAAGTAACTCTTGAATGACGCTCAAAACAGTAGAAAACATTTGAAAACACTGTTCTAGTTCTGATTTTGAACAAGATAGAGCTATACAAAGTCACAGATTATTTGTGGTATTTAATTAACTAATTAGTTAATAGGAGAGACTTCTTACTTATCATTCGATTGTTTGTATTTTATATTGAAAACAACTAATTCAACTAATGGTTTGTCAACGCCATGAACTGATATTGCAATCTTGGGCCTTCTAATAGGTCTTTTTTGATTTGGTTTGTTTTTGAGAATGAGATGTGCTAACCCAAACCTAATCAACATGATTCTTCTGCTCCCTGGATTTGCACTTTTCTTTGTTTTTCTCTCGGTGATGTCACTTAATCGATTACTGTTTTCTCACGCACCTTTTCTTAAGTAGATTTATGCTATTTTTTTCCTATTTAGTGCTCATATACTTAGCTTATATAGCTTAGTATCGCTATACTAAGAAAAGAAAGGTATACTTCGTGCAAAAAATTTTAATTGAGTTGGCAATAAACCTTTATATTCATACTTAATTTTAACAAATGGTCTGTCTGTGTGCGTGTGTGTGTTGGTGTTATGTATACTATGTGTGTTACCAAATTTTTATCGAAAACTATTATCTATACCATTTTAAACCTGAAATCACAACCATTTCATAACGAGATAGTAAGGTTTTGGTTAAAATCGATCAAGAAAAAAAGACCCATTATTATTTTTTTTAATTTTTTACTACATGGGGGGTTTACAACGCTTCTGTAACATTTTCTGAGATTGCCGCCCTACTCGTCCACAATAAGATTTACATGCGCTATTTCGTTTAAAGCATATTCGGAGAGAATTGAACAGCCTTTATGGTCTGAACACGCTGAATCAATAAGTATAAACATATCCTGAACACATATTGAAACTTTAACAATATATAAAATTGTAATCATGTGTAGAAATCTGATGTAGAACAATATAAAATACTTATATTTGGCCAAGCCCCAAAAACTACAACAAATCTGAAGCATTAAGATTTGAAATCAATTTCTCTAACTTTTCTATAGGTTATCCATATAGTCAAAAAGTAAAGAACATATAGGTACTCATAAATATAATCACCTAAGATCATAAAAGGTTATCCACGTACGACACACATTAACATAAAATGTTTTGGTGGTTAAGCATATACAGAGTGTTGCTATATTCGACCGGCAACGCTCTACCACAGAGAGGTCTCGTAAATGGGTGAATTTTGATATATGAACCCTTAAACGGTTAGTTGCTGAGATACAGGGGGTTGAAAGTTTAAAATAAAAATTAAAAATTTGCAATAAATCAAAAATGCCTTTAAAAATTGTTTTCAAGTTTGGTGACCAATATGCTCTTCAAGAAAGTCATATTTTGACATAAACTAACTTTTCAAAAATTTAACCAGTAAGGGTAAGTGATGAGTTTAACTGAATGTGATTCAAAAAGAATACTTTATTTTAATACAAGCATTGTTACAGATGTAGTACATGTACACGTTGACTACGCTACTTAACGCTACAGTGGTGAACTACAGACTACACTACTGCTGGTTGCATTGACAACTTTCGTTGAGTCGCATATGAATGACTAACTTCATACTACTACACCAGATATTACTACCAACTTATTTTTCACTCAACACTTCCTCTAAAAATAATTTTATTATTCAACGACCCCTAATAAACTACGAAGTTTTTCAAATCTAACACGAGGTAGTGGTTTTGTGAGTATATCGGCAATCTGATTTTCTCCAGCAATATGTTCGAGTTCGACAACCCCTTCCTTCATCTTTTCCCTAATAAAATGATATCGGATGTCGATATATGTTTGGACTTCTTGTGAAACTCGGAATTTTTCGCTAGTTTGATCACACTCGCGCTGTCACTATGTAAACACGGTACTAATTGTGTTTCAGTTATTTCCAACAGCATACGGTTTAACCAAATGGTATCCTTTACGCCTTCACTGGCAGCTATATACTCTGCTTCGGTGGTGGATAGTGCAACACATTTCTGTTTCTGACTTGCCCAAGTTACTGCTCCATTTGAGTATTTACACAACACTCCGGGCCTGGAACGTCTCGTGCATGCATCACCTGCGTAGTCGGCATCGGCATACGCTTCTAATTGTCTTCCATTCGCTTCGTACAGCAACCCATAATTCACTGTCGATTTCAAATATCTGTGAAGATTGTTTTCACTCCTTTCCAATGTGCCATTTTTGGATTAGCCAGAAATTCCGACACTACACTTAGCATAGGTTATATCTGGTCTTGAGGCAACTGAAAGGTACAGTAAACTACCCACAGCTTCACGATAGGGAACGTGTGGCTCAATTTCGTTATCGTCACCTTTCTCTAAGTAACCACTACACGGCATTTTGACAGAATTGCAGCCAGACATGTTAAATTTGTCTAAGATTCTCCTTATATATGCACTTTGTTTCACACGAACACCATCACTTGTCTTTGTGATTTCTAATCCTAAAAAACAATTTAAATTACTTGTAATTATTTTGAACTCACTTTTAAATTTCTTTAGAAAGTTATCAATTGCATTCTTGCAGTTTCCATCGTCAACATAAATTGCAATAAATAATTTATAATCACTATTCTTATTTCTTATTCCAGCAACGGGGATTGTTTAGTCCATAAATAATTTTATTTAACCTGCAGACACGTCCCGTTGTATCTTCAAAACCAGTAGGTTGATCCATATAAATTTCTTCATCAAGTTCACCATAAAGGAAAGCAGTCTTTACGTCAAATTGCACTAGATTTAAATTCTCTGCCGCTGCGACACTTAAAAGTACCCGTACAGTATCGAATCTTGCAACTGGACTGTACGTTTCCAGAAAATCAACTCCAGCCTTCTGTGAGTATCCCTTGGCAACCAGCCGGGCTTCGTATCGCTCACTAGTTCCATCAGGGCAAATTTTCGTTCTCAATACCCAACGATTTCCAATTGACTTCTTTCCCTCAGCCAGTTCAACAAGATCCCAAGTACAATTTTCTTTTAACGATGCCAATTCTTCTAACTTTGCGGCTTGCCACGCACTAGAATCATTCTCATTTGTCTCTACGCCATAGAAATTAGAATGTTCTGCATATAATAAGTAGTCTTGTAAGTATTGAGGTATCTTGCACTTACGTTTTGACACAGTCTGATCATTACTTGCACTTTCTACTGTAACGGCTTCCTCTTGAATTGAATCCTCTTCCACAGAGTCACATTTTTTAATTAACACAGGCACTGTCTTTGTTGTAGTTTCTTTGTGAACTGTACTATTTTCAATTTTCTTTTCTTTGGGAACTTCTAACATAACCTTCTTTTCTACAACTGTTTCAGCTTTGAACACGACATCTCGACTCAAGATTACCTTGTTCTTTTCTTTCAAGTAAATTCGGTAACCATCTTTCTCACCTTCATAGCCAACAAACAGTCCTGCGATGCTCTTTTTGTCAAATTTCTTCCTCTTCTGTTTTGGGACATGGACAAAGCATTCCGTGCCAAATACTTTCAAATGACTTCGCACATCCAGTTCTTTGTTGAGCCATAGTTCCAAAGGAGTTTTGTTTTCAACCCGTGTTGGTCCTGTCCTATTAAGTGTATAGACAGCTGCGTTGACAGCCTCGGCCCACAATTTGATAGAAATGTCCTTCGAGTGGATCATACTTGAGCGCATTCAACAATTGTCCTGTTCTCCTCTCAGCAGATCCATTCTGCTCTGGAGAATATGGCATGACTTTTCGAAAGTTGATTCCACTGTCGCTCAACAATGATCGTACGCTAAAGTTATCAAACTCTTTCTCTACATCACATAATAATTCCTTTACAACATGTCCAGTTGTCCGCGCTTCATTTAAGAAAACTTTTAGGCAATCCAATACCTCAGATTTTTGTTTCATGAAAAATACTCGCCTGAATTTATTATAATCGTCTTTAAGCAGATAAAGTAACAAGCACTTCCTAAGGACGGTTCTTGCATGGGACCACACACATCAGTATGAATAATTTCACCGGGAGCAGTTGGTTTAATTGTTCTGGTACCATACCTTGCGCGACAATGCTTGCCATACATACATCCGTCGCAAAATTCGCCATCATCATCAACAACGATGCCCCTTTTTTGAAAAAATTTCTTCACATGCCTTTTATTTTGGTGGCATAACCTCTCATGCCATAACTACAACGTGTCAATTCTCTCGGCTACACACACTTGTGATTCAGTAGGTTTACACACACGCATATCAAGTTGATACAAACTATTTTCTATTTTCGTTCCCCTTAGTCTTATAGTTCCGTCTTTAATAAATACACACCCATTTGTATTGGCTTTAAATTCATACCCTTTTTCTATTGCTGCTTCAATTGAAAACAAATTCCGGCTTATTTTGGGAACGTACCAAACATCTCTTAGGTGACTTTGTTTCCACGTACCATTAACACGCACTTCAGGGTTTATAATTCCAGAACCATAGGCGTGGATTATATCATTGTTCCCAACAACAATTTGCTTTGGAGTGTGGAATGTCTCATATGTGAAGAACATGTCCTTACCGTTGGTCATGTGTGCAGAAGCACCACTGTCGGTCAGCCACATTTCCGATTGGTTCATTTTAGTACCATTTTCATTAGCTATAAAGGCTTCACCAGTTGGTTGTGAAGATTTCTGGGCTTGCATTTACAGTTTTTAGCAAAATGACCGATTCGGTGACATTTAAAACACTTCAATCATCTGCCTTCCGCTTTTGGTTTTCCACCATTTCCTGTCTCCTTTTGATATCTGGACTTTACTAACAGAGCCTCTGCGTTTTCTTGTCTTCCGGGAGTCTCATTTCAATCAACCGAAGCCGTTCGGTTAACTTATTGATTGTGCGTTCTTCCACAGGTACAGACTCCCAGACACTTTTAAATTCGAAATACTCACTTGGAATGGCACGACTCATCAATAGTAAATCTGGTAATTCGGTTTTTGCTAATCGCTTCAGCTCATCATTCAGTTCGGTAAAATTTTTCTGCAACCTTGCAATGTGAGTAGCTATATCTTCGGTTGAATTTTTTCGCAGGAAGTGAAGAACTGCTCTAACAACTTATCAACCCTTTGACCAGAGCTTTGCTCATATACGGACACTAATTTGTCCCAGACTGCTTTCGCTGATTCACATGTAGTCACTAAATCAGCATTTCTGTCGTTCATACTGTTGAAATTAATCTCAAACATCATCTCATCATCTCAGCATTGTATTATAGTGCCATCTGTGGGTACTAAACTTGTATTACTACAACGAACAAATAAAGTAATATTATTATTGTGTTCTTAGCAAGCAATCCGGTAGCACGTTCTTTTTTATGTTTATACGCGGTAGCTCACCAGTAGTTTCAACAGGTCATGGGCCCAGGTATCGTAAAAAGTTAGTGTATTAAGTGTAATTAAGAACAGAGTGTTGGATTAGGCATTGAACATGGCTATTAATTATTTAGCAAGTGTACCGAAACTCCTTGGACGAGAAAATTTTGACGTATGGTCGTTCGCCATCGAAAATTGTATAGTTTTAGAAGGTTTTTCTGCGTGCATTGATGGCACAGAAACGGATGCGACGTTAATTGCGAAAGCCAAAGCTAAGCTGATATTAACTCTTGATCCCTCTTTGTTCGTGCATGTGAGAGAAGCAAAAACTGCGAAGGAAGTATGGCTGACGCTAAAGAAGCTATATGAAGATACCGGTTACACACGAAAAATTGGGTTACTTCGTGCTTTAATATCATTACGTTTGGAGAATTGCGACACGATGGAATTATATGTAAATCAGGTAGTAGAGACTTCTCAGAAATTACGTAGAACCGGATTCGACATTAACGACGAATGGGTAGGATCGCTTCTTTTGGCGGGATTGCCAGAAAGGTACGAGCCCATGATAATGGCGATTGAAAACTCTGGTGTAGCCGTTACAACAGACGCCATTAAGACAAAATTGCTCGATATGCAAGCAGATGGCGGTGGTAAATCGGCAGGAGCCTTTTCTGTAAAGTATGGAAAACATGAAACAAGTTACAAATTTCACACTAAAGAGGGCACTACGAGTAACGTAAACAAAAAACCAAGTAAGAGTAAAAGTGAGATTGTTTGTTTTAAATGTAAGCAACCCGGTCATTTCATGACTAAATGTCCAAATAAAAACGCTAAATGCAAAAGCGCATTTACAGCAGTATTTTTATGTGACGAATTTGACGAGACAGAATGGTACGTAGATTCAGGTGCAAGTGTACATTTAACTGCAAGAAAAGATTGGTTAATAAATGAAGTTACACCTCAAGTAAAGGAAATAACAGTTGCAAACAAAACCAAGATTCCAGTAGTTTCAGCAGGTAACGTGGAAATTAGCACAGTTGTAGGCAAAAGAAATTACGAAATTATTGTAAACAATGTGCATTACGTACCAGGTTTGACTACTAATTTATTATCAGTTAGTCAGCTGATCAAAAATAACAATAAAGTTACTTTTGATAAGAATGGCTGTAAAATTTATAATTCTGCTAATGTTCTTGTAGCAACAGCAAACCTACATGGTAACGTCTATAAGTTAAGTTTTAGTAAAACGGAACAGAAAGCTTTAGCAGCAGTTTCTGGATACACATGGCATAGACGATTCGGTCATTTAAATTATAGAAGTTTAGAACAGATGAAAAATGATAGTGTTGATGGTTTGGAATACACAGAAAAATTGGATAATGGTACAATATGTCAAGTATGTTGTGAAGGTAAACAAACTAGATTACCATTCAAAAGTAGAGGTAATAGGGCATCATCACGACTTGAAATTGTGCATGCTGATTTGTGTGGACCGATGGAAACTACATCGTTAGGAGGTTCTAAATATTTCCTATTGTTAGAAGATGACTTTAGTCGAATGACCTTTGTATATTTTTTGAAATGTAAGAGTGAAGTTTTCCAACATTTTAAAGACTTTAAAGGTTTAGTGGAAAATCAAAGCAATGCGAAGATAAAAGTATTGCGATCTGATAATGGTGGAGAATTTTGCAATTCTATGTTTGAAAGTTATTTAATGAAAAGTGGAATTGTACATCAGAGAACAAATTCTTACACACCGAGCAGAATGGAACCGCAGAACGTATGAACCGTACAATTGTTGAAAAAGCGAGGTGTTTACTCTTTGATGCAAAACTAAGAAAGTCGTTTTGGGCAGAGGCAGTTCATACAGCAGTTTATTTGAGAAATCGATCATTAGCAAGTGGTTTAAGCAAGAAAACTCCTTTCGAAATGTGGACATCAAAGAAACCTGATGTGAGCAATCTACGAATTTTGGTAGTTCGGTAATGGTGCACATACCGAAAGAAAAAGAAAAAATGGGACAAAAAGGCGGCAAAAATGATTCTGGTAGGTTATAGCGAGAACATCAAAGGATACCGTCTTTATGATGTCAACAAAAATGAAGTTGTCATTAGCAGGGACGTAATAGTGAGTGAAAACACTAGCGTAGTACACTCTTTGCCAATAAATGATGATCAAGAGGAAGTAAAATCAGAAGTTGAAATAACTAATTCAGTGGGGATAAACATCAAGATCAAGACAAGTTGTGCCACAATGAGTCAGATGAAGAAAAACGACTTGGTGATGGTTCCAAAATGCGTCTTTTGAAGATACGGCAAGTCTTCGAAGATCAGAGCGTCAAAGAAAGCCGAAGAAATTTGAGGATTATGTGACTTATCTATGTAGTGATAGTGACATAAGTGAAGTGCCTCAAACTTTATCTGAAGCTTTGTCGAGACCAGATCGGGAGATGTGGAAACAGGCGATCATTGAAGAAATGAACTCCTTTGATGAGAACGAAACATGGGAACTAACGAGCTTACCTGACAGTGCAACACTTGTTGATTGCAAATGGGTGTTTAAACAAAAAAGTGATGGTGATAACAACATAAGTTATCGTGCTAGATTAGTCGCCAAGGGTTTCACACAAAAGGAGGGTATAGACTATACAGAAACCTTCGCACCTGTAGTTCGACACTCCACATTAAGACTGTTAATAGCATTATCTGTCAAATTAGATTTAAGAATTACTCATTTGGATGTAAAAACAGCTTTTTAAATGGTGTACTTGAAGAAGATGTGTACATGAAACAGCCAGAAGGCATTCTAAGGGATAGTGAAACGAAAGTGTACAAGTTAAAAAAAGCCATTTATGGGTTGAAACAATCATCTCGAGCATGGAACAAGAGAGTTGACGAGTTTTTACTAGGATTAGGGTATTGTAAATCTAATTATGAACCTTGCGTTTATATAAACAAGGAAAACAATTCATTAACGGTAGTAGCATTATATGTAGATGATTTCTTTATTTTCTCTAATAATTCAGAGATTACTACTTCTTTAAAGAATCAATTGAAGGGCGTTTTTAAAATCAAAGATTTAGGAGAAGCGAAACAGTGTTTAGGGGTAAGAATTAAGAGGGACTTTGTAAATAATATAATTTGTTTAGATCAAGAACTATATATAGACGAAATTTTAAAGAAATTTAACATGACTGACTGTAAAGTTGCTAGAACTCCGATGGATAGCAACGTTGTTTTAGATTGTAACAATAATGTAGAAAGGGAAATACCCTACCAAAAACTCATTGGTAGTTTGATGTATTTGGCTGTCTTAACACGGCCAGACATAGCTTATTCGTTTCAAAGGAACGACAATCCTATAGAAGGGTATGCTGACGCAGACTGGGCAGGAGACCAGAAGGACAGAAAATCCTACACAGGATTTGTGTTTCAATTGTCAGGAGGAGCCGTTGCATGGGAAAGTTGTAAGCAAAAAACAGTGGCGTTATCCAGTACAGAAGCGGAATACATGGCCTTAAGCGAAGCTTCGAAGGAAGCTATTTACCTAAGGAATATATTATCGGAATTAACAGGATACGAAGATAGTGTTGCCTTATATAACGACAACCAAAGTGCACAGAAATTATCTGCTAACCCAGTATACCATAAGAGATCAAAGCACATTGATGTAAGGCACCATTTTATTAGAGAGGCCATTTTAAATAAATTGATCAATGTTAAATATCTTAACTCTAATGAAATGACCGCCGATATTATGACTAAAAGTTTGTCGCAAGCAAAGAATGCTTATTTTGTAAATAAGTTAGGTTTAGTTGATTATTTGAGATAGTGGGGGTGTTGAAATTAATCTCAAACATCATCTCATCATCTCAGCATTGTATTATAGTGCCATCTGTGGGTACTAAACTTGTATTACTACAACGAACAAATAAAGTAATATTATTATTGTGTTCTTAGCAAGCAATCCGGTAGCACGTTCTTTTTTATGTTTATACGCGGTAGCTCACCAGTAGTATCAACACATACTACTTATTAGTATCAACTGTGCTAAAGCATCTGCCTTGATAAATGCCTTCATTTCAGCCTCGTACCCTTTTCGTTACGCGTCTGTAACGGTATCGCCACGTGGCTTTTCCGGTTCACTTCGATTTCCGGTCACTGTATCCAGAACATCATGATGTTTCAGCATCAATTTCATCTGTTTCTGCCATTTGCTCCAGTTTCCAGCACCTTCTAGCTTGTCTACTTGGGTTTTGAAATCCATTTCCATCACTCGGTTTCCGTCGAACTTTCGATGCAAAACCACGTTTCCAGAAAAATTAGTTTCCTTTTCAATTCAGTACACACGCACAGTCACAGAATGTCTAGGCCCATAACCTGATGAGTTTAACTGAATGTGATTCAAAAAGAATACTTTATTTTAATACAAGCATTGTTACAGATGTAGTACATGTACACGTTGACTATACGCTACTTGACGCTA
This sequence comes from Abscondita cerata, assembly GCA_030710515.1. Lineage (NCBI taxonomy): Eukaryota > Metazoa > Arthropoda > Insecta > Coleoptera > Lampyridae > Abscondita > Abscondita cerata. The sequence continues at coordinate 240,931 of JALBCR010004276.1, forward strand.
CAGTGGTGAACTACACTACTGCTGGTTGCATTGACAACTTTCGTTGAGTCGCATATGAATCACTAACTTCATACTACTACACCAGATATTACTACCAACTAATTTTTCACTCAACAGTAAGTAACAAGTTTTACCCTCCTATTTTTACGCCACTGGAGCAAATAATTTTTTTTAAATTCTCTATTCATTTTTGGTCGAAAAAGTAATAATATTTTATGGTGCTAAAATGAACAGTCTTGAAGATATTTGCTTCTAAACAAAAGTCTGCAAGTACTCACATATTCCAAATTATTATGTGCAGTGCAATTAGCCCGTCGGCGTTTTGCGAAAGAATTTGCTTCAATCCATACTATCAATTTGATTTTGAAAAAAGGTTAAGCGTAAATTGTTCAAGAAGTAATACAAACTATTTTAAATGCATTTTGGATTGATTGCAAATTTTTAATTTTTATTTTAAACTTACAACACCCTGTATCTCAAGAACTAAGTCGTTTAAGAGTTAATGTTCCTATATTAATATTCACCAATTTACGAGACCTCTGGGGTAGAGCGTTGTCGGTCGAATATAGCAACACCCTGTAGAGTCACAAAAAATATTTAAAAAGACTTTTTCAAACTTTGGAAAATCCTGGCTTATTTTTTTTTAAATTATAAGTTTCGGAACATTTTAGATTTACCAATTTAAAACACAATGAAAAGTGGGAATAGGTTTTATTCATGTGCGTATAACAAAACACAATACATTGTATCTCGTGAATTAAAATAAAGCAAATAAACTAAAACAAAATTAAATATAAACAATGTTAGATAAACGGATCTACCATCTTAAAAATTTGGTTTATTTATTAAGTAATGATGAAGGTGTACTTGAACCTCTGGGTTCGAGTTGTGATCAGCAGCTTCTATTATGCCATCATAAATGATTTTAGCTTTCAAAGGGAAAATTTCATCTAGAGGAATTAAATCTAAAGCTAGTTGAAGACTTGCATTACTGTTGCCATTTCTTACAACACTGTCGATAAGTAGTGAATAATTTTCGTCAAAATTTCCGGCAATTTTCTCTAATAAACCAGTTTTAAAAGAAGTTAAGAACACGGTTTCAAATATATGTAAATTTAAACAATGAAGATCAAAGAGATTGTTACAAATTTCAGCGATTTTACATCCAACTACCTCTATTGAATTATGGTTTAAACTATTCACTAGCACTAACGTAAATTGAATATACAAATAGTTTTCTAAATATTCGTATGGTTTCATCATTTCATCCCATAGAGCAGCAAAAGAACTTAAAACACCAACATTATCACATTTTTGCGAAATAAAAAACTGGCAAAAACTTTTCACGAAATTATGAATACCTTTACACGACGATTTAGAAAATTTCTTAATTACAGAAAAAACTTGATCCATGCAATTATATTCAGAATAAATTAAATATTTATAAATGAAATCGTTTAACCTGAGAACTAAGGTCGGATGAGTTCTTTGAAACAGATTGTTTCGAATTAATTCGAGACAAAATTCGTTTGGTAACAACGCAACATTATCTTGGGTTACAGCTTTGAGAAGTTGACTCTTTGTTTCTTCAAGTTTTTCGTCGAATGGTAACATATCCACAGATTCCCATACAAATAATAAATACCTCACAAAAAATGTTTTGGATATTCGTTTCGTATTTGCTAATTTGCATAATGCTTTGTTTTCGTTATTAGAAACTGCTTCAATGTTATCCTTTACTAACTGCCATGAACAATCGTCCGGATTTCTTAAAAATAACTGAAAAACGGATGAAAACAAATGTTCGCGAATCGACTCATTTTTTTCGTTATCCATAAACTTTTTCAAAATTATATTAATATCAGTTTTGTTCATTAGTTTTAGTGCAAGGAGGATGGAATGTCTTCTTAATGAAACGGTGTCTGTGCTTAGAGAAGTAATCAAACCACATAGTCGTTTTTCTGCAATGTTGTTACATAGCTGATGCAATACATTTTGACTCGATTGTAGATAATTACCTTGACAGTAGTGTAAAATTGGTTCAAAAGCAAGATGTGCCGGTGTAATATTTAAAAATAAAGTAGGTATAAACTTTTGAAATTTCGAAATCGAGGGATCTTGATCAAATAAATTTTGAGGACGATTCTCTTCAAGAATTTGTAAAAATTCATCTGGACGCAATATAACAGACAATGTTTGCATTGAACGAATTTTAACATCATCCTCAGCAGTTTTCAATAATTCTATGCAATGATCTCTTACAGTTTCTTTCATGTGTCGATCTACAAATTGCTTAAAAGTTTTATGACTGTGTAAGGATGTTTTTAATATTCGTTGAATATGTGGAATGCATGGCAATATCTCTGAAGAATGATATTTTAACAGCCACTGTATGCTCGCATTGGCGTGCGATGATTTAAATTTATTTGTTAATACGTCAACAAGTTTTAATTCGGTTGCCTTTTCGAAATCAGTACAGATGCAGTTAATGGCAAAATCTTTAACAACGTCCGCATGTTGTGGGTTATGCAATTCTTGTAAAACGGTGTCTACGATATCTTTGTTTTTAAATAAAGATATGCGTTGTTTGGGGTGTCTTTTATTCCACGCAGATACATACCAAATGTAAGTAAATCGTTGCGTTTTAAGTTCTTCATCTTTGAAACATAAAGGTAGAACGCCTGCTACCATCTCAAAAAACATCTTCTTACATTTTCTGTCACCATCAAAAATCATATAGGTATAGTAGCTTGAATGTTGAACCCATAGCTTTATGTGTTCTATGCAAGGTATATTTTTGACGAAACAAAGGCGTATGTAGTTCTCAAAGTAAGTTTTACACAACCAGTAGCAATCGTCATTGATTAAACAGTGATGGACCAGTACATTTAGGTGCTTCCAATGCTTTTCTTGTAGTTTTCTTAAATTAAAATTATCCGTCGTAGCCGATAAAAATGCAAATCGAATTTAAAATTGGTCGTTACGATGTTTGTTAACCATATATTCACAAACTTCTTCAAAAGCTTCCTCGTCCTTATTAATTTTGCAAGTGTTCACTAAAGCTTTCACAAGCCTCTCTCTCTGTATTACGTTCGATGATAACGAAATCTGATCTTTAAGTAAAGGAATTGACTTTTTGGTTTCCATGAAACTGATCCACGTTTCTTCAGGTATTTCATTTGGTTTTATGTGATTTTTCAACCAATTATCTTTATAATCGGATGACATCCATTGAAATATTTTAGGAACCATAAACTGATGATGTTCAAGTAAATCTTCTCCATAGCAATTCTTAAACGTGTCGAATAAGAAATTTAGCTTATCTTCGTCTTTAAACCTGAGAAGCAATGATGTAAAATATTCGAAGTTCTCTATTAATTTTTCTAAAGATTTTGGAAAAATCTTTGAATAAAATTCTAAAAAATCTCCCTTTAAGCATTTGCCAATTTCGGACTCTTTCAAGAGTTTAAATAACTTTTCAGGTTTATTTAAACAAACATCTTTGTTATTTGTAATAAATTTACAAGTAGCTTGCGAACCGAGTTTGAAAGTACAGGTGTATTTTTCGTTTAGGCGAACAAAAAGTGAAGGATCATTCTGCATTAGGTGCTTTAGTACGTATCGGTATTTTTCACCAATGTTGACGTTTCTATCGTAACTATGCAGTCTCTCAATAAGTTCTACGGTATTAGAAGGATTTCGTTTGATAATAAACAAAAGTTGTTTAGCCGTAAGGTCAACTCTGGCATCCTCCATAATTCGTAGTATCAACGTTTCGGTGCAAGCCGGTAATAACTTTAAAGCTAAATGTTTTCCATACGTTTCGTTGATTGACCAGAAGAATTCATCGCACTTGTTCGAATCTTCCACAAGCAAACAAACTTGATTCAACAGCTTTATTTTGGAATTGTAAGATAAATTTGGAAAAATTTCTGAAGTTAAACGTTGTGGTTCCATACTTCCAAATGTTTCTTTTATAAACCAATTCAAGTTTAAGATTTTCTCTATGACTTCCGGATTTTCGTCTTTCAACATTTCTAAGAGATCATCATTGCTTTTGTAAAATTTCAAGATTTCGAATTTTAATTCTTGTTCGAATAACGATTGTGGAATAATCTTCGAGAAATCAGGTATGTTATTAACGTTGTCAATTAATAACTTATAAAGGTCCTTTTTTCTTAGTCCCGCAGTTAAACCAGCTAAATTGTGAAATTTGGTAACAAATTCTTTAGTCGTTAATCCCATTTTTGGTGTTTCTGAAAAAGAAACCCATGTCTACTATTAGTTTTATTTTGAATGCGAACTCACATGAGAAACTAAAGAAACACTATTGATTGCAACTGCAGCACGCAACTTAGTGAAATACTTAAGAAGAAGAACAAAAATTGAAACTAACTTAAATAATGTCTGTTTCTTCTTTTATACTTTTGTTTTACAGTCTCAGATTTAGGAAGTTTATGGTATGTTTTTCTGTCCATGTTGTGGTATAAAACTATAACAATTTAACATTTATATAATCAATCGCTTATGATTACATTATTTTAGAGATTTAAATTCAAAATCTTAATACTCATATATTAAATTCTGGGTACAATTTAGTAACGCTATGTGAAACTTGTTTACAATTCATTTGCCCAAACTAAATTCATCCAAAGTAGATGATCCATAACATAACAGTGCAATGGAATACAAATAATTTAGGAATTCCAAAATATGCACCTAAATTAAAAAATGCAAATTAAATAGAAACGTGTATAAGTTAGATTCGAATAAAATTAATTGTAAAAACTGCTTTCTAAAGTAACTAAGAGCATAGAAATAGTAAGAATTAGAAAAAGTTGAGGGAGAAAAGTTGTTGGAAATTGTTTTGTCTATAGCTTTTGTTTGAACCATTTTTTTTTATTAAAAAGCAATTTTATTTTCGCTTATTGGCTTGACGTGGAGTTCTGTGGTAAAAGCTTGTTTTTTTTTCTGGTATAGGTATTAATAATTATAAATTGGTATTTGAATCAATAGGTGCGAGTTAGTATTGGATAACTCAACAATTGAAATGATTTTGATTTTATAAGTCAAAACTGTATCTAAATGAATGAAAAATAAAACCACAGCAAGACTGGCATTACTGTCACCATATTTGACAATGCTATCCACGAGCAACGAATAGTTTCCGACAGAATTTCAGTCCATTTCTTTTAATAAACAACCTTTAAATGAATTCCGTAGCTTCAACTATAGACACTGCACTGAAGGTCAAATAAAATGTTGCAAATTTCAGCAATCTCATTCCAATTTGCATCTGACGTTTCGAAAAACGTTTTGATTAAGCAGTTGCAGCCTGAATACAGCGAATAATCAAAAGTAAAAGATTTAGCTTATTCACTTACTTCGGAAGAGATTGTGAAACAGATTCATGCGGATGAACTCTAAACAAAAATAGTTCGATAATGACGCTACGTTATCTTAGGTGAAACCGTAGAATTCAAAATTGCAGAAAGCTTCTATTCGTAATTAGGAACTGCTCCGATATTATCCTTTACCAACTGCCACGAATAATCACCAGGATCTCTCCAAAACAAATTAACGATGAATGAATATAATTTAGATCTATTTTGTTTAGTAATCTCAGTGGTATAAATATCTAGTGTTTCCTAATTAACACGGTAGGTGAGGTCAGCAAAGTAGTTAAACGTTATTCGGAAAGATGTGCTGCATATACACTCTAAAGAGTTTTGACTCCGCTCTTGGCAAATTGTAGAATAGTTTCGAAGCTAAGATGCCATAGTATTTTGTATATATTTTTTTAATTTTGATGTTTGTTGAGAGAATAAATTTTGTAGATAGTACTCCTTCCAAACTTCTAAAAATGTTGCTGAATGTAGTATAACTGATAATACCTAAACTAAACGAATTTTAACATCGCTTCCATTATTCTTTTGTAACTCCTTACATACTGTGACTTCATTCATTTTTTTATCCACAACTTGCTTAAAAAATATATTCTTAAACTACTTTAATGAGAATGCATTTTCGGACGTGTTGCGTTAACATGCGACGACGCTAGTTGTAATTACTACGTCGGATGTAATTACAAAAACTTCCTCAGTTTTTGAACGATGTCTTTTATTCTATACTAGGAGTTGCTTGGGCGTAAGATCGACTATGTCTTCATCCATAACGTTTTGAATTAAAGTTTCGCTACAAGCTACACGTTGGAAGTAACATCAATGTCAAGTGCCTTCCGTACTTTCTTCAATGCTCTAGAAATATTCATCGATTTTAGAAGATTTCACAACAAGCAAACACATTAGGAAAAAAATCCAAAACTGAATGTTTGTTTTAAAAAGCAGATCAAATAAATATTTGAAAACTACTGGATTTTCTTCTTTCAGCAGTTCTAAAAGTTGTTATAAAACTTCAAAACTTCAAACTTTAAAAAAAAGTTAAACCAAATAAATGGTAAAATTTGTAAACAAATTCTTCGTTCGTTAGTCCCATTACTTGCTATTATTTTGAAAAAATGTAAGTACTACAATCATTCATAAGGACATTAACGTAGTCTAAATTTTTTAAGCCCACTTTTATTTTTATTTTATTGCAATACGTTTTGCATATTAATTTTTTCTAAATAAATTGCAAAAGACTATTACAATCACTCTGATACAATTCTACTCAGTCTAATTGCAACAAAAATTGAGGTGTTAACTTTTTTTAATTCTCTTTAGACTAACCACGAAGTCAAAGTATGATGTCATTGATATTCACATCATATCAAGAAACTTCGCTACCATTTGAATGATCAACAACACCATAACAGCTGAATAATCAACAATATCAGAGTCCACTAACATTTTAAGAACCGTGTGCCAGTTGAAACCTGATTTGTAAATTCTAAACCAGCAAAGAGATCAATTTTGTACCTATTTTATACTAGTCATAGAAGATAATTTCGTATGGTAATTTCATTTGCACCTGGCACCAAATCGTATCTATATGTTATATGTCGTTCGAGGTTTTAATATTATCTTAACAACCATCTCCACATCTAAGTCGCTACTTGTGTTTTTCTCTAACAAAACGGCCTAAAAGATAGTTTTCGCCTTGAAAACCCCCACTTTTAGTTTCACTTTTTACCTCCACTTTAGGAAGATCCTTAAATTACAAACGGAATAATTTTTAATTAATATGGTTGAACATATTGCTTACTAGAGTGCATATGTTTAATGAATTTCGATACATATAAAACATAAAAACAAGAGTTTTATGCAGAACACCACATCGTCCAGAAAACCACAAACTTACAAAATTTCAATAGAAAGAGTGAAAGAAAACCGATACGATAATTATACTTAACTGTTGTGACCACGCATAACACGAAAAAATAATACGTAAAAGAAAATTATTTTTCAGTAAAGACTAGTTCAAATAAAAGTTACAGATTGCAACAAATTTTCTCTCTTTAGCCGCAACATACAAACTTGATAAGGGTAGTACGAAACTCAAACATTGTGTAGCTTTGAAGGGATAATGGTAAGTTGTCGTATTAACATTTAGAGAACGGTGTAAGTCACTTCAAAAAACCAATTTAAAGAAATCTGAAGAAGAAAAGAACTTCATAGGGATAGTATATGAACAGATGATCACGGCCTTTAAGCAGTACTTATGTATGAGCTTTTTCGACAATATATATTTTAAGTTTAAAATAACTACGCAATTTTTGTCTACCCGACGAACAAAACGGAATAAAATGTATTTTACAGTCAGTTACAACTTCAGTAAACGCTGAATATTGTCAGATTCAGCAAAACATGAATTCGACTTTTTCTTCTTATTATTTCAAAACGAAAAGTACATTTTGCCGCCCCATGCCCTACAAACTACATAATAGCGATTTGTATTACTAGAGAAGAAAGTGGTGATTTACCATCGATTACAGTTTTTTTTGCCCGGGCAGTAACTGCCGAAGGAGGAAAAGGCACTTTACTCAAGTGTAATACATATGGTATTTTGAACACCTACATGAAAGTTATAAATAAACAAAAATGTAAATTTGGTAATTTAGCATCGAATCTAAGTTTTTTTATATCGTTACCAAGGAGTGAGAATATAAAATGTAAATTATCTCGAAATTGGCCATTTTGATTAATTAAATTGGTTAGGGACCTCTGTCCTGTTTTTAAGAAAATGGTAACGATTGAAGAAAATTATGAAAATTCAATTCCGGGAATTTTTTTTTCTATTATGTTAGTTGTTGTTAATGTTGAACTGCTGTGTTGACTTCATGATGACACCTTGGTGTCGAAACCGGTTGTCGTTTGATTTTAATTAATTTTATTACATATTTAATAAGGGAATAGGTGAACTCCATAAACTTATTTATCATATAATTCATTAAGTACTTTTTACCCAATTTTTCTTTACTAAGTTAAAGTTTGTTACTCTCTACGCTATGAAAATGAATCACTCGTTATGTTGTATGAGAGAAAAAGAAAAGAGTATACGCGAAGAGGTATTAGCTTATTTTCTACAAACTCTATCAATTCTATATATCGAAGATGTTCTTAGAAATTTCGGCAATCCTTTCACCAACTGGTTCTATCGACTATGCATCCAGTTTTATGTTAGTAATAATAGTATATTATTAAATTGGTTGCATAAGCAGCCTATTGTTCAATGAGAGGAATTAGGGTACGACGAGCGGAACGAATATCTGTGCTTGATTGGTACACCATGTACCTACATGAATAAATAATTGTCATTCTATATTCTTTCATGTTAGTAGTGCACGAGCTAAAACAAGATTTTATCAAATATTTACTTATTGACATAGGGTCATAGTATAGGGCCACTCAAAAATTTCTTCAGTATGTGATGGATTTCTGTTAATTTTTTGAGGGTAAGTTCAACTACCATAAGGTTTGGCTGTAGCCTGGTAGTATCATCCTCAAATTTTATTTAACACTTTTACTTTAGCTTTGTATGAGTTCTACAAAAAAGACAATTAATCGGTGCTATATTTATACTGGATAAGGTGATGTCACGCTACATCTATATACGTATGAATCGATGTTTCATAATAATTTTATTTAAAAAAAACATTTTCTCAACCATATAATGCAATAAGATATAAAACAATATTTAGTGACAGTTTAAAGTCTTTCCCCGTAAGTGACGATTTAAAAATAAGTTAACAGCGACACTTTTGTTGTTTCCGAGTTTCTCGATGAGCTGATTTCTTCTATCTGAAACGTTGAGGTCGTAACAATCGTCACCTCGCAAAAACAGTATTGCCATCAGTAAACCTACATCGGAATCGGCATATTTCACCAAGTTCTCTATAAACTCATACCGATTGCTATTTATTTCTTTGTGGTCGTGTGTTACCCTTGAGGTGCATAATCGACGAGCCTGACGTTTAGGTGTATGCACCTCTTCCACGGATGTATTTCCTAGACTTAAACACAAGTCAATTAACTTATTAAACTCATTGTGCAAAATCTCCACTATAACCAAACCATAGCACGCGGTTAAATTCTTGCAAAAAACGAGAAAATCTTTAGAAAATTGTTCCAACGAATACACTTGCGAATGCATCAACGTAAACTTCAAATGCAGATAATCGCTAAAAGCTTCATGAGGTGAAAACAAACCGCCCCACAATGTGAAAAAGCTTTGCAAAATTTCTTGATCGTCGGAACGATTGTTTAAAAATTCCGAACAAAATGTTTGTAAAAACTCTGAACAGCATGAGCGAGTTTCGATTCGATACTGAGGTTCTATGCTTCTGTTATCTATGAAATATTTCATCAATGCAAAAATGGATTTAAGACGTTCTTGCTTTTCTCTTCGATCTTTGCAGTATATAACGTACTTACAGGCAAATACTTGCACGCTAATTTGAAAAAAATCAACATCATCGAAGCAAAACAAGAAACTGTTGATGATATTTTGAGATAAATCAACCGGTAGCATCTGACTTCCTTCATTATCCAGCAAATTTAACAACGAAGCCCGATTCGAGTATGTATTTTGATTGGACAATTTCAGCAGAATGTTCCACGTAAATTCTTGATAACGCAACAAATATTCTTTGGGAATTTTATTAATTTGCATAAATAAATCAAATGCTTCCCTATCGGATTCGTTTAAATTCTCCACACTGGTCTTCAATAAATTCCAAATGTAATCGTCGGGATTCTTACAAAAAAAGTTAAACAACGCCTTTAAGAAGAACTTGCGTGTAGATATGTTCGTTTCTCCCGCCAAACATTGGCTAATTGCCCCATAGAATTTTTGACGATTCGTGTGCCGATATGATAAGTGCAAGCTGTGCTTTTGACCGGAAACTGAACGGCCCGATAAATCGTTCAAAACTGATATTAAATTGTCTTCGTTTAAATTCCCACAAATCGAGTATAACGAACCCAAGGCAAATTTAAAGTAGTCGCCTTTGCAAAAGTTTAAGATGGCAGGTACCACATCTGAAACAGGAAAAACATTCCTGATGTTCCAGCACAAAAGGTTTTGTTTCAAACACTTGCTTTTGTGACAACGCGAGCGCTTTTCTTCCGGATAAAAATTGGAGAGATATGTCATGAAGTCGTCCTTGTTTTTGAAAAACGATAAAGCCGCAAATGCAGACTCTTGGATAACCTTTTTTCATTAGCAGCCCAACTTTTTGATATTTTTCATACTGCATACAACATTTCATTGCCGCTTGAGGCAAATTCCAATTCGAATAGTACCTTATTCTTTTTAAAAAAATATTTTTGTGCGTATTAACACTTTTTAAAATAAAATGCATCACATCTTCAATGTTCTCCAAAATCAGAGTGGGTTCACTCTTCAGTAAATTGTCGATATTATTGCATTCGGAATATCTATTAGATGCAGTAGAACTAACTTTAGATATTGAGATTTTTCTTCTAAGTTAACATTTTTAAGCAAGAAATTTAATACTGCAAAAACCGTTTTATCCCAGGCAAATTTTAAAACGTTTTCTTTAAGGGCTTCAATCGCCCTTGGGTAAGCAAACAATTGTATTTGGTCATTTTCATTGCGACAATTGTAGTCGTGCAATGCACATAAGTAACGAACTAATAAATTATGATCTTTAGCCACCTTTGCAATAATCTCTCCTAAGGTTAGCAAACAAATCTTTTCAAATGACGGTACGGATTTAATCAAGTTCAAATTATATTTATTCTTATCTAACCACTTAATTAAGCAATCTGTGACGGGTAAGTTGTTACGCAAACGGCAATGTATATAGGCTTCCAAAAATCCATTTTCGAAATGAAACGACTCTTGGTTCATGTAAAAAATGTCAATCAATTCGTTTATATACTGCCAGTGTTCATCCTCTAAGTTTTCAAGAACAATGTTGTCTTGCATTCGACGCAAAAATGTTAAGCGAACGTGAATGTTATCGTTGCGATGATTACTTACCACATATTTGCAAATGTCTGCCAAAGCTATCATATCTTGATTAATTTTGCAAGTATCCACCAGATAACCCACAAGTTGAGCTCTGACTTTCACGTCTGATGTTAACGAAATTCGTTTCTTTAAAAAAGGTACAGATGTACGAATATTGTATAAGCACATCCATTCATCCTCCGTAACTCCCGACGGTCTGTATTTGTTTTTGATACGTTGATCTTTTTCTTCAGGATCTAACTTTTTCAATAGTTTAACGGTGACTAATTGTGGATGATCCCAAATTTCGGATCCGTACTTTAATTTAAACGTCGAAAAGTACAATTCCAATGCATCTTCTTTGCGTGAAAGTAAATTCATTGTAGATATAATTAATTTGACCTCGTTCGTAAAATCTACAATGTTATCAGGAAAAATATTTTCAAAAAATGTACGAAAATCTTCGCCAAGACTTTTGACAATTTGTTTGTTGTGTAGAAGGTTAAGATATTTTTTAGGGTCATCAATGACAGCATTTTTATTTAGGGAACAGAATGTGGCTGTAGTTCTCCTACCTAATTTTCGCGAAAAAACGTTTTGGAATGTTAAGAAAGTTGGAAGATCAATCTCTTTCAGAAGTTTTAAAACGTTGTTATATTCCTTTTCAAGTCTATAATGTTTAATTGTTTTCAATAGTCGGTCTCTGCTCTCCGGATGTTTCTTCATTAAAAGCTTCAATTGTTTAGGTGGCAATTTAATTTTGTGCGTTTCTAATACTCCCATGACCAAGTCAAAACTGCAAGCTGGAAGAATTTTTGAGGCTAGGTACAAACCGTAAACATTCTTCACTTCGTTAAATATTCCATTTGCTTGTTGGGGGTCTGTTAAAATCTCAGATAATTTATTCAAAAGCTTCACTTTCACGTTAAATGACACAAAAGGAAACAACCCTTCCACTAAATCTGTTCCAATAACATTTCCAAAAAGTCTTTGAAAAAACCACCGATCAATTTTGAATACTCTTTCAATATGTTCGGGATTTTCACCTTTAAGAATAGCTAAAAGCTCAGGTACTCTTTTAAAATATATTAGGACACTTATCTTAAAATTTTCCTCGAGTATGTTTTTCGGTTGTAACTTTGAAAAGTCAAAATCGTCAAAGTCGTTTTCCCGAAAATTATTTAGTAAGCGAAAAAGATTTTTTCGCATTTCCCCGACGTTCGTTCCTTGCAATGATTCAAATTGAGATACGAATTCTACAACGTTCATCTTTCTGCAAATAAATATTCGATGTAGTCAAAGAAACAAAAAAGAAATTGCTTCTGTTTTCCAATAAAAACAAAGCGCATGTAGTTATGTATTTTTTACCTCTTTCTTACTTCTTTAACTCTAAAAATGGAAATAATACTAATATTATTGCTAGAGGAACTTTTAAGCAAAATGGTACAAACTACTTAGATTGTCTGTAATTTTGGAAACTGTTTTTCACCAGTAAAGTTCTTGAAAGTACGTAAACCAGCAACCGAATTCATTTAATACACAAATTATGCAATAGAAGAATAGAAGAACGACGTTAACTTTTAGTTTAAGCTTCGGTTTAAATGAAGCTCTGTGACGCAACAATTCTTTTTATTGTGGATGATTTAAATTTTGATAATCTCTGTAAATAAAATATCCTATCTAAGTAACCAACAGAATTTGTTTGATGAGCGCAAAAACTACGACATTTTAGCAAAAATGGTTTCGGGTGCAAAACACAAAAAATTTCGTACAATAACAACTGATAAAAATATATGGTCCAAATGATCTTCTTTTAGAAAATAATCACACAAGATAATTTCATTCTGTGTACAGGGTTATTCACTATAAATTACCCACTCCTTATTATCGTTATTATTGGTCGTAGTATACGAAGTTTTTCTGCTTGACTATAAACCATTTTGGTGATTTAATTAATGAAATGTCAATTATCAAACACAACATTTGTCATTTACATTGCTTACTTTGACAATGTTAACAATTCCGTAATTAAGTAACTATGTTATTCTACGATTGACAACTGAATAACGGCTCAAGATAAGATAAAATATGATGTATTTTTGAAATCAGAAAAAAAAGGTCTCTTCAAAAATGTAAAAATATACAGGGCGTTACATTAAAAAAAATACATCATATTTTTGTTTTGTCCTGTAAACGGCGAGTAACTGAACTATTGATAGTATTGATAGTGTACGGGTTATTTTCCAAACGAATTCAAAGTCGATTGTTTGTGGTCAAGAAGCTTACACTTGATACAGCACATGCTGTACGCCTGGAGCTGTCTAAGCATGATTGACACCAGTTAGAAAATAAATCAATAATTAATGCAGTCTACATCTTAAGAAACATCTTAGGTTTCGCCGTGCACAGTTTGTTCAAGAAAGGCCCGTCACTCGCTTCTATTTAATTTAGGATGGGTTGCATCGCCGTACACAGTTGTTTGGTTAGGTTATCTTGAAACTATGGAAACAACCCCTCAATTTAGTCATTGTTTTCAATTAATCAAAATGTGTGACAGTGCAATTCCTTCTACTTCTTCTTCTGTTGTTGTGCCATTGAATTTCAAGCCAAAATGGAATCGAAAAAGGCTCATCGAGTTAACTGGAACACGGAATCTGGCAGTAAGTTATGCAATTAGAAGTCATTTATTGCCCATGTTTAAAAATTGCCATAATTGCAAGAAACAAAAGACCGTGTTCCGCAACTTACTTTTTGACAAATTCTTGTGTATTCGTACTCCTCAGGTCATGGGCTTTCTAAATATATAGGTCTCATCTTGTGGGCCAAACTGAATTCCAACCGAAGTACAGCATGTTACAGATGTGGAAACTCAACACACCTAGCAAACAAGTGTCCTTTCATTAAGTCCACATGTAAATTTTGCAACTTGTCAGAAATTTTTGATTGATGTTACTATTAATAATAAGATCATAAACTTTGAGATAGATAGCGCCGCTGTCGTTTCAGTAATGTCAGAATCGAAATTTCGTATTTTGCACAAATCACACATCTCTAGAAATGACACTCCCATATTAAAAATAAAATACAAATTATAGCGCCATCTTGTGGTTGTTGGGGTAACTACATACCTACGTTATGTATGCAATTTGTTAAAATCTATTTCTTCATCTGAACTATTTCAAAAAATAAATGAAATTTTTTTCTACATTTTATAATTACAATTATAATTACACAAATCAAACAGTTATTACACACAAACACCATATTCGCTATTACACTAATGACTTCTTTTCTTTAACTGCTTACTTGTCTTTTTCATATAAATTGTTTGCTATCACTTTCAAAGATCAGTAACTTAATCGGTAATATTATTTTCATTATTTCATTACCAAAATCACAATAAAATAAACCTGAACTGTCAACAAACTGACATTTACAATATACAGTATCTTCATAAATATGGACAAAACACTGCTAACTAAATGTCAAAATTTAAAAATTACGCGATGATCGGTAACAGAGATTTCTACGTTATCAACTAACAGTACTACTGCATCATTCTAACGGTTGTGGAAGGAACTATTTATTATACCATACTGTCAAAGCTTACACATCTAAAAGTACGTGACTTGTAGTATTTTGTTTGAAAATTTTAAGTCTGCTGATCAGGTTTTTCTTAATGTGAATGTTAACCATGAAACAAAACAATTGAGTCTATACTTGATTAATTCCACTAATCGGAAACCATTTCTAAGGCGCGAATGAATAAGAGAGTTAGGCATTTCATTACAGAACAATCATGTTAGCATTTTACAGTTTAACCTTACTCCTAACCTCAACTCCATCCTGGACCGTTATAGGTCAATTTTCAAAAATTCAATTCCGGAAATCAAACATTTACAAGCTAAGCAGAAGTTGAAGCATGAAGCGTCACCAGTCTTCCTAAAAGGAAGAACAGTTCCCTTTGCACTAATACCTAAGGTAAAATCGATTTATTTGTTCGTATGGTACTTTTTAAATATTGTATTGTGATGTAAGTGTTATGTTTGGTGCCCCAGAAGATCAGTAGAAACCTGTATAGTGTGGTGTCAAAGCATTTGCTTCAAGGTTTAGGAAAACCACTAAAACCTAAACATGCCAATCCTTACCCACCTTAGTATTCATATATAATAATATTAATTAAGTATGTAAACATTATAGAAGGTAGGTAAATAAGAACATAAAATATAACAGCACAGCCATTGCATGACGACATGAACGACAATTGGAAAAAAATAGTAGGTTAAAGAAATAGCAAAACAGAATAATGGAAAAACAGATAATCAGGACAAGAATACAAAATAATGCTGAACTTCGATGTCCTTCAGATACGTAAGCCATAATATAGCTTCATCCGTTAAATTATGAATGTTTGGAGACCCTCCTTTAAACTTTGTTAATTGACAATCCTCTACAATATGTGTAACGGTCTCCGGTTCGTTTCCACAGTCACAATTTGGATTCGAAATCGCACCCCATTTAAACAACATAAGAGTTGCATTTTGAATGGTCGATTTACTTTTGACCAAATTTTTCTTTTTTGATCAAAGCCCGGGACTTCTATTGTTGGATCATCAATGAGATGTTTATTGATAATCCAACAATAGAAGTCCTCAAAATTTGAATTATAATAACTGTTTTCCACGAGCCACAAACAACTACGTATGACATACAACTAATTGACGTACCTATCCAATTATTTGCTAATGTTACATAGGACATATCATCTAGACACGCCTTCGTGGCATCCTTTTGGAGTTGACAAACGACGTTTTGTAGGGACATGGAGCACGTTATAATGATTACTTTAGCGTAATAAACTCAAAACGGCATTTTTGACATACGACCTATTGCAGTATTAACGACATTATGTGAAACGTTTTCAAAAGTAGGAAATAGATTTTAAGTAAAATTACCATTAAAACAAGATCTTGCCGATTTAAATTTGGGAGATTCATTCTCAATCGCGTTGAAGCGTTTTCAAAATTTAAAAAAACGTTCTCGTCAAATCAACAACTTTATCTACAATACTCAAAATTTATAAACGACTATATTGCATTAGGGCATTAACATAGACGAATATAAATTAGGAAATAAATCTGTTATTTTTGGTCTCCGGTTCGTTTCCACAATCGATGATTTGATAAGAAAAAATATTCTTAGTAAGGTAGATCATTCTGAATGGGCTACGCGTATCGTACCTGTACTAAAAAGCAATGGTAGCATACGTCTTGCGGAGATTTTAAAACCTTAAATCTTAATTTAATAAAAAGTAATAAACGAGTTATTTGCTACTATGACAGAAGGTAAAAAAAATTACCAAATTAAACCTTACTTAAGCTTTTTTATATCTACTATTAAATGACGCTTATGCATTGCCAAAGAAGGGCCAAATTACGACTAGTATTATACGTTTGAAATGATACAGATTGAAAACTTACCTGTCCCTTTTCAGATTTTGGATAAAACTACTTTACAAGACGACACATTATAGAAATTACATAGTAAGAATGACCGATTTGGTATAGACTAAAGCCAGTTTTCATTACAAAGCAACGTCATTATGTGTTGTCAACGCGTCATTATACACGTTATATTCAGACGCAGAATTTTCACTGTGTTCATTCTGGTGTCGTAAAAAATGAAAAACCTGACCGCTTATTGTTGGTGGCCAGAAATATGTTGAAAATAAATTCAAAATCTTGACAAACTGTGTTAGTTGCAAAAACAAACATAAAAGTTTGCCTTCCCAACTTTCACAGTTGAGAACCTTGTAAGAACCATTTCAACGAGTTCATACAATTTTGCTGGACTAATTAACGGATATTAATATTTCATATTAGTAGAGGCATATAGAGTAGATGGCCTGAAGTTCACATAACTTAATTCTGTACTATGTACATAACATAGGTAATTCTGTACATATGGAACACCACTAGAATTAGTTAGTGACCTCAATTAAAAACTCAAGAGGTCGAAAATTTCCTAAAACTGACGGAATAACTCACAAACTTAGTGTAACTTATCATCCTCCTACCAATGGACTGGCCGAACGATAATATGTATTAAAACATGCATTAAAACCACTAAATGTCACTCAAACGAATCTTATGGATCAGGAAAAAGTTTTAAACAACTTCTTCCTAAATTGTAGGAAAGTTCATATTCGGTTACAGAAATTAATCCATCCAAATTAATGTTTGAACGAGAATTGATTTGCTTAAAACCAAAAACGACGGTATTACAAACACAGATAACTACCGGATCTTAGATATAAACAATAGAGTTTAGATAAAGAGCTACGACAATGATAAATGAGAATTTGGAAAAAATATACAAAAGTTAGGAAAATTACACTACCTAATTAAATTCAACAGTGGTCAAATATCCAAAAGACACATCAATCAATTGTGGAAAATATGAAATGCTGTGCCAAAAATAGAAAGATTCATAGACGTTTGAGATGAATGAATACTTACCCACAAATAAATCATTCACAGATCCTCACTAAACACCCTTGAACAAGACCATACAATCGGTATGTTCACTATTTTTTAATTATAACAAAAACACATGGTATTTATGTTATAGAATCGCGTAATAATCAAATCCCTCAAAAAATGTTATGTGCAAAATAAAATTTATGAATTTGACGAGGCTATAAAAGGTACCCTGAGCAATGACGTCAGTATCTTTATCGACGCGTGCGAAGTTAGGTTTTTAAAAATGTCATTTTGCTTTGATTGTTTCTTAGTGGTAAACTCCCAAACTAAACATTAATTTAAATTGTAGATACAAAGAAAACTCGCAAAACAGAACCTCAAACTATATTCACGATAAAGGTTGTGACGTTAAGCCAATGAGAGAGTGTTCTGTGTATTTGAATAAATACTGATACTTATAAGTTTTTCTACATTACAAATAATTGCATGTTCTTCAAAATTTATACATTTAATTTTAACACTATTTTGAACGTTATCACAATATTTCAACGGTATTTTTAATGTTTTTGTAAACATTCCGATTAATAGTGATGCCCAAAGTGAAGTGATTAATTTTTTTGCCTTATTTTATAATAAAAATAGTTACAAAACTATACAAGGAAATTTGAATTACGCTCTGCTAATATTGTTCTCACCTTATATATCTAGCGACAACACTGCATCTTTAACATAGCTTAAGAAGCGGCAATCTTTCGCGTGCCACACCTTAGCGTTAGCACAGTAACAGTGGTTTACATTTTTAGAAATGTTAATTATTTTAAGAATAAAGCAATTACGTTTTGAAATCAAATTTAGCGCGTACACTTTAGTTCCTTTTAAAATAAGTTGGTAATACTATTATGTGTAGGGGGTGGGTAGTTCAGTTTTGGGTGGAAGAAACGATAACTGGTTATCTTTGTTCCGACTTTCATTGTAAGAAGATGCATATTGTATCTGTTACTATAACTTTGTATTTGCAATTATCAGAAATACATCATCTCCCCCGAAATGTAGAACGTCCCATAGATACAAGCAGTAGATTCTCTATACGTGTTAGTGTTTCCTTCAGTCACCGATAGATGGCGTTATGCGATGGCTTTCCAGTTTTGTCATTGATTCGATTATATTTCATCAAATATGGCTGCGCGCTGTAACACCGAAAATAATGTTACCACAACAACGCAATAATTTAAAAATAGATTTTTTAAGTTTTTAATATTTTATTTGTATAAATATAACAAGGATATACTATTCAGTTTGTTTGAATTAATCTTTAATTTTAAATTGAGTGTTAGGTGTAAAAATAACAGGAAACTAAAATATTATAATAATGGAACACGTATCGCCACCTATCGGCAACTTCGGGAAGTTCATATGCAAATATAGAATCATCTGGGCCTTATACATTCCGGGGGAGATGATGTACTTCTGCAATTATATATTGTAATATTTATTTTATTGAAATACAACGGAACGTATTCTGTGTGCATTTGATTTAATTATGTTAATGGTTACGTCATTTTTTATACAGGGTGTTTCACGTTTTCTTACATGTTTGTTACGTTTAATCCCTAATACGGCCCTACAATAATGTCATTTGTAGTAAATTAATAGTTATTTAACAAACGAGTGTATTAATAAGGGTGATTGTTAATCGTCCTTTAATTCACGAGTAAGTTACAAAACTTTTCCATCGACAATACTTTGTAATTTTAATAAAATTATATCTTAATAATTCTAGCGAAGGTATACTATTGTGAACTCACCTTCAGAAAGCACGTTTTGTGAACTCACCACAATTTGTAAAATAAATAACATAACCTAATTTCGTCGTTTGTACTTTTTTGTGAGCTTTGCTTTTGATAATTCTTTACCTATTAGTCTTTTGTATGGATATTTGCCAACAGTATTTTAATAATAAGTATTTGCACCTACAAATACCACACCAGAAGTGGTTGATAATGTTTGATAAATCATGGACCAAACCCAAGCTCATCTCTAAATTGGCTGTAACAAGTTGAACTTTCTATAATGACTTGTCACACCATACCGAAGAAAGATATTCATTCATATCCTTACCATGTACAAATAGTCAATAATTTTCTTTGATTTGCTCTTCAAACCTTAGTTGAAGAATTTAACTTTTGAACAATGGGTAAACAATATTGAAGAACTGGGTGAGAGAATAGTTTGTAACATTAATGAGCTGAACACCCTTTAATATTAATAAACGTCATCATCCGAATGTTGCGTACAGTGTAAAAATGAAAAAAAAAGTGTGAACAAATTCACCATTTAATATAACTGTAGATTAATGTCGATTTGTTATTATTCAAATTTGCTTTGCTACAAATTACAACAGATGTTTTATTTACGTTTTCATCTCGAACTTCATTAATAGATATTCGTGAAATGGCAACTTGATTTACTGATATGTATGTTTAGTTGCCTATACCAAAATCGTTTTTTAATAGACAATCGTTCATTAATTGGTGTCATTAACGATCAATTTTGTTTGCATTAATGTAAGCCATAAACCCACGGCCGACGGAAAAATACATTAATTAACACTTATCTTACAATATTTTGTGTTTAGAATCAGATAATTGTCATTAAAATGAAATAAAATGTAAATTTGTAAAATGGAAGTAAACATTTCAGTATCGTCCAACAAATGAATCAAGCCGTTATATGAACGCCCGCCCAAGTTTCCTACGTGTTGAAAATTCTCACTCTCATAAAGCGAAAATAAAATTGCGTTTTAGAAAAAAATGGTTCAAACAAAATCTATAGACAATAGAATTTCTAACAACTTTTCTCCTCCAACTTTTTGAATAATTTATATTAGCGGAGA
Organism: Abscondita cerata; assembly: GCA_030710515.1. Lineage (NCBI taxonomy): Eukaryota > Metazoa > Arthropoda > Insecta > Coleoptera > Lampyridae > Abscondita > Abscondita cerata. The sequence continues at coordinate 261,721 of JALBCR010004276.1, forward strand.
TATTGTTACAATTAGTGTCACGTGATTGTTAACATCTCAGTAATTACTTATCGAATCAAAAATAGTTTAATCAAAACAACTTTTATTTGAAACAAAGTGTGTAAAATCAGTATTATTCTAAATATTTTAAAAATTCGAAAATCTGTTAGGTTATGGTCTGTCCAGAAACGAAGCGAAGTAATAAATCAACATGTTTAACAGATTCCAATGGCGTACCGATGTATTGATACTTTTTCGAAAAGGGGGTTAAAAATGTAGAAGATGTGTAACCTTTCATCATTAATTAATTATTGTTTGTTCTTAGTATATTTTATTATACCTTAAATTTTCAAACTCTATAAAATGGTTTCTAACAAACGATGTGTTTTATAATTACAATATGTTTAAAATTACTTTCAATAAAACACAATAAAACGCAATCGTAATTTTTTTTGTCAGCAAAACCCATGTACACGCCTATGATCTTTAGTTTAGACCTCAAGAACAGGTACGTCCCATTGCTAACGGATTAGGAGCTATTCATAAATAACTTACGTTGTAACACTATAGTATGGAAGCGGTATATCCTAAAACTAGTTTTAATAGTTATTTATGTAGCAAGGGCGTAAAGTAGCTGTTTTAGGCCCAGAGGAATGTACGTTGTGCACGAGCGTAAGCGAGGGCAATATCAGGACGAGGGCCTAAAACAGCTTTACGACCGAGCTGCATACATAATTTTTACACGATCAAGCGTAAAATTGACTTTTTAACCCCATTTTTGGGCGTAAAGTAGAACATTTTGCCCGCGGGCTTAAAGTGTTACTTTTGCGCCCGTGGGCTTTGGTTTTAAATCGTTAAAATTGATCTAATGTATTGCTGGATGCAACCAAATCGCCATTATTGGTGTATATTGTATTGACTATTCTGTAATCAACTTTAACAATATTGTAAATTATAATGATTGATACGTTTGTTAAAAAACTGTATTCTGTAAACGTTTATGTGCAATTCGCACTTCACACCTCACAGTGCTTCTATTTCACTGCATGAATGCAGCCATCCCTTCTTAAAACTTTAGTAGTGTAATCTCCGTAACCTAACCTTAATCATTTTTCTTCTACTTTTCCCTTCCTTTATTTTCTATTTGCTTATTTTAGTCCTGTTATCGCTTGTTCTCTATGATTTTGCATTCCGTTTTATTATTTTCATCGTAATCCTACTCCTGTATGACAAAACAGTTTTTATAAGGCTAAACACATTTGGAAATACTCTGCTTGTATTTTAGATTAACAGCATGTGGAATGCAATTCAAATAAGGTCGTTGATTTCCAAAACATGGCGAGACTAGACCTTCACAATCATTAAAACAGACCCTAAATTGTCAATGTCATCAATGGATAGCTGCGACAATTCCCAGCAATTCCAATGATTAAAGCCACCTAATTTTTTATATTATGTTAGGTATGATATTATTAATCAAAACAATTTACTTACTTTCATCATTAAATAGTAGATTATTTTACTAGGAGTTAAACAATATAATTGTTGAGCTTAAAAGTTTGCTGGCGAGGTGTCAGCCGAGACAGCAAATTAAGCAAAACAATTACATTTTTAACTCCAAGTGAAATATATTATTTTTCTTCAAGTGTTTATTGCTAATTTTCATGTGTTATTTTCAAATTTTTGAGATTCTCGAGTGTTATAGTGACGTTTTATTCTGAACGAATGAAGTTGGTACTTTACTGTTACATTCATAATATGACATAACCGAGGTACCAACCTCTAAATAGTTGTGAAAAAAAATAACTGTTTTGCTTTTAATGTCTAGACAGTAAAAAGTTTTTAGCGTCTGCCAGTAGTTCAATAATATGACGTTTTATTGTCGCTTGAAGAAAAAATCTATTATTTGGAGATTCTATAATAAATTTTAAAATTTGTCCCCTTGTTAAAATTTTTAATTTTTAGGTTTGTATCCGTCCCAATTTCTTTTAGGAATACAGTTACTTTTTAAAATTGCTTATTTCTAGATTTTCATTAATTGAGATAGCGGCCTTCAACATTGAATAAATCGACCAAGGTGTTGATGATACTTCTGACTTCTCAAATAAATATGCTAGAAGCACATTTTTTGATGTCACTGTGAGAGACAAATGAAAAATTATGTAAGGCACCTATGATGGTAATAATACAGTAGATTAACGCAATTTGTAAATGTTTTTACTTTTTGTATACGAAAATAATGAAACGTGTAAAAAATCTTTTATGTATGTACTTCATACAAAATCGTGTACCGCTTATATGTAAAATAAATAAACTATTTTAATTCATTAATTCGCTTCGTTTCTGGACAGACTTTAACAACCATTTTGGCTATACATAAATTATGTCCAAAATATAATCAGATCTGTGGAATTATAAATAATGTACATGTACAAAGTTTAATAAAAATCGGACGGGTGGTTTTCTTGATATCTTGTTTACATACGGACGGAAACCGGCCGGCATCGGACATAAAAATTTTTTTGCTTCATTGTAACATACTAACTCCAACTCGTCCGAAAAAGTGAAAAAAAAAGAGGATGTTAAAATTTTCGGTTTGGAAACCGTCGCAAATTTGGGACGAGATGTTAAATTATAAGGTAAATTTAAACACAATACTGAATATATATTATATATGAGCTAAATACATGTAAAAAGCATCCAAAACTACTTATCATTTTGTAATACACATCAAGAAGATTTTATTTAAATATAATTATTAAACAACTTGTAATAAATAAATTGACTAAAGTTCGCATATTTAGCTAAACAACAATTACATTAAAAAAAATACAATTTTCGCCTTTACAGTACATTTTATCCTTGCGCGCTGATACCCAAAAACTTATTTCTCCACGGTCAATATAGAATTTCACAATTTTGAAATCAAATTTATTACAAAATGCTAACATACTCACTCGGGATTGAAACATATTCTGGCACATCTCTAGGTGTGACCGATTTAAATGTATTACTTTCTAGCTCTAGAGATTGATGCAACAATACAGCGGTAGCCTCGACTCTCATCGAGGTGACATATTCGCCTTGCACATAATAATTATTTGTATCTTAAAACCCTTGGACGTGGAGACAGTATAGTCTGTTAGAAGATAAGAATGAAAATTCGCGATGCTCGTGTTTACTCACGCTCACCTCCGGCTCACTCCCGAAGCCTTTCACTAGTATTAAATTTTTATTCTAACCTTTGTTACAAAGTATAATATTATGAAATAGGTTAGGTATATAGCATGAGTGCACAAATTTGTAGGTCTATTCGACTACCAATAACTTTTTGCAATTCTGTAACAAAGTAATTTCGACTCATCTAAGTCACATATTAAATGAAAATTGACACACCCGAATCGCTACTGTTTAGTGTTAAAGGAGTCTATGAATATTTAATAAATAACACTATCTATGCAATCTAAACTAAATGCTGCATCTTTTAGTTATTTATTCATAACTATAAACCATTGTCTCGAGAGATCAAATGTATTATGAAAATAAGACCTCAATCGATCAACTCATTCAAAAGTTACACGATCACGAGCACACACAACTTGTAAATGTATAAAGACGTAACGTTTAAGTATAAGAAAAATACCGATTTGACAATTTAAAGTATGGAACAGGAAGTAGTTCTAAAAAACGGGATATTGCCGGGCTTGAACCGGGATCCGCAAACTATCTTGGAACGTCATGTTAAACGGTAACGAGAAAATGCAAATAATAACAGAGTGCTTACAAAACTCTTCGAAACCACGCAAACAAATTGCAGTATACAAAAAGAGAAAGAACTGGTACATTAAACATATGGACGCGAGATTGTTTGGGGTTGAATGTAAAGAAATGCAGGAACCTTGATTTTAATAAACTACTTCCCTTTTATCAAAATTACCCAAATAGTGAAAAATGTGGAAAGAATTGTGAGTTAGGAAGCTTGAGCAATGAAATTCAACATAGCAACAGTAATGGAGAAGAAACCGTTTAAAAATATCAAATAACAGCAGAAAAAATGTTCAATTTTTGCTCCGTCTTGAACTATCATGGAGCAAATTTTACAGTTGCAACTTCAATAAATTGGTATACATGTCATCAGATTCAGCAAATCTACACTTCGACTTTAATATTCAATAATATTCGTAATATACCACATTTTGGCGGCTATTCCGTACATAATATACAACATTTTGAAAGTTATAGCGGTTTGCGATTTTCTATTACATCATGCCAAGGTATATTCCTGAAATGTTCTGCCTTGAGTGATAAGTAAATAAACAGATTACGACACCAAAAAATTACTAATTTAAATGGTTACGTTTATCGAGAAAGAAACATAATCTTCAAATATTGGAAACCAGACATTTAAGATAGATAGAGGCCAATACCAAATAGGTATTTTTAAATATTGATTATGATGAGTGTTAAAAAAAAAAAAAAAAAAAAAAAAAAAAAAAAAAAAAAAAAAAAAACCCCCCCCCCCCCCCCCCCCCCCCCCCCCCCCCCCCCCCCCCCCCCCCCCCCCCCCCCCCCCCCCCCCCCCCCCCCCCCCCCCCCCCCCCCCCCCCCCCCCCCCCCCCCCCCCCCCCCCCCCCCCCCCCCCCCCCCCCCCCCCCCCCCCCCCCCCCCCCCCTATTGAGGCTATAGATTTAGTATACCAGTTGGTCTTTATTGTCTCCCCCTGTCCATTTTTAATCGCAAAGTTACATCAAGGAACGAAATTTTTCCTGCTTTTTTTTTTTTCATATTTAAAGTTCAAAAATTTATTATAATTATTAAATAATTGTAGTGTTTTTTCTACGCCTTATTTCTGAATACATGAAATGATATCATGTCTTCATTATATTATAGACAAATAAAAGGGGTATACACCTAGTTTTTCGTTAACATAGGTTAGTAAATTCCCCATAACTAAACTGGCTAAGATCGGGGAAGCTGGATTTCCCATTGTCACGGAAGATCTTTTTTTATTGACATTTATCATAATCTAAAAAAACTGAATCAAAAGGCATTCTGAAATATTAATGAATTCTGCAATCTAATGTAGTGAAACTGTACAATGTCCAATATTTTTAATTAACTTGGTCACCAATTCCTTGAAGATGCAGAACAATTATATTACATCAAACGAGATGAGTGTAAAGTCGAATTGGATTATATTATTTTACAACTATATTATTTTTTATTTTAATTTTAATTATATTTTATTTTTTTTATATTTTTTATTTTAATTGACACGATTTGCGGGTTATCCTATTTTTTTATTTTTTTTTTATTTTTTTTATTTTTTTTTATGAATTTTTGATTAGTCCATAAAACTTTAGATGGAACACTAGAGTATGTAGTTAAATTTTGAAAGTTGTTAAATCTATGTGGCCATTGTTTAATAAACTATTTTACTGATTTATTATTTTTTTGTTTTTGGATTGTCATAGTAATATCATTGTTCACTTTCATGTAAATGTTTGTGTCATTTAATAATTCAAGTAATTTTATTATGGTAATCATTTTTATATATAACAGTAGTAGCGTTGTTCTTTATTTGATTTTGTATTAACATACAAGTTATTATTCAGTGTTGTAGAAGTTTTTTGTACTTTTAATTAGTTTTCCAAAGAAATTATCCTGTCTTTGAAACATTGTCACTGATGTTATATTTTTGGTTACAAAGTTAGTAATGGTATGATAATAACTTGACCTCGTTTTTTATCTTGGTCTTGGTAAGGATGACTAGTAATTACAGTTTTTGCAATCTTTAATTAAATTAATCTAACGGAATATTATTATAGTCAGTAATTAAAGTGCATTATTTTGGGTTTAATGATAAACATTGGGTCTACATATTTGGGAAGAGTAGTGTCTGTTAAATTTATAAATACAATTTTTTTGGATACATTGATATCAAAAATATTGCCGATCTGATCAGTTTTTTGTGTTTTTATGGAGTTTTACATTTATTTTTTTGGTAAACTTTTTTAGATTTATTTTTTATATATTTATTCAGAATCAACAAAGTCATTAGTATACAAGTAAGTTTTTAATTTAAGTTTGTTTGCATTTTACATTATTTTTTAAGTTATGCAATTGCCAATAATCATGTCATGTCAAGTTCTAATCTAAGTAAATTTTCTTGGATTTTATTAATAAAATAATCTAGTTTATCGTTAAATGGAGTATTTGATGCCTGGATCAAATAGAGTATCACTTTAAAAATTGTTGAATATGTGAGGGTGACAACTTTCTGTGATTTACAGTTTTTTTCAAAAAAATTAATGCGATTGTAAAGGTTGGACAATTTGAAATGATCTTTTCAAACCTATGTATTGTCGTAACTACGTCTTGTCCATAATGTTGTAACGTGGATCTCCAAGATATAACTGATGTTGAGCTCATAGATTAGAAGGTGAGTGATATTATTTTTTGTTCGTTGTTCTCCTTTTAGAATAAATTCTTATAAGTGTTGTTCCCCAAAAACTAATTGGGCCTTCTTAGGAGTAAATAAAGGAAGAAAGGAGTTATAAAAACACCAAGCTCTCTTTAGCCGACGTTTCGACTGACGTGTGTTCAGTCTTTTCAAGGCATCTGTAATATACTTTAATTAATTTAAAAATTCAAAAAGAGACATTTGTTACAACCAAAACAATAATTAATTGACTAGAAATACATAGAAAAATTATTACAGTGGTAGAAAATTATCTTAAAGGACTAGACTAATTAATAATTTGTAATGAAATTAAATTACATACCTAAGAATGTGGTGTAAAACAAACAACTCCTATAACAGAATATCTTTTCTCCAGTTACACATAAATTTACAATAACAATAAAAATTTAACGTCCACAATTAAAAATTAATAAATATATATATAACAAACTTCATGCGTGGACAAACAAACATCTAATGTATAAAATTTTTGAATGTCAATACAGATAAGTCTAACGGAATGTTAAGATAAAGGCGGAAAATATCAAGGCTATGTAATGTAGAGAATTATATGTTATTTAATAATAGCAAATTGATTAGTAATTAATAATGTATTAAATGATTATTAAATTTAACTATGTAATGATTAATTGAAGGTTTTATTTTAGAAATTAGGTTTTATACATACTGCTAGGATTATACGTATCTGTTTTGAAATTTACATTATTGTTATTGTAAGTTTATGTGTAACAGGAGAAAAGATATTCTGTTATAGAGGTTGTTTGTTTTTACACCACATTCTTAGGTATGTAATTTAATTTCATTACGAATTATTAATTAGTCTAGTCCTTTAGATAATTTTCTACCACTGTAATAATTTTTCTATATATTTCTAGTCCAATTAATTATTGTTTTAGTTGTAACAAATGTCTCTTTTGAATTTTTAAATTAATTGAAGTATAATATCGGGGGGGCGCGCGCGCGCGCCCCCCCCCCCCCCCCCCCCCCCCCCCCCCCCCCCCCCCCCCCCCCCCCCCCCCCCCCCCCCCCCCCCCCCCCCCCCCCCCCCCCCCCCCCCCCCCCCCCCCCCCCCCCCCCCCCCCCCCCCCCCCCCCCCCCCCCCCCCCCCCCCCCCCCCCCCCCCCCCCCCCCCCCCCCCCCCCCCCCCCCCCCCCCCCCCCCCCCCCCCCCCCCCCCAGATACCTTGAAAAGACAGAACACACGTCAGTCGAAACGATCGGCTAAAGAAGCTTAGTATTTTTTATAACTAATTTCTTCCTTTATTTACTCTAGAAGGCCCATTAGTTTGGGGGGATAGCTTACTTATGAAATTTATTCTAAAGGAAAACAACGAACAAAGTAAATATCATTCACAGTTTTAATATGAGCTCACATCAGTTATATCTTGGAATCCACGTTCTATGGACTGCATGAATACATAGGTTGAAAAGATCATTTCAAATTATCCAACCTTTACAATCGCATTAATTTTTACGGAAAAATGTAAATCACGAAGGATTATACCCTCCATATTCAACAATTTTTTTAAGTATACTATTTGATCCAGGCATCCGTCTCCATTTAACCATAAACTACATTTTTTTTTTTTAATAAATTCCAATTTTTAGATTATTTCTTGTCATCACTTTTTTTTTGCATTTTCATAACTTATAAAATAAGGGTAATATTCATCCCATGCTTTTGACGGGGGGGGGGGGGGGGGGGGGGGGGGGGGGGGGGGGGGGGGGGGGGGGGGGGGGGGGTAGGGTAAATGAAAAAATAAATCTTTTAACGTCAAGAGTAAAAATACATCTACTCAGAATTGCAAAAAATATTTCACACAACATATCAAATCTAGGGTCCCATCTTTTAAACTGCCAAGAATCGTTAAGAATTCAAACAGGCCAAGTAACAGTTCGATAATCACAGAAAGCTTTAAGTACAAATTGTATAGTGTTTATCACATAATGCAATTAGCGTGCACTGACCAAATCATTAGCTATTAAATACTTTTTTCGACAAAAATATGCTTAAGCTTATCATTAAAAATTACAGCCAACAAAGACAACATGTGAATATTACTTAATTATTTTTATTTAATAAGTAACGATGAAGTTGTATTTGCACCAATGGATTAGAGTTAAGGCTAGCAGATTCTACGATCGAATCGATAATAACTTTGACTTTCGCAGGAAAGGTTACATTCAAGGTATCAGAGCCAAAGCTACAGCAAGAGTTGCATTACTGTTACCATTCTTAACCATGCTATCAACGAGCAAAGAATAATTTTCATCTAAATTTTGACTTAATTCATTCAACGAACATTTCTTAAAAGTCGTGAACACATCTGTAAATATGAACACGTCCAAACTCTGAATATCGATGTTGTTACAAATTTCAGCAATTCTCCCACCAACCGCCTCTATAGAGTTATGTTTTAAGCTGTCCAACCACATTAAAGTAAATTGAATGTACAAATAGTCTTCTAGAGATTCTTGTGGTTGAAACTTTTCATTCCAATAATCAGCAAAAGACGCCAAAACGCCATCCCTGTCGGATTTTTCTTTAATAAAAATTTCACAAAACGTTGTTACGAAAGAATGTACATTTTTGCAAGCTGATCTGAAAAATTTCTTGATTACAGATAAAAATTCATCTATAAAGTCATTATCGGAATATATCAAATATTTAGATGTAAATGAGCTTAACTCATCAGACAGCTTCGACTGGGTTGCTTGAAAAATATTATCGCAGATCAATTCGCGACAAAATCGTTCGGCAACAACGCAATGTTAGCTTGATTGATAATCTCCAAAATTTTACTTTTTCCTTCATCAATTTTTTCATCCGAAGGTAACGCATCTAAGGCTTTCCAAGTCAACAATACGTAGCTTGCAAAAAAATCTTTTTGGTACCCGTTTCAGCTTTGTTAATTTAAGAATAACACTTACGTCGTCATTAAATAACGGTTGAAGTTTATCAACAATTAACTGCCACAAATAATCATCCGGATTTTTTGAAAATAGTTTAAGAATAGACTTAAATAAATGTTTGCGGTTCGATTCATTTTCCTCGCTACCCATGAAATTCTCTAGAAACTTAAAAGTATTTTCTTTGTTCAACAATGTCAACGCAAGAACGATCGAATGTTTTTTACTACAAAGGTCAAGTGTGCTTAGCGTTTCGATAAAATTTTGGAGTCTCTTTTCTGCGGACTTACTGCATACATCATACAAAGCGTCTTGTGTCCACTTGAAATAATCGCCCTGGCAATATTCTACAATAGGTTCAAAAGCCACGTGTACTGGCATTATATTCATAAACACTTTGGGTAGAGATTTTTGAAATACAGTAGTCGGTAAATCTTGCGGAATGTACTCTTTTAGTACTTGTAAAAATTCTTGTGAAGGTAGAACAACGGATAAAACTTGAATTGAACGAATTTTTACATCGTCATCGCCAGTCTCCAGTTTTTCTTTGCACACTTCGATTACAGCGTCGATCATCTCTGGATCCACAATTTGCTTAAAAACTTTATAATGTGGTCGGCTTGTTTTCAACATTTGCTTCATAAGAGGTTTTATAAGTGGTAAAATATCCGAATGATGATGTTTTAACAACCATTCAAATTGTACCGTTATAATTACTTCTTCCGGTTTACTTGCCAAAACTTCCAAAAGATTTAGTTCTTTCGCTTTTCATAATCTGACATAAGACAAGTCATAGCAAACACTTTGACTTCGTCTTCCACTTCGGAATTTTGTATTTTCTTTAAAGTATCATCAATTATGTCTGGATAATTAAATAACGAAATGCGTTCTTTAGGATGCGTGTTGTTCCATGATGCTATTTCAACGACATAGTCTAATCGTCGCAATTTAAGTTCATCGCCCGAATAATATAAAGGAAGTATGTCGACGACTACCTCGTTGAATCGCTTCTTATATTTTATGTTTTCGTAAAAAATACAGTAACTACAACCTGTATTTTCAAACCAATGTTTCATGTACTCTTTGTAAGGTAATTTTTTGTCAAAACATATACTTATATAGCTCTCAAAGTAGGATACGCACGTAGAGAGGTCGTTGATCCATGCAGTTATCACCAGTTCGTTCAAATTCTTCCAATGCTGTTCTTGTAGTTTTTTTAAATTAAAATTATTCATCACCTCATCCAAAAAAGCTTTTATAACAAGATATTCATCGCCGTTGTGCTTCTCAACCATATATTCGCAAACCTCCTCTAGAGCAACTTTATCTCTATTAATCTTGCAAGTTACCACCAATGCTTTTACGAGTTTTTCTTTTTGTGTGACATTAGCATTCTTAATTTTTTCTTTTAGTAAAGGAATTGATTTTGCAGTCCCCATAAAGCTGATCCAGGTCTCTTCAGGTATTTCTTTTGGCTTTGAGTGATTTTCTAACCAGTTGTCTTTATAATCGGATGACATCCACTCAAATACTTTAGGAACCATAAACTGGTGATAGTTTAGTAAATCGTCATCGTAATAATTTCTAAAAGTGTCAAGCAGCAAACTTAATTTATCTTCGCACTTAAAGCTGTGAAGCATTGATGTAAAATAGTCAAAGTCACTCATCAAGTTCTTTAACGATTTTGGAAAAATGTTTGAATAAAATTGCGGAAAATCATTCTTCAAACATTTACCGATTTCAGTTTCCTTTAATAGTTTGTATAACTTTTCGGAATTATTCAAACAAACATCTTTGTTGTTTGTAACGAATTTTCGTGTCGCTCGCCAGCCCAGTTTGAAAGTACTTCCATATTTCTCATTTAAGCGTATAAAGACTGACACGTCCTTCTGCATTATATGCCTAAGTACGTCTTTATATTTATCAGCGATGTCGACGTTTCGGTTGTAATTATAAAGTCTCTCAAAAATATCTTCAGTATACGACGGATTTCTGGTAATCATTAGCAAAAGTTGTTTAGATGAAAGCTCAACTTTGTCATCATCCATGATGTTTACGATTAATGTTTCGCTGCAAGCTGGTAATAACTTAAATGCCAAATATCTTCCATACGCTTCTTTAATAGACCAAAAATACTTATCGATTTTAGCAGTATTCTCTACAAACAAACATATTTTATTCAATAGTTTTACTTTAGCATTGTACGACAAATTTGGAAAAATTTCTGAAACTAAATATTCCGGTTGCATGCTTTCGAAAGTGTCTTTTACGAACCAGTCCAATTTAAGTATTTTCTGAATAACTGTCGGATTTTCTTCTAACATCATTTCGAGAAGTGCGGAATTATTTTTAAAGAATTTTAAGATTTCGAACTTTAAGATTTGTTCAAATAGGGATTGAGGTTTTATCATTGAAAAATCGAGAACGGTGTCGACGTTATCGTTCAACAAAGCAAAGAGGCTCTTTCTCCGTTCCCCCACAGTTAGACCAGCTAACGCATGGAATTCCGCTAGGAAGTCCTCAGTTGTTAAACCCATTTTATTACTTCTGAAAAAAGAAAATTAATTGGTATTATAAATAGTTATGTTGAACAAGGTAATGGCATGCCAGACCTATAGGGGAGTGGGGGCACCGTTAAACATGGGGCAAGTTTGAACAGTCTGAATTTTAGCGCCAATTGGCAAAATGTTCGTGACCTGATCAGGATTGACAACACTGTGAAAGAGTATAACTGATCGATCTGCAGAGATCAGTGGTGTTTGTGTTGTGAAACTGAGGTAAGTTAATTTTCTGTCTTAATTTCTAATTATAACGCTTCCAAACTATAAGCTTACTACTTCAGTCATATATACAGGATGATTCATAAATGATGCCCCAAATTGTAAATCTACGTTCAGAAGGCCAAAATCATAATATTTTCATTAACAATAATGGGTATTAGTCTGCTCCTTACTGAGATACAGGATGTTAAAGCGAAAAAATAAAATAGATTTTGTTAATAGATCAACTACTTTTCTACATAATGACTTGAAAATTGGGTATGAACTAGTTTTTGTAAAGGTAAACAAGAATGTGTGAGAAGATTTGAGTTAACTCGTAGATGTGCCACATGCGCCATATGAATTAGATGAAATCAGCTACAAATTTTTTATCGCACATTATTTTACAACTTACTTATTTAATTTAGATAGCCCCATCATTTCTGTAGAAAAAAGCTATACTTCTTTGATCTTCAAAATGTTAACGATTTTCGAGATATTTGAATTTTACTAATTCACTACACTACATTTCACGGTGGTCGACGTAGCATTAATCTGTTGAAAACCTTTTGCAGTAGGTCATAATTAAGCTTAAATTTAATTTAACTTCGCACAACTTTCACATGTAGGTTTTGATAAGAGTTGTCGTAAGTGGTCCTAGTTCAAGTCTGTTCTAATGTTGTCTTTCGTTTTATTAACTGGGGTACAATAAATGTGTTTTATCACGTAATTTTTGTATGGTTTCATTTTAATATTATTATCAATTATCAATTACGGTTAGGTAAATGTCAACATTCCATGGCATGCTTGTGTCTTAACAAATTAAATAAGTAAGTTGTAAAATAATGAGCGCATAAAAATTTGTAGCTGATTTCATCTAATTCATATGGCGCATGTGGCGACATCTACGAGTTAACTCAAATCCTCTCACACATTCTTGTTTACCTTTACAAAAACTAGTTCATACCCAATTTTGAAGTCATTATGTAGAAAAGTAGCTGATCTATTAACAAAAATCTATTTTATTTTTTTCGCTTTAACATCTTGTATCTCAGTAAGGAGCAGGCTAACACCCATTATTGTTAATGAAAATATTATGATTTTGGCCTTCTGAACGTAGATTTACAATTTGGCCTATTATTTATGAATCACCCTGTATAATAGACTGAATTCATGATGAGCTGTCTATTCTCATGACATTTAGCGTTTATAATCACCAGTCAATTGTTGTAAATACCTAACATATATTTCCCTTATTCCGAAGTTTAGTTTTTCACTGACCCACGGGGCAGCTTTGAACGCCCCGTTTGCTTTCAAAGCTGCCCCAGTAAAATTTCATTCGAGTTTGAGATGTCTTACCATTTCAGGATCGCAGAGAAATGGTGCGCACATACATTAGAAAAAGAACTAAGGCAGAAGTCGTTGAAGAAGACATGGCAGCCGCCATACAAGCTGTACGAAACGGCTTTATGTCCCTACGCACCGCAGCGTCAACTTTCAAAGTGCTGCATACCACACTTTTATGCCAGAATAAAGAAAAAAACTTAAATAAATGACAAATATTCAACTAAATATACTCGTCACCAAGTGTTCACTTTTGAACAAGAAACACATATGAAAAAATATATATTCACAAATCTGCAAAAATGTGCTACGGAGTGACCTATACTCAAATCAGAAAAATGGCTTATGATTATGCAAAGCTTCTCAATTGCCAGTATCCACAATCACGGGAACAAAAGAAAACTGCAGGAATTGATTGGTTGAAGGGATTTATGAAGATGTACCAAGAACTTTCCCTTAGAAAACCGGAGAATACAAGTTTGAGCAAAGCCACTAGTTTTAATAAAACTAATCTCACTGAAGTCCATACGAATTATGGAACAAGTATTACAGTCATATCCATTTACACCAGAAAACATTTATAATCTGGATGAAACTGGCATAACGACGGTTGTACAAGCTCAAATATTGTGGCCAGAAAAGTGACCAAACAGGTGGGTCCGATTGTATCAGCAGAAATGGGTCAACTGATAACAATGTGTGGGATTGTGAGCGCAAGTGAAAATTCCATTCCTCCAGTTTTTGTATTTCCCCGAGCTAGATTTCACGACACCATGTTAGGAGGTGTTCCTGTAGGGAGTATTAGGCTTGCAAACAGTCCTACTAGTGGTTGGATGACATGGCAGCGGTGTTTAAGAGTGCTTGAGTGAGCACATACAAAAATTCACCAGGTGCCCCAAAGAGAACAAGATCCTCATTTTAATGGATAATCACGAAAGTCATTGCACTTTGGACGCTATTGTCTATGCAAGGGATCGTGGAATGGTTCTAATCAGTTTTCCTCCACACTGCACGCACAGATTGCAGCCCTTTCAAATCCAAACTATTAGTCGCACAAAATGACTGGCTTCTTAGTAGTCCAGGTAGAACTCTGTCAATTCACAACTTACCGGCCCTAGCCAATACAGCATACGGTAATACCTTCACACTAAAAAATATAATAGCGGGATTTGCGAAGCCGGAAATTTTCGAGAAATGCTTTCTCTGATTAAGACTTCGAGGCTGCGTCTGTAACTGATCGGCCACTTCCAGAAATAGCACAGTCCGAAAGCAAGTCTTCTTCAATTGATGCAAAAAGTTTTGATATAGTCACCAGTTCAAACCTGAATGAACCATCGACCTCAGGCCAAAAAGAAACTTGTCTGTTGACCCCAGAATTAGTACGGCCTCTTCCAAGGGCAGAGAAAAAGAATAAGCACAGAGTAGTGAATCGAAAGAGAAAAAAATCAAGAATTCTGACGTTCACCCCTGAGAAGAATATAATAGAAGAAACCTTCGCACGCTTATTGAAAAATAAGCGCAAACCTGTGCTGAACTAGAATAGGCAACCCGTGTTCATTCCACAAAGTTCCAATAGGTATACTAAAGAGGATAGTGATACGGATTATTCTTTACATAATGAATCGGATGATTTTCCTGAACCCGACAGTGACTTTGAGGAACAACTAGAGGAACCTAACAATTTAAATGAGAATGTTTTGCTTTAGTCCGGTTCCCCACAAAAACATCAACCAAATAATATGTAAGCAAAATCATTAAGAAATATGATTCATCTGAATACAAAATTAAATACCTTAAAAGGGGTAGAATTAAGCAGCATGAAGTCCCAAAGTTTCATTTTCTTGACGACCCCCAGGTGAGCGAAGTGAATGTAGACGACATTGTCAAAAAATTGCCGGCACCATTGAGCACAGGTGGAACCAACCGAACTAAAGCTATCTATACATTTAATGTGGATTTAGGTGATTATAACATCGTTTGACCTATCATTTTAACGTCTGTTCAAATCTGTCCCAGGCAAGTTCAAATGTGCCCCGCATCGTGGCACGTTTGATCAGTTCGATATTGTCCACAAATATATTTTTTCAGTTACTTGTTTATAGAATTTTTATTTTCTGTTAATTGTAAAGTTCGTTCAGAATGTTATGTATTTTGATAATACCCAAAGAATCCTGCCATTTATTTTCATGTCAATAAAATTGGACATTTACTGAAAATCGTTCAAAAGTGCACCCCACTCCCCTACACGAATGTATGGAGGATGAATAATCATTTTATAAAAAAAACATTTTCTCTACTAAATAAAAAAATAATATATCAGACAAAAGTTAGTAGTAGTTTAAAGGCGTATTTCCGCGTAAGTGACGATTTAAAAATAAGTTAACTGCGAAGTTCTTGTTATTTTCTAGTTTCTTAATGTGCTGCTTTCTCCTATCTGAAACTTCAGAGTCGTAATAATCATCGCAAAAACAGTATTGTCATCAGTAAACCTACATCGGAATTGGCATGCTTTACCAAGTTTTCTATAAACTCATAGCAATTGCTAATTATTTCTTTGTGGTCGCGTTTTACCCTTGCGGTGCACAATCGACGCCCATCAGAACGAGTCTGACGTTGAGCTGTAGTCACCTCCTCTCTGGATGTATTTCCTAGACTTAAACACGAGTCAATTAACTTATTAAACTTATTATGAAAAATCTCCGCTATCAACCAAACCATAACATGCGGTTAAATCGTTACAAAGAACGAGAAAATCTTTAGGAAATTGTACTAAAGAACTCATTTGCGAATGCATCAAAGAAAACTTCAAATGTAAGTAATCGTTACAAGCTGCATGAAGTGGAAACAATTCGCTCCACATTTCGAACAAGTTTTACAGAATTTTCTTATCGTTACATCGATTGTTCAAAAATTCCGAGCAGAATTTTTGTAATAACATAGAACAGCATGAGCGAATTGTCTTTTGATACTGAAGTTCGGCCCATTTGTTATCAATAAAATATTTCATCAAAGCAAAAATAAATTTAAGACGTTCTTGTTTTTCTTCTTGATCTTTGCAGTGCATAATGTACTTACAAGTAAACGTTTGTACACTAATTTGCAAATAATTAAGACGATCGGAGCGAAACAACAAACTGTTGATGATATTTCGAGAAAAATCGTCAGGTAGGATTTGACTTCCTTTGTTATCCACCGAATTTAACACCGAAGCTCGTTTCTCATCAAACAACAAAGGCCGGAGTGCTTTCAAAACTCTTGAAAACCACGCAAACAAATTGCAGTATACAAAAGATAAAGAACTGGTATATTAAAGATATGGAGCCGTGATTGTTTGCGGATGAATGTAAAGAAATGCAGGAACCTTGATTTTAATAAACTACTTCCCTTTTATTTAAATTACCCAAATAGTGAAAAATGTGGAAAGAATTGCGAGTTAGGAAGCCTAAACCTGGAGCAATGAAATTCAACATAGAAACAGTAATGGAGAACAAACTGTTTAAAAATATCAAATAACAGCAGAAAAAATGTTCAGTTTTTTGTTCCGTTTTGAACTATCAGACGGGCAAAACGGAGCAAATTTTACAGTTGCAACTTCAATCAATTGGTATACATTTTATCAGATTCAGCAAACCAAGACTTCGACATTAATATTCAATAATATTCGTAATATACCACATTTTGGCGGCTATCCCGTACATATATATAACATTTTTGGAGTTCGAAAGTTATAGCGGTTTGCGATTTTCTATTACATCATGCCAAGGTATATTCCTGAAATGTTCTGCCTTGAGTGATAAGTAAATAAGCAGATTACGACACTAAAAAATTACTAATTTAAATGGTTACGTTTATCGAGAAAGAAACATAATCTTCAAATCTTGGGAACCAGATATTTAGGATAGATAGAGGCCAATACCAAATAGGTATTTTTAAATATTGATTATGAAGTGTAAGGGTAATACTCATCATGATTTTGTCGGGTAAATGAAAACAAAAATAAATCTTTTAACGTCAAGAGTAAAAATACATCTACTCAGAATTCCAAAAAAATTTTTGACACAAAATATCAAATGTAGGGTCCCATCTTTTAAACTGCCAAGAATCGTTAAGAATTCAAACAGGCCAAGTAACAGTTCGATAATCACAGAGAGCTTTAAGTACAAATTGTATAGTGTTTATCACATAATGCAATTAGCGTGCACTGCCCAAATTAGCTATTAAATACTGTTTTCGACAAAAATATGCTTAAGCTTATCATTAAAAATTACAGCCAACAAAGACAACATGTAAATATGACTTAATTATTTTTATTTAATAAGTACCGATGAAGTTGTATTTGCACCAATGGATTAGAGTTAAGGCTAGCAGATTCTACGATCGAATCGATAATAACTTTGACTTTCGCAGGAAAGGTTACATTCAAAGGTATCAGAGCCAAAGCTACAGCAAGAGTTGCATTACTGTTACCATTCTTAACCATGCTATCAACGAGCAAAGAATAATTTTCATCTAAATTTTGACTTAATTCATTCAACGAACAATTCTTAAAAGTCGTGAACACATCTGTAAATATGAACACGTCCAAACTCTGAATATCGAAGATGTTGTTACAAATTTCAGCAATTCTCCCACCAACCGCCTCTATAGAGTTATGTTTTAAGCTGTCCAACCACATTAAAGTAAATTGAATGTACAAATAGTCTTCTAGAGATTCTTGTGGTTGAAACTTTTCATTCCAATAATCAGCAAAAGACGCCGAAAGGCCATCCCTGTTGGATTTTTCTTTAATAAAAATTTCACAAAACGTTGTTACGAAAGAATGTACATTTTTGCAAGCTGATCTGAAAAATTTCTTGATTACAGATAAAACTTCATCTATGAAGTCATTATCGGAATATATCAAATATTTAGATGTAAATGAGCTTAACTCATCAGACAGCTTCGACTGGGTTACTTGAAAAATATTATCGCAGATCAATTCGCGACAAAAATCGTTCGGCAACAACGTAATGTTAGCTTGATTGATAATCTCCAAAATTTTACTTTTTCCTTCATCAACTTTTTCATCTGAAGGTAACGCATCTAAGGCTTTCCAAGTCAACAATAAGTAGCTTGCAAAAAAATCTTTTGGTACCCGTTTCAGCTTTGTTAATTTAAGAATAACACTTACGTCGTCATTAAATAACGGTTGAAGTTTATCAACCATTAACTGCCACAAATAATCTTCCGGATTTTTTGAAAATAGTTTCAGAATAGACTTAAATAAATGTTTGCGGTTCGATTCATTTTCCTCGCTATCCATGAAATTCTCCAGAAACTTAAAAGTATTTTCTTTGTTCAACAATGTTAACGAAAGAACGATTGAATGTTTTTTAGTAGAAATGTCACGTGTGCTTAGCGTTTCAATAAAATTTGGGAGTCTCTTTTCTGCAGACCGACTGCATACATCATACAAAGCGTCTTGTGTCCACTTGAAATAATCACCCTGGCAATATTCTACAATAGATTCAAAAGCCACGTGTGCTGGCATTATATTCATAAACACGTTGGGTAGAGATTTTTGAAATACAGTAGTCGGTAAATCTTGCGGAATGTACTCTTTTAGTACTTGTAAAAATTCTTGTGAAGGTAGAACAACGGATAAAACTTGAATTGAACGAATTTTTACATCGTCATCGCCAGCCTCCAGTTTTTCTTTGCACACTTCGATTACAGCGTCGATCATCTCTAGATCCACAATTTGCTTAAAAACTTTATAATGTGGTCGGTTTGTTTTCAACATTTGCTTCATAAGAGGTTTTATAAATGGTAAAATATCCGAATGATGATGTTTTAACAACCATTCAAATTGTACCGTTATAATTACTTCTTCCGGGTTACTTGCCAAAACTTCCAAAAGATTTAGTTCTTTCGCTTTTTTATAATCTGATATAAGACAAGTCATAGCAAACACTTTCACCTCGTCTTCCACTTCGGAATTTTGTATTTTCTTTAAAGTATCGTCAATTATATCTGGATAATTAAATAACGAAATGCGTTCTTTAGGATGCGTGTTGTTCCATGAGGCTATTTCAACGACATAGTCTAATTGTCGCAATTTAAGTTCATCGCCCGAATAGTATAAAGGAAGTATGTCGACGACTACCCCGTTGAATCGCTTCTTATATTTTATGTTTTTGTCAAAAATAATAACTACAACCTGTATATTCAATCCAAAGTTTTATGTAATTTTTGTCAAAACAAATACTTATATAGCTCTCAAAGTAGGATATGCACGTATAATAAGAGACGTAGTTGATCCATGCAGTTATCACCAGTTCGTTCAAATGCTTCCAATGCTGTTCTTGTAGTTTTTTTAAATTAAAATTATTCATCACCTTATCCAAAAAAGCCTTTCTAACAAGATATTCTTCGCCGTTGTGCTTCTCAACCATATATTCGCAAACCTCCTCAAGAGCAACTTCATCTCTATTAATCTTGCAAGTTACCACCAATGCTTTTAAGAGTTCTTCTTTTTGCGTGACATTAGCATTCTTAATTTTTTCTTTTAGTAAAGGAATTGATTTTGCAGTCCCCATAAAGCTGATCCAGGTCTCTTCAGGTATTTCTTTTGGCTTTGAGTGATTTTCTAACCAGTTGTCTTTATAATCAGATGACATCCACTCAAACACTTTAGGAACCATAAACTGGTGATAGTTTAGTAAATCGTCATGGTAATAATTTCTAAAAATATCAAGCAACAAACTTAATTTATCTTCGCACTTAAAGATCTGAAGCATTGATGTAAAATAGTCAAAGTCACTCATCAAGTTCTCTAACGATTTTGGAAAAATGTTTGAATAAAATTGCGGAAAATCATTCTTCAAACATTTACCGATTTCAGTTTCCTTTAATAGTTTGTATAACTTTTCGGAATTATTCAAACAAACATCTTTGTTGTTTGTAACGAATTTTCGTGTCGCTCGCCAACCCAGTTTGAAAGTACTTCCATATTTCTCATTTAAGCGTATAAAGACTAACACGTCCTTCTGCATTATATGCCTAAGTACGCCTTTATATTTATCAGCGATGTCGACGTTTCGGTCGTAATTGTAAAGTCTCTCAAAAATATCTTCAGTATACGACGGATTTCTGTTAATCATTAGCAAAAGTTGTTTAGATGAAAGCTCAACTTTGTCATCATCCATGATGTTTACGATTAATGTTTCGATGCAGGCTGGTAATAACTTAAATGCCAAATATCTTCCATACGCTTCTTTAATAGACCAAAAATACTTATCGATTTTAGAAGTATTCTCTACAAACAAACATATCTTATTCAATAGTTTTACTAGCATTGTACGACAAATTTGGAAACATTTCTGAAACTAAATATTCCGGTTGCATGCTTTCGAAAGTGTCTTTTACGAACCCGTCCAATTTAAGTATTTTCTGAATAACTGTCGGATTTTCTTCTAACATCATTTCGAGAAGTTCGGAATTATTTTTAAAGAATTTTAAGATTTCGAACTTTAAGATTTTTCAAATAGGGATTGAGGTTTTATCATTGAAAAATCGAGAACGGTGTCGACGTTATCGTTCAACAAAGCAAAGAGGCTCTTTCTCCGTTCTCCCACAGTTAGACCAGCTAACGCATGGAATTCCGCTAGGAAGTCCTCAGTTGTTAAACCCATTTTATTAGTTCTGAAAAAAGAAAATTAACCGGTATTATAAATAGTTATGTTGGATAAGGTAATGTCATACCACACCTATACACAAATGAATGGAGGATGAATAATTTTATTTAAAAAAAAAACATTTTCTCTACTAAATAAAAAAAAATATATCAGACAAAAGTTAGTAGTTTAAAGTCGTCTTTCCGCGTAAGTGACGATTTAAAAATAAGTTAACTGCGACGCTCTTGTTATTTTCTAGTTTCTTAATGAGCTGGTTTCTTCTGTCTGAAACGACAGAGTCGTAATAATCGTTGCATTGCAAAAACAGTATTGCCATCAGTAAACCTACATCGGAATTGGCATGTTGTACCAAGTTTTCTATAAACTCATAGCGATTACTATTTATTTCTTTGTAGCAGCGTTTTACCCTTGTGGTGCATAATCGACGCCCATCAGAACGAGTCTGACTTTTAGCTGTAGTCACCTCCTCTCTGGATGTATTTCTTAGACTTAAACACAAGTCTATTAACTTAATAAACTCATTATGCAAAATCTCCACTATAACCAAACCATAACATGCGGTTAAATCGTTGCAAAGAACGAGAAAATCTTTAGAAAATTGTGCTAAAGAACTCATTTGCGAATGCATCAAGGAAAACTTCAAATGTAAGTAATCGCTAAAAGCTGCATGGGGTGAAAACAATCCGCTCCACATTTCAAAAAAGTTTTGCAGAATTTCCTTATCGTCAGAACGATTGTTCAAAAATTCCGAACAAATTTTTGTAATAACATAGAACAGCATGAGCGAATTGTCTTTCGATACTCAAGTTCGGCCCATTTGTTATCAATGAAATATTTCATCAACGCGAAAATAAATTTAAGACGTTCTTGCTTTTCTTCTTGATCTTTGCAGTATATAATGTATTTACAAGTAAACGTTTGTACGCTAATTTGCAAATAATCAAGATCATCGGAACCAAACAACAAACTGTTGATGATATTTCGAGAAAAATCGTCAGGTAGGATTTGACTTCCTTCGTTATCCACCGAATTTAACACCGAAGCTCTTTTCTCATCAAACTTTCCATATGGATTGGGTAACTTTGACAAAACGTTCCAAGCAAATTCTTGATAACGTAGCAAATAATCTTTAGGAATTTTATCAATGTTCAAAAATAAATCAATCGCTTCCATATCGAGTTCGTCCAAATTTTCCACACTAGTCTTCAATAAATTCCAGGTGTAATCATCAGGGTTCTTCCAAAAAAAGTTAAGCAAAGTTTTTAAGACGAACTTTCGTACAGATTTGTTCGTTTTTATTTCCAAAAATTTGTTAATTGTATCATAGAATATTTGACGTTTCATGTGCCTGTACGATAAATGCAAACTGTGTTTTTGAACGGAAACAGAATTGTTCGATAAATCGTTCAAAACTGATATTAATTTCTCTTCGTTTAAATTTCCACAAATCGAGTACAGCGAACTCAAGGCAAATTTAAAGTAGTCGCCTTTGCAAAAGTTTAATATGGCAGGTACCGCATCTGAAACAGGGAAAACATTCCTGATGTTGAAGCACAAGAGTTTTTGTTTCAAAAATTTGTTTTTGTCGGAAGGTGCGCGTTTTTCTACCGGATAAAAATTAAAGAGGTACTCCATGAACTCGTCCTTGTCCTTGAAAACGACAAAGCCATGAAAGCAGATTGTTCAATAATCTTTTCTTCATAAGATGCACAATTTATTTGATATCTTTCATACTGCATACAATATTTCATTGCAACTTGGGGCAAATTCCAATGCGAATAGTATCTTAACCGTTTCAAAAAAATATTTTTATGCGTATTAACGGCTTTCAAAATAAAATGCATCACACCATCTAAGTTCTCCAAAATCAGCGCAGGATCTTTTTTCAATAAATCATCGACAGTATTGCATTTAGAATATCTATTAGAACCCGCCAAGACCAATTTCAAATATTGAGATTTTTCTTCTGAATTAACATGTTTAAGGAAAAAAATTAATATTTCAGAAACTGTCTTCTCCCAAGCAAATTTGGCAACATTTTCTTTAAGAGCTTCGATAGCCCTTGGATAAGCAAACAATGGTATTTGGTCATTTTCATTACGGCAATTGTACTCGTACAGGGCGCACAAGTAACTTATGAATAAGTTATGATCTTTAGCGACTTCTGGGATAATCTCTCCAAACGTTTGTAAGCATTTTTTTCAAATTGGGGTACAGATGTAATCAGGTTCAAATTGCGAAAATTTTTTGATAACCACTTCATTAAGTATTCCTTAATAGGCAAGTTGCTTCGCAATCGATAATGTATATAGGCTTCCAAAAAGCTATCTTCAAAATGAAACGACTCTTGATTCATGTGGAAGATTTCAATCAATTCGTTTATAGATTGCCAGTGTTCATCCTCTAAATTTTCAAGAACAAAACTGTCATGTATACGGCGCAAAAACGTTACACGCACGTGTATATTGTCGTTGCGATGTTTGCTTAGCACATATTTGCAGATGTTTGCTAAAGCCGTTTTATCTTGATTAATTTGGCAAGTTTCCACCAGATAACTCACAAGCTGGGCTCTAGTTCTCATGTCTGATGTTAGCGAAATTCTCTTCTTTAAAAAAGGCACAGATGTTCGAATATTGTACAAACACATCCATTCGTCCTCGGTAACACCTGATGGTCTGTATTCGTCTTTGATACGTTTATCCTTTTCCTCAGGATCTAGCATTTTCAATAGTTTAAGGGTTACTAATTCCGGATGATCCCAAATTTCGGATCCGTACTTCAACTTAAACGTTGAAAAGTACATTTCCAACGCATTCTCTTTGCGTGAAAGTAAATTCAATTTAGATAGAATTAATTTGGCCTTGCTCGTAAAATCTTCAATCTTATTGGGAAAAAAATTTTCAAAAAATTTGCAAAAATCTTTGCCGAGACATTTAGCAATTTGTTTGTTATGTAGTAAGTTAATATATTCGTTGGGATCATTTATGATGACATCTTTATTTAGACAATAGAATTTGGCCGTATTTCTCCTGCTTAATTTTCGAGAAAATTTTTTTTGCAATTCAAAAAAAGATGGAAAGTCAATCTCATTCAACAGTTTTAAAACGTTATTATACTCTTTTTCAATTCTAGCAAGATCGATTGTTTTTAAAAGTCTGTCTCTGCTTTCCGGATGTTTTTTCATTAAGAGGTACAATTGTTTAGGAGGCAGTTTAAGTTTGTGCGTTTCCAGTACATTGATGGCTAAGTCAAAACTGCAAGCTGGAAGGATTTTTGAGGCTAGGTACAAACCGTAGACATTCTTGACTTCGTTAAATATTCCATTTGCTTGTTGGGTGTCTGTTAAAATCTCCGATAATTTATTCAAAAGCTTCATTTTCACATTAAAAGAGACAAAAGGAAACAACCCTTCCACTAAATCCTTTCCAGTAACGTTTCCAAAAGCTCTATAAAAAAACCACCGATCTATTTTGAATACTCTTTCGATATGTTCGGGATTTCCACCTTTAAGAATTGCTAAAAGCTCAGGAACTCTTTTAAAATATATTAACACGCTGATCTTAAAATTTTCTTCGAGTATGTTTTTCGGTTCCAACTTTGAAAAATCAAAATCGTTAAAGTCGTTTTCCCGAAGATTGTTTAGCAGTCTAAAAAGATTTTTTCGCATCTCTCCGACGTTCGCTCCTTGCAACGATTGAAATTGAGATACAAATTCTTCACCACTCATCTTCATCTTTGTATGTCTGCAAATAAACATTATATGTAATCAAAGAAACAAAGTTTTTGTTTCTCTCTTCCAAGAAAAATAAAGTGAATGTTGCTTTGATTTTTTTTATTAATTAAATTACTTTTAAGTTTAAATTAATATCAAAATTCTTACAAAACTCACAAGCAAGAAATTAGAATTATTGAACAGTACTACAGTAAAAGTAACAACACAAAATCTATAGTCATATATTACTTTTCATTTTCATCTGAGTTTGTTCAAAGAAAAGTAATAAGTAGATACTAAATATTTACAATTGCTTGAATATTTATTAAAGGTTGTTATTTCAACGAAAAATAGCCCCGCATCATAAAGATTACGATTAAAAAAAACTCTCGCAATTTGGCCGTTCAGGTTGGTTTTGAGTTAGGAAGAAGTTTGGTAAATGCAATGTTAACACAATCCAAAGGCGTTCCCATGACCAAAATATAAGTTGCTAATGTACATTACTTAATTTAAGTACTTAAGATCATATTGCTAAACTTTGGGTAGGCCGAAAGATTGCCCCAAAAAACGCTTTCTGAGTCTCTCTTCCAACAAAAATAAAGTAAGTAGATTAAACAATGTATAATCAATATTTTAGTTAGATACACATACATTTTCATTATTCTAACGTTAAAGATAGCACTGAAAAGTTCAAGTAAACTTTAATAATTTTATTGTCTATATTTACTGACATAAAATGGAGATCTATAGAGATTATGTACATTTTTATGTTCATCTGTGTTTTTCTCCAAAGAAAGCTTGTGAAAGTAAGAAGAAATGTGTAATCTAACAACGGGATCCTCACAACTGTTCAAGCACAGGAGTACAGTCTGGTAAAACTCGTCTATTCTAAAATTACTTGGAAATGAGTAAGGCAGCAGAGAAACGCCAAGTAACATGCAAAATCGTTTTCCACTGTTAATAAGCGTCATAATGAACTCCAAACGATTCAGTTCAAAATAATCGTCGTCTCCTTTCAAGAAATGTGAAATGTACGCAGATAGAACCTTAGCAATATCAAAAGCGACAACACAATCGTACTCGTTCAAAAGATCGTGGAGATTCAAAACAATTCCGAACAGATCAAGTTCTTTTAAAACACCTAAACTAAAGTACATCTCTAAGTATTCATGAAACGCCTGGTAAGGTTTCATAAAATCATTCCAAAGACTTGCAAAAATCTCCAAACGTTGCTTATCCGCATTTCTATCTGCTATGAAGATGCCGCACAGTTTATGAACGAATGAGTTTATCTGCTTCCTCGCAACGAACTTATCTTTGTCTGCACAACAAAAAGAACCAATGTAATTCTTCACAACACCAAAAACATCAGCAACTCTGTCATTAACACTGTATGCTAAAAATCTACAAGAAAAATCTTGAACGGCGTCGCCAAAACTCGTACGATCTTCAAATAATTTACAAGCAACGCTCCAAGAAAAGTGTTCTGAAATGTTCGGAATTATTTCTGAACTGATTGAATTAAGCAGTTGAGTTTTGCCTTCGACCACTCTTGTATTTACCTCAGGAAGGTTTTCAAAAACCCTGTACGAAAAGACTAAATATTCGGGTAAATACTTAAAAGGAACTCTCTTAACATTCAGTAAAATCTCAAAAGCTTCTTCATCACTTACATCTACAGATTTTAATTGTTCTTTGACTAATTCAAACAAACGGTCGCTCGGATTCTTTACAAAATAATTTAAAATGCCTTTGAACAAGAGTTTGAGGATCGAACTGTTTTTTTCGTTGCGCTTAAAAAAATTTAGCATTGAGAAAATTTCCGACTTGCCCATGACTTTAAACGTTTGATAGATCGCATGTTTTCGAACGGACACTGGATGGTCCCTAAAAGAAAGAAATAATTCGCTTAAACGATTTTCTGCGGCGTTGTGAGAAACCGAATGGAAAGTTCGTTGAATGAACTTCATGTAATCTCCTTTGCTAAAACGAAGAATACTGTCAAATGTGATGGAAGGCGGGACTACGTTTTTCAAAGCAATCATTATACCTTGTTGAATCTTATACAAATGTTGATAGTCATTGTTTAAATCCATAATCAAATCGTTGGGGTAATAAAATTCAGTCAGCTCAAGAAATTGTCGAGGCTGCAATAAACATGACAAAGCAAGTACAACGTTCTTCTTATCCAATTCATTATCGTGTTTGTTGAGAAGATCCAAACACAGCTCGGATATTTTTTGGGGTAAATTTAAGTGAGAATAATATCCACAATACAACCAAAACGAAATAAATCCTTTTGAAGGTTTTAAGTACAATAACGATTTGGTTATCCCCTCAAAATATTTATCCACAATTGTCGGTTTATGTTTAATTAACCACACTAGCAAATCTATATTTATGTAGGTTTGTTTTTATTGATTAAAGACTCTAGAAACTGGGTTAGAAAACTAAAATCAAAACGCATTAATAGCGAAGCAACGTCGTTAGCAAAGCATCGAAAACACGCATAATTTTGCATTTTGAAAATTTCGACGACGTTTTCATATTCTAGCAAGGAGATTTTATCTTTATTTTCTCGTCGATTAAATTGCAAAACATCGTGTATAAAATGCACAGATCGATATTTTAACTCATCTCCGTTGTACAAACTTGGCAGAGCCTCTCCTAAACTAAGAAGAAACTTTTTCATTGCATATTTTTTTATGTATAAATGTGTTGCACCGCATATGTTTATCTTTTTCATCAATGCAATAAATTGTTCTTTCGTTAGACAATCTTTTAATATAAGATAATTGATGTATGCAAAAAACCAATCGCTATGTTGATAATATATTTGGTCTATCAGCCTGAGATAATCAACTAAATCAATTAGACATTCCCACAGCTCACCGCTTAATGTATTTAAATCGTAGCACACCTTAATAGAGTTTAAAAACGAAAGCAGAACGGAACTGCTGTCACTACGATGTTGAGATAACATGTACT
The DNA here is from genome assembly GCA_030710515.1 of Abscondita cerata. Taxonomy (NCBI): domain Eukaryota; kingdom Metazoa; phylum Arthropoda; class Insecta; order Coleoptera; family Lampyridae; genus Abscondita; species Abscondita cerata. Next base: position 289,572 of record JALBCR010004276.1, read on the forward strand.
TGCACAAATTCTTTAAAGCTTCCTGATCGTTGTTGATACGACAAGTTTCGACCAAGCAACCTACGAGTTCGGATCTTTCTTTGATATCAGCCTTCGAAGATATTAGCTTTTTAAGTGCGGGAATCGACTTCTCCGTTCTCATAAGACAAATCCACACTTCTTCGGATACATTCATGGGTCTCGAATGCGAATCCATCCACAATTGCCTTTTATCAGTAGGCATTAATTCCAAAACACTTTGGTGAACGCATCCAGATTTCCACATGTCACAGTTATAGGTATCTTGAAACGTGCTTTGCAATAAATTTATTTTAGAAACTCCTCGAGGAATATGTTCCAATAAATTCACATAGTATGGTATATTAGCTTGGAAAAGACTAAGTGAAGACGGAAATATATTTGTATAGAACTTTGGAAAATCATTAGAAAGACTCTTAACCATTTGTTTAGTATGCAAGTATTGATAAAAAACGGCAGCTTTGTCGGCGACGCGATCTTTACTAGCTCTTACAATTTTCTGAGTCGACCTCCAACCCACCCTTAAATTGCAAGGGTATTCTTGCTGAATCTTCAAGAACAAAGCCAAGTCTGTTTTAAGCACGTAAACAAAAACTATTTTGTACTTGCACGCCAGCACAGTTGCATCCGAATATCGGTTTAACGCTTTCAGAATATCAAGCGTAAGATGTGGATGTTTTTTAACTATAAAGAGAAGTTGCTTAGGCGTTATTTCAAATCTTAGCGATTCAACGCATTGCAAAATCAAACTTCCACTACAACACGGTAACAATTTAGTTGCTAAATAAAAGCCGTACTTTTTTTCGATCGCACCAAAAAGAGAATCCGCTTTTTTCTCATCTTTAACACAAAACGACAGCTTGTTAATTAATTTGACTTTGGTGTTGAACGAAAAGTTAGGAAAATAATCCTCCACCAAACAACGTTCATCAACGCATTGGAAGATGCGGTTCAAAAACTTCATATTCATCAACTTATAGATCAATTTCGGATTCTCGCTTGTCAAAACTTCGATCAGATTTTCAGTTTTGTTAAAATGCAGTAAAATTTCCATTTTAAAAATTTCTTCCAAAGTAGTTTTGGGTTCGATCGATTCAAAAGCAATGTTCACATCGTTCGTACGATTCAAAAGCGTTAACAAATTTTTGCGCCTTTCTCCTACAGTCGTCCCGCTTATTTGACAGAAGCTAGTAAGAAAATCTTCAGTTGCAGTTTTCATCGTACGAACGCGTGAAGCTTTCTGAAACAAAACACCAACTCCTTCAAAATATTTATGCTTTTCTTATATTTAATATGTGAAATTTTAATATGGTTATGAATTTTGTGAAAGTAAAAGGGAATCTAAGCCACTCACGGTAACATTAAATATTAGTTTTATTTAAATAATTCGTTCTTCTTTGAGGAGGGGCACAAAAGGCCTGAGGAAGTGCACATTCGTTGCACGTAACGTTGCCTGCAAAAACGACTTAGTGGTTTTTTAGTGCTCCTCCACAAAGAAGAACGAATCATTTAAATAAAACTTATAGGAGAAAATATTTACCTATCATCAAATATTAGTTTTTCTTTAATTGAGTTTAAAGATAAGTTTAGTTTTTTCTTATACTTAAGGTTAGGTCACATTAGGTTTATCCAAATAAACAGGAAAACAGTTACAAGAGCTCATCAAACTTGTCGTGGAATTTAAAATAAGCTATTGTTCCATATTTTCGATAAGTACGTCATATTTCTACAAGTATTTACAACCGACCCTTTTAAAACCCTTGGTCAGAAAATAGTATCTATACAACCTTTCAGTGTTAAACCTTTTTAAATGATATTGTCATAGAACAATCTGTACTCATAAGAAAAACGAAGCACGACCAATCAAAAAAAATTACTCGACCTAATCCCAAACTTGATCGTCATATTTACTTTAAAAAAAAGCGCCCAATGAAAATTTTCACTATTCATCTCTGCAAAAATGTTCAAAACCAAACTTGTTATTTTTATAAAAAACATTGTGAAATACGTTAAATAAGTGAAATTAGTTACGATGTAAGAGAGTTTTAGAAAATTGTTTTTCAAGAAAACCCTAAAAATGATAATTTTGGGCTTAATACAGTTTTGCTTTGACTTAAGTCATTTCATATTTGGTGCAATACCTGTGATATTGATGTTCCTCCCTATACAAATGAAAAAGTATGTAGTGTAAACAATTTATTAATCAAAAGTTAAATTACTAAGTATAATAATATATTCAACAAATCAAAGGTTAATTCTAAAAGTGTTACAAGAACTTCCAACCAACATGTGCTATCACTAATTAATTACATTTTATTGTCTGTATTTATTAGTAAAAGTCATGACATAAAATGTAGATCTATAGCGATCAATTACATTTTCGTTATCATCCGTGTTTTGTTCCAGAGAAAGCTTGTGCAAGTAAAAAGAAAAGTATAATCTAACCACGGAATCCTCACAGCTGTGCAAACACCGGAGAACAGTCTGGTAAGAATCATCTATTCTAAAATTACTTGGAAATGAATAAGGCAATAGAGAAGCGCCAAGTAACATGCAAATTCTTTTTCCACTGTTAATAAGCGTCATAATGAACTCCAAACGATTCAGTTCAAAATAATCGTCGTCTCCTTTCAAGAAATGTGAAATGTACGCAGATAGAACCTTAGCAATATCAAAAGCGACAACACAATCGTACTCGTTCAAAAGATCGTGGAGATTCAAAACAATTCCGAACAGATCAAGTTCTTTTAAAACACCTAAACTAAAGTACATCTCTAAGTATTCATGAAAAGCCTGGTAAGGTTTCATAAAATCATTCCAAAGACTTGCAAAAACCTCCAAACGTTGCTTATCCGCATTTCTATCTGCTATGAAGATGCCGCACAGTTTATGAACGAATGAGTTTATCTGCTTCCTCACAACGAACTTATCTTTGTCTGCACACCAAAAAGAACCAATGTAATTCTTCACGACACCAAAAACATCAGCAACTCTGTCATTAACACTGTATGCTAGAAATCTACAAGAAAAATCTTGAACGACGTCGCCGAAACCCGTACGATCTTCAAATACCTTACAAGCAACGCTCCACGAGAAGTCCTCTGAAAGTTTCTCAATTATTTCTGAACTAATTGCATTAAGCAGTTGAGTTTTGCCTTCTACCACTTTTGCATTTACCTCGGGGAGTGTTTCAAAACCTTATACGAAAAGACTAAATATTCGGGTAAATACTTCAAAGGAACTTTCTTAACATTTAGTAAAATCTCAAAAGCTTCTTCATCACTAACATCTACAGATCTTAATTGTTCCTTGACTAATTCAAATGAACGATCGCTCGGATTCTTTACAAAATAATTAAAAATGCCTTTGAACAAGAGTTTGAGGATCGAACTGTTTTTCGTTGCGCTTAAAAAATTTATCATTGAGAAAATTTCCGACTTGTCCATGACTTTAAACGTTTGATAGATCGCGTGTTTTCGAACGGACACTGGATGATCCCTGAAAGAAGGAAAGAATCCGCTTAAACGATTTTCTGCGGCGTTATGAGAAACTGAATGAAGAGTTCGTTGAATGAACTTCATGTAATCTCCTTTGCTGAAACGAAGAATACTGTCAAATGTAACGGAAGGCGGAACAATGGTCTTCAAAGCAATCATTATGCCTTGTTGAATTTTATACAAATCTTGATCTTCACTGTTTACATCCATAATCAACTCGTTAGTATAATAAAATTCAATCAACTCCAAAAATCGTTGCGGTTCCAACAAACATGCCAACGCAAGTACAATATTTTTTTTATCGATATCGTTATCGTCTTTCTTGAGAAGATCCATGCATATTTCGGATATTTTTTGTGGTAAATTCAGATGAACGTAATTACCACAGAACAACCAAAAGAAAATCATTCCCTTTGTAGGTTTCAAACGCAATAAAATTGTTGTTATTCCCTCAAAATGTTCAACCACAATTGTTGGTTTTACTTTAATAAACCACAAAAGCAAATCGATTTCAATATAAATCTGCTTCTTTTAAATAAACATCCCAAATACTTTTGCTTGTTTTCCTCGCTCATATTAGAACGCATTAACTGCAAAACAACGTCGGTCGCAAGATATTGGTATTGGTTGAAATCTTCTATTTGTTTTCTAAAAAAATCGAATGCACTTTCATAAGGTAACAAAGATATTGGATCATGACGTTCTTTTCTATTCCATTGCAAAATCGTTTGTATAAATTGCACAGAAGGATTATTCAACTCATCTCCGTCATATAGATCAGGCAGAGCTTCTCCTAACATTAGAAGAAACTTTTTTTGAGCGTGTTTCTGTTTCATTGACAAGTGCGCAACAGATGTGTTCATCTTTTTCATTAATGAAACAAACTGATCTTTTGTAAGAAGATTGTTTAGTATAAGGTAATTGATGTAAGCTATAAACCAATCATTATGCTGATAATATATTTCTTCTCTCGACGAAAGATGAGTAACTAAATCAATTAAATATTTCCAGATCGGCTCGTTTAACGTATTCAAATCGTAGCATGACTGAATGGTATTTAAAAAAGAAAGCAGCACTGAACTGTTGTCATTTCGGTGCTGGGATAACATATATTTGCATAGATCCATCAAAGCTTGTTGGTCGTTGTTAATGCGACAACTTTCGACTAAGCAACCTACGAGCTCAGATCTATCTTTAATATCAGACTTCGAAGATATTAGTTTTTTAAGTGTGGGTATCGACTTCTCAGTTTTCATAAGACAAATCCAAACTTCTTCGGATAAGTTGTCGGGTTTGGGATGCGAATCTATCCACGATTGCCTTTCATCGTTCGACATCAATTCCATAACACTTTGGTGGATACATCCAGATTTCCACATGTCGTAATTGTACGTATCTTGAAACGTACGTAACAATAAATCAATTTTAGAAATTCCTACTGGAACGTGTTCAATTAATTTCACATAATATGATATATCCGCTTTGAAAAGACTAAGCGAAGACGGAAACATCTTTGCATAGAACTTCGGAAAATCAGTGGAGAAACTCTTAACCATTTGTTTAGCATGCAAGAATCGGTAAAAAACGACTGCATTATCTATGACTCGATCTTTGTTAGCTGTTACAATCTTCTGGGTTGATCTCCAACCCACCCTTAAATTGCACGGATATTCTTTCTGCATCTTCAAGAACAAGCCCAAATCGGTTTTAAGAACATGAACAAATACTAGTTTGTACTTGTATCCTATAACCGTTGCGTCCGTATATCGTTTTAACGCTTTCAGAATATCGAGAGTAAGGTGCGGATGTTTTTTAACAATAAATAGAAGTTGCTTTGGCGTAAGTTCAAATTTGAGCGATTCAACACATTGCAAAATTAAACTTTCGCTGCAACACGGTAACAATTTAGTTGCCAAATAAAAACCGTACTTTTTTTCAATTGCCCAAAAAAAAGCATCGATTTTTTTCTCATCTTTAACACAAAAGGACAATTTATTAATCAATTTGAGTTTGGTGTTGAACGAAAAATAAGGAAAATAATCCTCCACCAAGCGAGTTTCATCAACGTATTCAAAGATTCGTTCCAAAAATTTCGAATTAATCAATTTATTGATCAATTTGGGATTTTCACTTTTCAAAACTTCAATTAAATTTTTAATATTGTTAAAGCGCAATAGAGTTTCAATTTTGAAACTTTCTTCCAAAGCAGATTTAGGTACGATCGATTCAAAAGCAACGTTCACATCATTCGTACGATTCAAGAGCGTGAATAATTTTTTGCGTCTTTCTCCTACAGTCGTTCCGCTTATTTGATGGAAGCTATTAACAAAATCTTCAGTTGTAGTTTCCATCGTACAAAAGCGAGAAAGGTTTTCTGAAACAAAACACCAATTGCTTCAAAAAAATGTATTTTTTCTTAGTAAAAGTGCAATATTTTAATAAAATAAAAAAGTAAAAATAACGCGGCACCTAACCAAAGACAGCGTTGATCAAATGATTGTTTAAATAAATCTGAACAACATGATTGTTATGATTCTGCAGTATATTCAACATCGAGAGATACTTTTCTTTAGTTAAGTCGAAAGTAGGAGGGCGCTCGTTAAGTAGTAATAAGGCAATTAAGACAGAAGAGACAACACTACGCTCCGACTGAACCAGATTTTCTACGAGTGTATAGAAATATTCTTCGAATTCCTCTTGTTTCGCTTTTAAAAAATAATCCAAGAAAAACTTTAATTTTTCGTAAAATAAATTAACAAACACCAAGCCGTAATCAGCGGTCAAAAACTGACCCAAATCAATTAACTGAGCAGCAAGTTGGGCCATACTAACATTGTCCAAATAAACTAAAGTCAGGCGCAAGTGTATATACTCGTCAAACGCATCGTGGGGTTTGAAGACATTACTCCAAAGCGTGAGAAACTTAGTAAAAACAAATTTGTCGTTGCATCTGTCTTCCAAAAACAATGAACAAAATTCAGTAACAAAATTCACGACCGAAGCACGAGTTTGACCTTCTCGTAAAACGTTTTTAGAAACGAAGCATTTCAGTTTTAAAATATCGTTTCCATGATTGAATGATCGCCACATACGGTCAAAAATTTGCATGTAAATGCTTGAACGCCTTTTGAAAAGAAGTAAGATCACTTTCAAATAAAAATTCAAAGATGGAGATGCAAAAATCAACTGGTAATAATCGAACTTGTTCTAACGAAAGCGACTTCAGAAACTTACTACACAAAATTTCTTTATCTTTAGTTGAAGCTTCATTGCGTAACAGATTCCAGCATAGCAAAGTGTAAGGAACCGAGTAATTTGACGAAACTTTCTGCGTCATTATTAGTAAACGAAAAGTCTTGTTATCTAAAGATTTAGTCATAGTCGAAGAAACAGTTTTGAATGTTTCAAAAGACTCATTTCCGGGATTTCGAATAAAGAATTTAAACGAATTCCTTAAAATGCATTTTCGAACGGATGGATTTTTCTCATTCTTAATAAAGTTACTTAGAATGGCGGTAATCTCCAATTTTGATAAACCAAAGCAGGCCAAATGTAAAGACTGTTTTCGAAAAAGTGGAGATTGTTTACTTAATTCGTCCAAAATAATCAACAGCCGTTCTTGATTAACTTTATAAAGAATTGAATGTAACGAACTATAGAAATGTTTGAAAGTGCTTCTTTCACAAAAAAAAGTTATAGTTTCTAAAATTGAAGAAGATATTTGAATGTTTCTCGCGCAACCGCCCAAACTTTTTTCAGTTTTCAAATTTCTCGATGACTTTTTATCAGTAACAGTACTAGGTACATTATGTTGTGCTTTTATAAATTGGAGAAAATCTTGCGGAGGCATTAAGTAAGATAAGCCGGTTACGCAAGCTAGCAAATTTTCTTCCTGATCTTCGTCAATTTTGCTCAAACAGGATTCAATCAACTTTTGCGGAATTCCTATGTGATGATAATTTTGACACATACGCCAAAATATACTCTTCGTTTTGTAATTTTGTACTATTAATCTAAAAAGGTCTTTCATATCGTTAATATTGTTAATAAACCATCGAGGTTCATTTTTAAGCACAGGTAAAAGTACTTCACAGTCAATATACAAACTGTTCTTCTTGAAACACAATAAAACTATATCTTTATCGAAAGGACCTTTCAAGTAAAACTTTAGGATGTCATTAATCGAGTACAGATATGTACTGTCACTTTCCAAACATTTTTTCATAAACTCTATCATTTGCGGGTACTTCTCCAAATAAAACGGGTCCTTGGGGTGTCTCTTGTTCCAAAAACAGAGAGCGCCCAAGTACCCAATAATGAATAACTGACGATCATTTTCGTTGGCCGAATCTTCTTGTTGCATCTTACCAAAACCTATTAGGCATTGTTTTTCATAGGAAGGAGTATCTTTAAGAATGTTGAAGTTGAAATAGCGCATTTTAACTATATCACGCAACTCGTCTTCAATAGGAAGTTTTCTACTTAAGCGAAAACGAATATATGCCTCAGCAAATTCTTGAGAATGATAAAAATGTTCATCGTTCAAAGAGAACAACTTGATCAAATCATTTATCGGTGTCCAATGAGTTTCGTCCAAGCTTGAAAATCCAAATCTTTTATGAATTCCTCTCAGAAATGAAAGTCTTACCGAATAATGATCGTTGTGGTGTTTAGAAATTATATAGTTACATAATTGAGTTAAAGTAACTTTATCTCGATTTAATTTGCAGGTTTCAACTAATAATTCCATTAAATCGGCTCGAGCTTTTATGTCGGATGTGACACTAATTCGTTTTTTTAGATAGGGAATTGATTTTTCGGTAGGATAATAACACATCCATTGATCTTCGCTCATGCTTCCTTTAAATTCAATTTTCAAAATTTGTTCACGCTCTTCGGTTAGAACCATTTCCAAAACTATTGGAGTTACGTACTCGGGGTAATCCCAAAAATTCTTACCGTATTTTTTCGAAAAAGCGTCCACTAAAAACTTTATATCTCGGTCTTTTGAGGAAAGGTTTTGTAATATTTCAATTATTTCGGAATGACACAAACGGAACTTGTCCATTTTTGTTGGAAACATGTTCAAATACGCTGTAGCGAATTCGTTTCCTAAATTCCTCACCATTTGCTTCTTGTGCAAGAACTTATAGTACTGGTTGGGACTCTGTATAATATCACTAATGTTACTCTTTAGTAATTTACGAGTAAGACGACGACCTAAGCGTTGTTCCGGTTGTTTATCTTTGTAAATATTTAAGATTATCTCTGGATTGGTTTTACTCAAGCGCTTCAAAACAGCTTTGTGGTAGTGTTCTAACTTTCCGTCAACTACAAAAGTTAATACTTCTGATTGTAGGTCGGGATTTTTAGCGAGTATTTGCATTAATTGATGCGTAGTCGGTTTCCAACGAATGTCTTTCAGAGAATTTAATATTAGCTCAGTACTACAGGCTGGGATTAGTTTTGACGCCAAATAGAACCCGTATCGGTCCAACACTGCATTAAACATCGAATTCCCTTTAGTGCTGTCCAAATATGAAGGTAACTTATTTAAAAGTTTTAACTTGGCGTTGTACGAAATCGCAGAAAGAAGGAGCAATAGTTCCTCATTAGTAAAGTTGGATATCAATTGCAAGCATGGTTCGATACTCAATATTTTCTTTATTATAATAGAATTTTCGCAACTTAGTAAGTTAATAAGGTCCCGCCATCTACTAAAATGTTTTAGAACTTTAACCATAAACTTCTCTTCGAGAGGATAGCGGCACTCGATCGAGTTAAAATCGATTTCAGATGAATCGGTGTTTTTTAAAAGAAGAAATAATTGTTTGCAGCTTTCACCAATCAGCTCTTGGGTGATGGAATGAAAAGCTCTCGCAAATTCTTCACTTGTGCAGATCATGGTTGATCTGCAAAGAAATGTACTGTGTCAAAGATTTTTGTTTAAAACCAATAAAAGATTAATGCTGGAATTGTGATCAAATTAAACATTTATTATGTTACTGAACGGTAGGTAATACGGACTTAGAAAGTTTAATACGGAGGTGGCCAGTGCATAATATGGAGAATCACGTATCGATATAAAGAAATTAAGAAATTCAACCAAAAGCTAGTCAATTTTCTTGCAACAAGTATTGCGAGAGAACAATATCGAGTTCAAAATGGTCTTGAATCGATAAACAACAAGAATAACGAACAAAAATAATTTGAATTAGAATAATGTAATAATAGTAATTTAGAAACAAGTAACGTTAGTATGCTTTTAACATTATGAGAGAATAGTTTCAAGAACGAACGTTAGACAATGATGGAGTAATGTTAGTAAATAAATATACTCGTGTATTCTAACAGCAATGCAAATACATAATAATCTTGTTAGGGAACGGCAATACACCAAATTTACAACATGCAAGTTCCTAAAATATTTTGACAGTTATTTTTATTTGGCATCGTGCAGTATACTACGATAGAAGTAAGAGATGTGTACGCCATTTGTAAATGTTAGAACTGTAGCGTTAATCTTACTGTTAGAATCAAGTGAATCAAGTTTTTTAAAAAACCTAGTTTTTTAACAGTTAACGTAAATGTCTTCGAATTTTAATGTGTCAGATTGCCACGCGTCCTATTGACAAGGTGTGGTTACCTTATGAACTACTACTACTACTACTACTTTAGGTATTAAGCAAAGTAAAATAGTAGCAAAAATCTATTAAGGACTTATAATATAAACCTACTCGAGAGGTGGGCATTAAAAGACATTTTTTCTACAACGTATCGTTTTTTTTTTTTAATTTTTTCTATCACAATTATTGTGTTAAACGTTTATTTTATTTTTCAACCAAAGTGTTTATGGCGCCGCACACTTTTGGTACTCTTTTATCCGTTTGTTAGTATCAGAACGATGTGGAGTTCTCCGCGAAACGTTTGTTTTAATAATAAGGCATATGGATTCGGTATTCGGCGTGCGAAGTAAGACGTGAAGTAAACTCGCTCCGATTAAAACTGTATATTTTGTACAATTAACATTAATAAAGTTATCCGTTGTTAATGTAGCTAAAGTACGGTGTTAGTGAAGGACATACTTTTAAAATTTTTATATACACGTGGGACGCAGGGAAAAAGCAAGAAAATGTCAGTTTCAGAAAACACGGATTCAGACTCGAGAAAAAGAAAAACGGAAGTAGAGTTATATAAAGTATTCAGAAGAAGTAGAAAGATGGAGAGATCGCCAAAGAAAGAAAGGAAATAAGAGCTTATATATAGAGACGCTAAAAGAAATTAAGTCAATAAAAATAAACCAAGAGACAACGAACGAAGAAATAAAGGAATTAAGAGCGGAAATGAAGACGACGAATAAGAAATGGAGAAATAAGTGCAAAAAACTAGAGGAAAAGGTAGAAAAGTTCGAAACAAAAGTAGAAAATATGGAGAAAGAAAAGAGGAGGAAGAATTTAGTGGTAAAAGGGTTGGATGTAAACGAAACAAATAAGAAACAAAAATGTAAGTGCAAGATATGCTCAGAAATAAGATAGAGTAGGAAGAAGAAGAAGAAGCTAGAGAAATAAAAAGAGAATAGTACTGATAAAGGTAGGAAGTGAGAGAAAAAAATTAGAAACAATACGAAATAAAAAAGAAGTTACGAGGTACAAAAATCTATATTGACGATGATATGACAAAAAAGGAAAGATGTATACAAACGAAGATAAGGGCCGAGGCAAGAAACATACAAAGGGAAGAAAAAATGAAAGTCGGATTCCTGAAAATGTGGGTAGAAGGAGAGAAACGAAGATGGATAAACAAGGAAGGAAAAGTGGGAAAATGGACTGCAAAAAACTAAAAAAGGGGGGTGAGGATAGGGGTAAAATAAAGATGGACGAAAAAATGGGAAGGAGTAAAAAGGGACAAAGAAAAACAGGATATTATTTTGGAATGTGGCAAGAATAAAAAACAAAGGAAATGAATTTTGGAGATATATTAGAGATTTTAAAATGGTGGGGATGGTGAAAACCTGGTCTTCCTGGACAATATAGGGTGTTCCATAAGAAAAAAACCCAAGTTTGATCATTATCTGAAAAATTCTCAGGACGCCACAGGGTTCTCGGAGAATTTTATCTTAGGTGCTATTTTCCAGTTTTCCTAATTCTAAAAGAAAAGAAACTGCTGCGAAGGTCCCAAAACTGTAAAGAACGCCCAGTAGCTCAGAAACGAATAGGGCTACGAAAGTTTCGAATGCACCATCAATTGTTTCTTGAAAAAGTACAAGGTTCGTGAAAATCGCATCGCTCTACGATTAGCCTTTTTCAGGATACCCCCAAACACCATCGAAAATGGGACACCCTCTACATACCGTTGTATTCATACTTCTCGAGACCATCGAGTTTGCAAGCAAACAGAAATTCAGGCAAAAGGAACTAGCCATGACGTATTAATTGTGAGACTCAAACAATTGAAGGCTCCGATGTTTGCAGATGATGTGAATTTTAAAATAACATTAAAGTTAACTAAAAATAATATTTAAAGTAGGTGCTCAAATTAAAACGTCCTGAGTTTTTGTTGGGACTTCCAACTCGATTTTTTCGCTACTCCCACAAGTTCAAAATTGGTTTATTTTCTGGTTGGATATAATTGTAATATGAACAGTAATTCAATATCTAAAATTGTACATTTGATTCAGTCCCTATTTTTGTTTTTGATATTTATTTTTCTAACAATTTTAACCTACAGCCGTAAAGCGACCAATCACTCTGCGCGCTTTTTACAAAAATAGCAGAAAATAGATATGTTCGAAACAGCGTTGCCGTACCTATGGCTGTACCATGTGGCCGCTATACCTTCAAGTGCTTGAAACTCGTTACTAGGATTGGCTGTGTTTATATCCGCGGTAACGTAATCGGGTGACGTCAACCGACTAACAATTTACATTTTCATTATTTTTTTAAATAACTTTCCCAATCTCTAAAAAATTTGAAAATGTTAGTGATAATAGCTCATTATGGAATGCTAAGCTCCTACATCAATTAATTCGTAATTTTAAACACTATCCAAATATGACATAAAAAATATGGAGTGCCAATCAATATTATTACATATAAACACTAGGGTTGGCATGTTTAGGTTTTAGTGGTTTTCCAAAACATTGAAGCAAGTGCTTTGCCAAGCCGAACAAATCCACAATTGCACCCGGTTTCGTCACCACACGATATAGTATTATAATAATGCGATTCTTAAGCGTGCCGACTAAAGCGTGCGATGGGAAACGGCAGAAGTAAGTCCACGCCCCCTTCTCTGGATTAAAACTAACATTTCTGCTGAAAGTGTAGAAGATGAGTAGTACTGCTAAATCGAGGATAAATTTGATGGGCCTATAAGACACCATTTCTAAAATTAGTAGTTATTGAGTAGTTAAAGTTAAAGTTACTGCCCGACTTAACGTCAATTTTCTCAGCTGTTTCAAGAAATCGTGTAAATAATTTTCGTTATAGTATAATTAGAAATTACATGAAGTAAACGTTTCAAATTTATGAACCGAGTATAAATGATTATGTTCTGAAACGATCTTTTCATTAGAGGAGCACTAGATACCTAGATTTTGATGTAAAATACTAAGAAAGATGATTGAAAACTGTAGATTTATGATTAAAAAGATATTTAGCTACAGCAATAAGATAAAGATCACGAACAGGCAAAAAACCAGAATCTAAAAAGGTAATATTAGAAGAATAAGTTCTATACGAACAATAAGTGTTGCGACATCCAGTATCGACTTGTGTAACGTAACACATACGAAAATGCATTTACAGCAGTTTTCTGAATTTTTAACTGAAAGAATGTGCTATAGGGGTATAAATTCAGTATGATAATTCCATTTAAAACTACAATCAATCATGACACCTAAGAGGAAGTTCTCTTGATCATTAAGTCATATCTACAATAGCAATTGAAAAGACCCAAAGCGTAATCTGTATCCCAACTCCTTCTAAAAGCAAATTGATTTCCGTCTAATTAGGTTTTAATTATTTTTTAAAAATGTTTTGCAATGAGAGGTAAAAGCAATAGGTCGATAATTTGACTGCCACTCCTTCTCACCTGATTTAAAAAGAGGATATAATTCCTCCTTTCTTAAACGATTGCGATAATATTCCAGCTTACATAAAGGGAAGATATACCAATAAAATTCGTTTAAGAAAATGATTAGAAAATACAAAATCCTTCGAAGAATTAGAGTTTAACTGTTTATATAAATTTATACGTCGGAAGATACTAAGCTTAAGAAGAAGGAACTAATGTTTCGGGCCATGAAATGCAAATAGTCAGAATTTGACATTTTAGTATCCAAACTTTTGAACATTGTTTATGAAATAGTTGTTGAATTCATTTCCGATTGTACAGTCATCATTTGTCATCTTTCCAGAACTATCTTTAATTTGTTTTATATTATTGAGTATTCGACTCAATCGATCATGGTGTCTTATGTCAAAAACTTCTATCATTTGGATTTCATAGTAAGAGCATCAAGTTTTTTAAATCGTACCTATCAGAAAAAAAAGCGTATATTGAATATTGGGGTCATAAATCATCTGTCTTTTCTCCATCGTCTGGAGTACCACAAGGTTCCAATTTAGGTCCCTTATTATTCAACATTTTCATAAATGACATTATTTATGAAATAGACGTCGAATGCCTCTTATTTGCTGATGATCTGAAGATTTTTACCAAAATTGTTTCCGAGCAAAGCTGTATACGTCTCCAGAATAACCTTAACCCTTTATCATCATGGTGCAATCAAAATCTTCTCACACTTAATATAAGCAGATGTAAAGTCTTATCCTTTAGTAGACAAAAACACCCTCTGCACTTCGATTACTCTATAAACAATATATGCCTTCAGAGAGTAACCGTTAGTCGGGGCCTTGGGGTGACGTTTGATTGTAAGTTTACGTTTCAAAACCATATTAACAATTTGACATGTTCTTCCTTAAAGACACTAGGATTTATTACTCGTAACACACGTGACTTTGTGAAAATTGACGCTTTTAAACTCCTATTCGTTACGCTGGTCCGTTCTAAATTAGAATATGCCTCAATTATTTGGAAACCGTATACCAAATATCACAAACTAATGTTAGAGGCAGTGCAACGAAGATTTTTAAAAGCAATGTGGTATAGGACTTATGGAATCTATCCAGCCAGGGGAGTTCCACAGGAAAATCTGTTAAAAAAATTATTTTTCATTCTCTAGAATCGCGCAGGTTAATATCAATGGTCGTGTATTTGTTTAAATTAATAAACGGTCTTGTTGACGATTCCCATTTGCTATCTACATTGTGTTTCAATGTTCCCTCACGTAAACTTAGAAGTCATCCAACTTTCTACATTCCGAAGTATAATTCGAATGTTATGCTTCATTCACCAATTCAGGAAATGTGTCGAATTGTCAATCACTTACAAAGTGGAGCTGATATAGATACTTATCATCAAACTTTAAAAAAAATTACAAAATCGTTATATGATTCTATAACGCGTTCCAATTGTGTATAACTTTTTTATGTTACGTTATATGTGTGATATTTACTTATTCACTAGCATTACTATAAGTTTTGTTTATTTGTAGATTGAAGATTCTACTTTGTTATTTTCTTTATTATTCATAATGTTAATTTTTTGTTTATGTTTTCTGTCCGGGATACATTGTAATTTATGTTAATTTAAGTCTTGTGATATTGTTCATTCAACCTAACTTATAATTGCTTTATTACTGTATATATGTACTGTGTCTTGTCTCATTCATTAATGGATTCCTTCTGTCAGAGTGGGGCAAAAAAATTAAATAAAATAAAAAATGAACAAAATTAGCGCACCACCTATAGATTTCAAACGAATTTAAATAAAACTCAAAATATCCAATAAAATTAATTTTATTTATTGAGGAAAGAAATAAAAGGTTTGTTTTTCCATTATTCCAAAACATTTTTTATGGAAAAAAACAATTGAGTTATTCAGATTATTGGTAAAAAATTAGGAATAACAAAAAAATTAAATTTTAACAATATTAATATCATCTGTTCCGGCCGCTAGCTCGAATAACATCACTCAAACTTCTTGAAATGCTATGAAAAGATTTGTGATAATTCTTGGGTAATGTTGTACCATTCCTGAAGAACCGCGTTTTCCAACTCGGTCAAGTTGTCATGAGCAGGATTTCGTAATTTCAGATGATCCTAACATGTTCAATGAGGTCTGGCAATAGCGCTCATAAACAAAAAATTATCGCTAATGTGAGGTGCAAAAGGTACGACATGTTCTTCTAAAATCTTTTGAAAGAACCTCTGTGAGGTTATCGCTCTACCTCGGTTAGTACAAGATCTGTACAGGTCTCCATAGAATGCCACCCCAAAACATTGAGCCATTTTGGGAACCATACATGCTGGTCTATACCTTTCATCAGGTCTTCTTCAGACAAAAATAAGTCCATCGGAAAATTGTAAGCCTTCTCTGACTTCATCAGTAGACAATTCTCTTCTAGTCATCCTAGTCCCAATCCAGGTGTTCTCGAGCTAACTCAAGCCTAACTTGCTTTTGAGCTGTGGTCAAAACATAACCTTTTTCGGCGTGTTTTGCAATCAATCCGTATTTCATGAGCGTTCTTCTTATTGTCCTGGAAGATATCATTGCGTTCACTTTAAAGTCGATTTTTTATCTAATTTCAGGTGAGGAACAGATTTCTTAAAGTTTGCAAGTGATCGTCCACTTTTTTCCCTAAGCCGCTGAAGACATTGACTAATGGTAGTATGACCCATTCTTCGGGCAACTTCTTGTTCTACCCAAACAAGATCACAATTTTCACGGCATGCTCACTTAAATTTCTTGCTGGAAGCATTTTAATACATACAATGAGATCCACTGGAAACCGGAACACTCCCGTTAAATTTATATTTATTATCCGGTTTGGACTAACTTTTTTTAAAATTATGGAGCGTTTAAAACTATACTTTATGATACATTATTATCTCACTAATTTTTTTCGCTCGCTTGTTCAAAAGAAATAAATTCATAAGAATAATGTGATTTATAAATAAGCCAAAATTGTTAATTAATGAAATTTGGTAAATGCCCATTTAAGGGAAAGTTCAATCCAGTAATATACCCAGATTATTTGAAAAACATTGCTAATACAATTTCTTTAATGTTCATCCCTAAAAAATTACGTAGTAAGCCTTGGTTTTTGTAAAAGAATGTGATAATTTAAAAAAAATCAAAATCGGACAAAAAATCTAAATTTTATGGGTGTGTTCCGCTTTTAAGTGGGACACACTGTATATGAAAAAGTGACGACAAATTAGGAATAAGTAAGAAAATCAGATCCAGAACAGTACCCCACTTGTTGATAATAATGGTGCAATAGTGTAAATGTCACGAAATATCCCACGCTCGGGAGACATACTGACTACAGTAAAAAAATGTATACCGATATGATTTGTCAGTCTAAGACACGGTTGTCAGACCACGGGAAATTTACACTAAAACATTTCTGAAATAATTTTTATGTCTCCATATTGAATGAATGTTATTCAGAGAGCGGTATAGTAACGAATACATTAATTTTTGGCTTAATCATTCCTTTTATGACAAATGCCGAAACACGTCAATTTTTGTTGTTAAAATAAAAATTTTCAACATGACTATTTCAACCCTGCCGTGAACTCCTTCGTAAGGGCAGCAACCTCCTAAATTTTTTTTTAATCAGGGGAAAATTTTTCTTATAAACTTTTGTTCAGTAGGGCTTGCTTAAGGAGGTTCAATTTAAATTTGCTTTTTCTTATTATCTCAGAAATGAGTTAAAGATATAATCTCAAAATTTATATTGTAAAATGTGTCATTATAACACAATTTAATAATCATAAAAAAAAAGATCTTAAGCGGTGGCGTGGATACCGGGGTAGCTGTGAGGAGGTTGTTATTTAAAAAAAATGTAAATCTTAGAAATTTTGATCACACTGTACGAATTTTGGAATAAGCAATTTATTACGGAAAAAAATTGTTCTTTCAATTTTTCGTTAGTATAATATTTTTCGAAAAATAGTAGATTATTTTACTAGGAGTTAAACAATATAATTGTTGAGCTTAAAAGTTTGCTGGCGAGGCGTTAGCCGAGACAGCAACTTAAGCGAAACGATTATATTTTTTAACTCCAAGTAAAATATATTATTTTTTCTTCGAGCGTTTATTGCTAGTTTTCATGTGTTATTTTCAAATTTTCGAGATTCTCGAGTGTTATAGTGACGTTTTATTCTCGACGAATCAAGTTGGTACTTTACTGTTACATTCATAATATGACATAAACGAGGTACCAACCTCTAAATAGTTGTGAGAACAAAATAACTGTTTTGCTTTTAATGTCTAGACAGTAAAAAGAGTTTTTAGCGTCTGCCAGTAGTTCAATAATATGACGTTTTATTGTCGCTTGAAGAAAAAATCGTTTTTCTACAGTTCTTCTCTCGTATGCGACTCACTCGCTCGCATAAACAAGATCCCCATATGCAAAAATCCATTGGATTTAGGTCAGAAGACCTGACAGGCCAGTGGATCGGACCACGGTTACCAATCCACCGATCCTGAAACATTCTCTCTAAAGATTGTCTTACAATCGCTGCGTTATGAGCGGGATGACCATCCTGCAAATACCACATTCGTAATCTAACACCTATTGGCACATCTTCGAGTAGCTCTGGTAAGATTTCGTCAAAAAGTTTCAATACACTAATTGGGCGTTTAATCTGGCAGGAATTTCAAATGGGCCCAATAAATAATCATCAACGACACCGGCCCACACATTTATTGAAAATCGGTGTTGATGTTTAACTAGTTCAAACGAGTGTGGATTTTCTTCAGACCACACATGTTCATTGTGCACAATAAACATGCCATGGTTAGTAAAAGTCGCTTCATCCGTCGCTAACAAACCGTTCAAGAAGAAATTGATTTCACCAATCATGTGAAGAAGGCACTCAGAACACTGCATTCGAACATTCTTCCTCAAGTAACGCCTGTACTGGCTGTATATGATATGACCTTAATTACTGTTCTTTTAACACCTTTAAAATATACTGATGTACCTGGCAATTGCACTTATCCGTCTAGAACTCATTCTCGGATTGTCCGCTATTAAATGTAAAATTTCTTCTTCCTTGTTAGAGTTCGAACAGTCCTTGGTCGTCCACCACGCTGGTGTTGACTTCTGATTACATTTTCCTGTCTGTCTGTCTGTCTTTTATTGGGATATTTTTGTATTTAAATACGTGTGGCCTCTTCACCATTTCCCTGTCCTGGCCTGTCCCAAACATAAGTGCATGTCAGCTTGTTCTTCAAAAGTGAAGTTATTCATGATTTTGAACTTTTTAACTTTTTTATCAACATTTATGTTATAAAAATACAACTACGGCCATAAAAACAATTGCAGTTGTTTAATTCAGAAAGCCCCCTATTATTTATTTAAAAAAAAAGAAAGCTTTTGTCCGTAATACAGGGTTTATTCCAAAATTCGTATAGGGTGATCGAAGTTTTTAAGATTTACATTTTTTTAATAATATCCTTACAGCTACCCCGGTATCTAAGCTACTGCTAAATATATTTTTTGAAAAGTTTAATAAATTGTTTATCATATTAACGTATTTCACCATATAAATTTTCAGATTTTTCTTTCACTAATTTCCGAGATAATAAGAATAAACCAATTTTAAATTGAAACTTTACAGGACTGTACCTCCTTAAGTAAGCCCAACTGAACAAAAGTTTATAAGAAAAATTTTCATAAATTTTTATGCTTAGTAGCGTAGTATAGTTTGCGACCTATTTTTTGGACCACCTTGTATACATAAACCCTACTCTATAGTGCAATTAGCTTGGAAAAAAACTAGATCTTAGCCATTTTGAATGGGAAAAACGTGTATCTAATACCTTAGAACCAATTTTTCCCAAAACGTACTTATACCAAATGAATTTCTATAAAACATTGATTGGAATGCAAGTACAAGTTTTGAATTTGTCCAGATGTTTTTAATGCTATAGGAATTTATTTTTTTTTTGCATTTTTAGCAGGTTTTAGTAAATTGGCAATTTTATTCCTACCATTTTATACAAACTCAGATTTTAGTGTGTTTGTTTTTCATAAAATCTTTAAATAATTGATTTTTAAGGACACACTAAAATTCCTTCAATGAAGATATTTCCGACTATCTATGATCTTTTTATTAATAAGCAAAATTTTATTTACCAAGGCATTGCATGAAATTGTGCAACTTTGACATAATTTAAGCGTGTTTGTATTTGTTACGAATTGCTTTACGGATAGATAAACCCAAAATTATTGATTGCGCAACTATGTGCAACCTTTAAATTGATCCTGCTGAGTACCTGCGATTAACCATTGATGGATAAACGATTACTATTCAGATTAAAATGGAAAAAGGTTACATGTTTCCCATTATTAAATAATTTCAAGGTCGCGATGTTTTAATTTTTGGAATTATTATAGTTATTTACAAAAAGTTACGTTATATATAAATACAAAGTAACAAGAGGTGGTGTAATTATAGAATCAATGATTATTTATTATTTTTATTATTATATACATGAGAAGTAGGCGGCATAGTAGTACAATAACGATCATAATAAAATTAAACTTTATAGTTACAAAATATAGGTTGACATCGATTGAATTATTGCAAAACGAAAATGAAAAAGTAAAATAATTCAACCGCTCCCTAAGTTTTATCGGGATCGTTCTTACACTAAGTGATTACGATTACTACCATCAAACAAGAGAAGAGAAATTGACATCCCAATAAACAAGAGTAACAAGGATTTCACAAAAATTAAGATTGTCCTTGAAACTAATGGTATGACAAAAACATCAAAAGAACACTCAAAGTATAAATAAGCGGCACTAACCTTGTGTTATTGTAGTTTCAATCAGGAAAAAACTTAACAGAGAGGCACTAACTAAGACTGCTGCCTTTATCACTGTTTATAACTACTGTACTGATTACTACGATTTTTGTTAATTTCCAACTCTGATCGATTCGATGACGATGTGATACGTCTACTTTTCTGTGTGTGATTGTTGAATAAAAATGTTGTGCAATGTTTTGAAGTGGGGAGGCGTGGAGATTCCCAGAAATCTATAAAATTTTCAAGTTTGGGGACGCGTAACTATGCATAGCTTAATAGGCAACCTACATTGCGTCTAAATGTTCCAAAAAATCTAGCGTACAAATAAAACATATACAGTATTTTAATTAAACTATGTGAAAATACTAAACAAAGTATGCCGATTACAATTTTTTATTATACCGTGTGTAACAGAATCATGGTACACCCTTTATTTTTGTTTGAAATTTGAGATATCTTATATCTTATACATATGTAGGTATAATAAGCACTTTTTGACATACAAGTAATTCTTTTTCACTTCTAGTTTCGCCGGACAATTTCAACATCAATATTTTTTAGACTTTATTTTTTAGTTTTTCATTTAATACAACGGTTTCTATTTATTCCAATTATACAGTGTAATACTAGAAAACAGAAATCCAATCAAAAATACTCAATTACTGGTCTGTGAAATGAAGCTGAAAATAACGCAATCACTTCAAAATCTATATTATTCTGATGTTTTTTTTTTATTTTTTAGGTGTGTAAATTACCCCAAAATGCCAAAACCTATAAAACTATACCTACATTATTAAAATTTAAAGTGAGTAAAATTTTGTAAAATTTACTCTAGAAGAATGAAATAGTTTATCATAGTGTATTAATTTAGGAATGTTATTGGTTGATCTCCCTGATTTTTTCGATTATTAATACATGAGGTTAATTTTTTACCGGGTAATTTTTTTTTACGAAAACCTTTCCATGAAAATTATTAGAGAAATAATTTGTGAATAATTTTCAAATGGAAAAAAAGTTCGAGTACCAAAAAAAAAATTATCCGAGTATAAAAGCAAACCCGTTTGTATTACAGAAGATAAGTCCTCCAACGAAAACTTGACCCTCCTCCATTATTGTTGAAAATAATATGTTTTCCGAAAATTTTAAAAATACATCAACTTGCTTGGAAGGAATGTAAATTTTACAAAAAATACTCCCTGCAAACTTCAACACTGTGCACGTGACAGCAACTCTTTTAACAATGTTAAATACGACGAGAGGTCAAGTGACACATCAATTTAAAGGTATTTTCATTCTCTACATGAACACCGTATTGTTTTTTTTTGGTTTTGATTAATTTACAAGAAAAATATCAGTTTCAAACGAAAAAGTTAAAGCAACACAATAATGATTTAATGAATTGCTGAAAATGGACCCGTTTCGTAGGAAAAAGTGAAAAAAGAAGTGTTAAAATTTTTGGTCTGAAAACAGTTGCATAACTCCCTATTTTATTCATAAATTAAAAGAAACTAACCAATTAAGTATCGTCGGAAAAAAAGAGTTTTTCTATTTTGGGTTGCTTACAGAGCTATAAAAGCACCCAAATGAGTTCTTTTATAGAAATAGAACAATTTTTATTCCGAACAGTGGTAACACTGATAACGTCCAATCTGTCATTACTTCGGTGTGCATTAATTTAAATCATAATGAATGTTCAGTAGATTTATTTATCTACTTATTTTTATTTCCACCCTTTTTTTTAATGAAACATATGATAAATGTACTAATTAAACTTAAACTAGCATTTAAACGAAATTTTATTTTAAAATCAATCTGAAAAGTCCAAAATAGAAAAAATAGTATAAAGAATTCGTTTCAGAAGGCATTTTAGAAACTCGTACTCTCGAAAACACGCCGCTTCGCGGCTCTTTTTCGAAACTGTACTCGTCTTATAAAATGCGTCTTTTGAAACTAGTTCTTTAATATACTATTATAGTCGACCGGCCAACTTCGTGCTGTTTATGATACAATGTATCGGCCATAATGTGCCTCTTTATGATTAGTATTTTTTGTTACTTTATGGAGGGCTGTCAATGCCAAACGTGAATGTCAGAATAAATGTGAGATTTTTAAGAGTAAAAACTGTCAATTTATAAACACAAACGACTGAATACATCGGAATGACAAATCCTTTCTGCAACTCATCCATAACCTCGTTTTATGGACTTATTACATAAATAGCTATTTGTTAATTATATTAACATTTAATCTTTTTATGTACCTACACAATAAAAATATAAAAACAAAAAATTGAATTTCAAAAACGTTCTCAACGACAAAATCAGGAACAAAATATTTTCTTTTATTAAATTAGGAATTTCCAGAACGCCTTTCTTGTGTCTACAAAAATAAGAAAAATAAACTGAAATTGTAAAACCGCAGTCAGAAAAAACTATTTTTGGGGACCAAACTACAAAAACGTGTATGTACTTCAAGAACTACTTCTTGTGTAAAAATACAAGAAAAAGTGAAAATAACGAAGAAAACAAATTGTTAGTCCAGTGAATTTAGGAATTGACCCACCATTTTTGTATACATTTTTTCCCACCCCCCGTTTGAAAGGGCTTTCTTCGGTTAGTAGAAGTTTGCGCACTTTTAAAACCGACCCTATCGAAGCCATCTTGGATTTGGTGTTTTTTTTGGAAATTTTTATATCTTGCGTTCTGATTATCGCACAGTTATAAACTTGGTGTCTTTGGATTCGTTTTGAGTTATATTTTCAAAAATGTTATATGACAAAACACTGTGCGTTTAACGAGAAAAAAGTGATTGCTCTTCAAAGTCGACAGAACGACATAAAAGTTTTTTTTTTGGCTCCTATCTTTTTTCCAGTCCACCTGACGCTTTTTCATGACAGAACCTTATTAAAGATAAAGAAATTTCTAGTATTTACAAAAAAATTATCTCGATACAATCATTTCTCGCCCGCAAAGTTGCTATGTTCCGGGCGGGATTTCGAAATACGCTGAACAGCGGAGGCGCTCCGTGCTGCATTTCGTTGTAATCCGATTTGTCCCCAGTACATTTATTAAAATAAACGATTGTTTAACATGATACATTGTTTAAATGTACCTATTTGTTCAATCAAAATTTTGTTGGAGTGGATTTTTATTTAAAAATTAACATTTCGATGGG
Source organism: Abscondita cerata (assembly GCA_030710515.1). Lineage (NCBI taxonomy): Eukaryota > Metazoa > Arthropoda > Insecta > Coleoptera > Lampyridae > Abscondita > Abscondita cerata. Next base: position 313,211 of record JALBCR010004276.1, read on the forward strand.
TTTAATGGTGACTTTATTCTTTCCAAATATTATTCAATTACAATATTGCTATTCGTTAATAAAATTTATTGATACATTAAGAAATTCCATTTTTTGAACGCAGAACTGTGTTTATATTGAAACAATTAATATTTCGACTTATAAAGAAATTTCTTTCTGGCTTTTTCCGAACTCAATTCCGCAACACCCTTGAGGTTGAGTTCACGGCGCGTTTTTTTTCATGTGGTTTCCCCGATAGGCTTACTCCACAATTTTCACTTTTTCTTTAGTGAATTTTTCACCCTGTCATGATATTGATAGCCATAGTCATTTTCATTCTCAATTATCACTGGTGATTGGCTTGCTTTTCTTTTTAATGAAGCTGTTGATTTTGGTAAACGTAAGATCTTTGGAAGTTCGTCATTAACTTCGTCGTCCTCTGTTTGAGTCCTCTACATCTTCATTCCCGGTCGAGCAGGTTTCTCCACAGCAAATCTTGCACTAAACAGAACATTTCAAACCTGCTTTTTGATATCCACAAGCCCTGCTACAGTCGGTTGTACATCCACAACATACAATGTCCAGAAATATGCGTGGTATCGGTTCCTGGTCAATTGTCATTGGTTCCAAGTGCATTAATCTCTGCACCGATCTACTTTTGCACTTTATGATATGTTCGAACAGAATGTTGCCTCGCTACTGAGCTCGTGGGAGCTAAACGCGATAAGTCGGTTTCGGTTTTCAAGTCAGGTTGCGGAAACAAGCAGCGAGACATTTCCTTCGAACATATCATAGAGAAAAAAGCACTTGGAGCCGCAATCACAACCGGTCAGGAACCGATACCATCAGGCAAACTTCTGAACATTGTATCTTGTGGATGTACAGCGTCGATAAGCAGGTTTGAAATGTTTTGTTTTGTGCAAGACTTGTCATGGAGAAACCTGCACGACCACGAAAGAAGACGTAGAGGACTCGAATGACGAAAACCACGAAGTTGATGACGAACTTCCAACAATGGTACCTTTACCCAGATCAACCGCTTCATTGAAAAGAAGAGCAAGCGAACCACATGTGATAAGTGAGAATGAAGATGACAATGGCTATTAAATAGATATCACACTTTTTTTTAAGTCGTTCTGTGGACTTTGAAGAGCAATGACTTTTTCCCGTTAAACGCACAGTTTTTTTCCATTTAACATTTTTGAAAATATAACTAAAAACAAATCCAAAAACACTAAGTTTATGACTGTGCAATAATTAGAACGCGAGATATGAACATTCCACAAAAAAACACCAAATCCAAGATGGAGGAGAAAGGGTTGGTTTTAAGAGTGCGTAAATTTATAGTTTACACTAACCAAAGAAAGCCCTTTCAAACGGGGAGTAAAAAAAACGTATACAAAAAACCCTCTAAAAATTTCCTAAATACACTGAACTAAAACCGTATAGACGCCAGATTCAAGATACACATCCTTTCGTACAAAAATTAATAAAACATGTAATTCAAAAACGTATTTAAAAAAAAACGGTTATTGGAAGAACGCATTATTACGTATATACAAAACAGAAAAATAAAATTAAAACTGAAAAACTGAGGTCAAGAAAAAATATTCTTGTATCTTCGTGTAAATACAAAAATAAGAATAGATAGTAGGTAAATAATTGATAATGAACGTTATTAAGATCAAATTTGTTAAATTTTTTTTGTGCACTGATGAAACATTTTATATAAACTAAAAGGCTATGAAACTAAAAAATTGAAAAAAAATTACGATAAACATTTTTTATACACAAAATTAATAAAACAAAATAATATAAATAAATGGAGACCTCGAAGTTAAAATAAAATTGAAACAAAAATTTAAAAAAATTCTTCGAAGAACGCATTATTATGTAAATACAAAAAGAGAATAGAAAATAAAAATTTTAAAACTGCAGTCAAGAAAGATTTTTTTGATTTTTGTGTAAATACATTGTGAATAATTAAACATGAAATACGTTATCAATGTTAGATTATTAGAGAACGTATTATTATGTAAATATAAAAAACGGAAAAGGAATTAAAAAAATAAACTGTAGCTAAGAAAAAAGTTTTGGAATTTTTGTGGAATTACAAAAAAAATGGAAATAACTGAAGATGAAAAACGTTACTGAAGTCATATTAACGATAAATAATTTTTTTGTACACATTAACAAAGGAACAGACTTTCTAAATGCATTTTGTCCATATTTTAAAATTTTTGAGTAGCGACAATCTGTGAATATTTGTCTCCAATCTTATGCAGAAAAAATCGTAACAGCTATCAGTCTAATGTAAAATAAGCAACAAAATACTGTTAGACATTCTATGTCCAGTATGTCCAACAAAACTAACAGCAGTTTGTCGTTTATTGAACTCTCAGAAAGCATCTGGGCCAACGATGCTGTCCTTACCTAATTACAGTTTTTTTCTCAAGTTTTTTTTTTTCTCAAGTCATCAAGACCAAAATGACAAAAATAATGATATTGAAGATGTGCCATGAGATTGTAAAATGATAAAGACGACTTTAATATGTCGCTTGTCACCCTCGAACGTCTTCGATTCGAAAGCGGTTTTTTGCAAAACATCGTGTAAAAGGACGACCACACTTCTAAAGAGAGCGATAATATTGCGATTTTTTTTTAGATGTAAAAAAAAGCGAAAACCGAATTAGAAGTCGAAATTTCTGATGTAGGTACACGGCGCGTTACGTCAAGCGTATCTATTGCATGCTTAATTAATGATAAGTTTTTAAAAAATGTAATTAACAAGTGATTCCTTCAAGTACACAAGAATAATATTTGTAACTGTAAAGACTAGTGTGGGTTAAAGTGCATGGCGCCATCTAAGCGATGGTTTTTAATGCTTAAAACAACACGTGAGTCGATAAAGCCAAGATAAATTGTACAGAAGCATACACGCACGAAAGAACACCTGATGCAGCATTTCGCTCTTATTATGAGCTCATCAGAGGTGTACAGTTGTATACCGCACGTGAGCTTACACTTCTGATGAGCTCATAATAAGAGCGTATTGTTGGAATTTTCCGATGACAATAAGAAAGTTTCTAAACAATAACAAAAGGATTAGTGACCCACTGCTCTTTGCCAAGTATTGTTGCTTTTTTGTTAAAAAAATTCAATGACATGTATTCCTTTCTACAGAATATTAACTTTTTTGCACCCAGCTCAATGGATTTTGCTAGCTCTTCTAAAAACACCAGTTATCTAAAGCAGCAAAATGTCGCTAAGAAACAAATATTTTAATCAATTACTTTAAAAAAATGGCGATAGGTAAACATTATTTTATTTTTATTTTACAACTTTGTAACCGCTCTAATGTTATCATATAAAAATAGAATGCGAATATATACCTACCGAGGCAGAGATGGCACTTAAGTATGGACCATACTAGTTAACAATGGTAGAACGTGAACACACGTTTACAAATCTCAACAACAGCATAAAAAGCGTTTTTGGCAGAACTCCAAAAATGTGAAGTGACATAAACACTTTACTCACAAAATAAAATAAACAGCGTATAGAAAGTACGCCAAATTAAAATATTTTAATAGAAAAAGTGCAACAAAACCGATACCATACGATTGGATTTAGTAATGGAATTCAAAAATTGCAATTTCGAAACAAATTGATCAAACAATAGTTATAGACAATTTCCAACACCTTTTTTTCCATAATTCTTATTGTATAAATGAAATTTTTGGAGATATTCTTAAAATAATTAGTGCCTGATGATTGCCATATCCAAGTAATTATAGATAATCATGGATTCAAAAAACCATGTAGGTTAACGGCTCTTTGGATATTATAAATAGAATCCATATGCCAAGTTTTCTTGATATCTTCTTTACTAATGAACATCCATCGTGATGGTGGAATAATACGCTACTTGTTATTTACTTTTTATCTCAACCTCAGAGAAACAAAACAAATCTGAGATATGAAAGATTTCGTTTCTTAGTGGTAAGTGTAATGAGTCATAAGACGCCTATCTTAATTACTATAATCGAATGCTTAAAAAACGAAAATAATAAAGAAATGTTTACGATTTAGAAACTGTGTAACATGTATAACTGTATAAGATATGGAATAAAAAAATAAAATATAATTACTAAGTTTCATAGAAGTGGAAGTAGTAGTTTCTACAAGTTATCCTTCTCTAGTGCCATTTTCGCTCAACCGATTTAGATGCAGATCACAATTTTTTTTCTTACTTATATCTTACTTATTATTACTCACAGAAACACTTATTGATTTAGCAATATCAAAAAAATCAAACTTTAACGGCAGTTCTAAATGCAAACTATAAGTATTTTATTAGGAAAGAAATGAATAAATTATGGTATTCCCAAGTGATGAAATAGAGCTAAAATGTCAAAAGAAAGTTCATTGTTTGAAATTATTGACCATGGAAAAATATTTTGAATAGTTATTATCGATTACGCTATCCTTAAACATGTTTCATTATTCAAATGTAATAATTTGTAAAAATCTGTAGTATTATAAGATGTTCTATTAACTTGGTTTAACTTTCTTTCGTTTTTTCTTATTAGCATTTAATTTTTAATTTTTAGGTATACGTTTTGATTTTTAATGTTGTATGTTCCCTCTTCTTCTGTTAATTTGGTTCAACTAGATATCTGAAGTATAGCTACAATTCATAACACATTTATGTAGGTGATAGACTGCATGTACTTAATAGCGTATTCCTATTTCTTCTTCTTATATATACATTTCTTATTCGAGTACAGAAAAACACTTAAGGACCTTAAACTTACTGCTAACTTTTCTTCAAATCAATACAATGTTTGTTTTTGCCAAGATTCAATGATTGCGCAATGTTTTTTGTAATATCTCAGCAAACATTAATATTGTTCAAGCAGTCGGCCAACTTCTGGTTTTGTAATGGCACTGGCGGTTTAGTGACGGCATCATTAGCTATGTATCGAGCCAGTATTGTACCGTAACCTTGTGGCCTTCATAGTGGTGGCCCAATTCAAATCGACAGTTATATTTGCCGACTGTCTAGTTTCCCGCTTTCAATATAGTAGCGACATAATTTATAGCTACTCGGTACTGTAATTAATATCTGTAAATGTATGTATAATATTGTTATGTATTAATGCTTTTACCACACTTTTACGAAGAGAAGTTGTGCGTGTTTTTTTCCATTTTAATTCGTGGAGTGCAGGCTATATAGTGGCACCGAAAAAATGAACAAGTAAGTGCATACCTAATTTTTAACTTAACCTCAATAAATTATCAGCATGCCTCGCTATAAATTAAGTAAGAGCTACAAATACCGTTTGTCGAAAAAAACTGTAAATGATACCTTAAAACTAATTGATTTGGAAAACTCTCAACGGCAAATAAATTTAGAATGCACATCTTCAAGTTCGTACAATATTCAAAGGGATGAAACAGTATTGAATACTGATAACCTTAATAGCGGTTCTTCTGAAGTAGTAACAATAATTCCAAGTGATGTACAAGATGATGAATACTCTGTGCATGACAGTGATAACTTGAGTGATTCCGATACATCATGTGATGAATCGCAACAGACATCTAGAGACTTTTTACGATATTGGTCAAATAAATATAATGTGCAGCAATGTGCCTTATCAGAACTTCTTGCGTGGTTAGGAACACAGCCTGATATATCTAATTTACCAAAAGATGCACGAACTTTAATGAATACTCCTGTAAATACTATTCTACAAAAAATGGGATCCGGACAATATTATTACTTCGGTTTTTCTCATTTATTTAAAGTGTTAGATAAATATAAGCATAATTTACATTCTACGTACCATCTTGACATTAATGTTGATGGTTTGCCAGTAAGGAAAGACAGTAAAAAATCTTTTTGGCCTATTCTTTGTAAAGTTGTGGAACTTCATGAAGAACCTCCATTTGTAGTATCAATGTTTTATGGACCTACTAAACCTCCACTAAATGAATATTTAAACGATACCCTTAACGATTTATTAGTTTATTTAAATGAGGGATTACACTTCAACGATAATAAAGTTGAAATTGTTTTAAGAGCGTTTTGTTGTGACGCACCAGCACGAGCATTTCTTAAAAATATAAAGAATCACAACGCATACTATTCTTGTGAAAGATGCAATGTAAAAGGCTCTACTGTTGAGAGAAAAAGGGTTTTCCTTGATTTAAATGCACCCGAAAGAACAAAAGAATCATTTATTTCACAAGATGTGGTTAATCATCATAAACCTGGCACAACACCATTGGTTAAGTTAAATTTGGATTTGGTTAACTGTTTCCCATTAGATTATATGCACTCCGTATGTCTTGGAGTAATGAGAAAACTAATGTTTGAATGGAGAGATGGAAGCATGTTATATCGAATCGTAAAAGAAAAAACACACTTTTTAATTCCATGTTGTATGCTGCTGTAGAGTATTGGCCAACTGAATTTAGTAGAAAGCCCAGGTGTTTGTCTGAATTAGAGTATTGGAAGGCCACTGAATATCGTCAATTTTTGTTATATTTGGGTCCTATTTTATTGCGAGACACTTTGCCACATAATATTTATTGTAATTATTTGCTTCTAAAATTTGGGATAACAATTTTGTTAAATGACGCTTTAAATGATAAGTATAATGAATATGCAAATAATCTGTTGAGACTTTTTGTAAAACATTCAGTAGCTATTTATGGAGAACGATTTTGTGTTTACAACGTTCATGCCTTAATTCATTTATCAAAAGATGCAAGCAATTTTGGTTCATTAAGTAATGTCAGTTGTTTTCCTTTTGAAAACCACTTGCATTCATTTAAAAGGATGTTGAGGAAAACCAATCAACCATTGCAACAAATAGTGCGTCGCATAAGTGAAACTGAAGAAATCTGTAGACAAAAAATTGGGAAAACAAAAACAAACAATTCCGAAGCACTTGCTTCTGAAAAAATTAAAAATATAGAACCTGATCTACTTGCTGCATATGGTGATAATTTTTATGCCAAGATAAAATTTAAACATCATACGATAAGTGTTAAGAAGACGGGAGATAATTGTGTTTTTCTAAATTGTGGTAAAATTTTAAATTCAACATATAGTGTTACAAGAAAAATAATAATCTTAGGATGTGAGCTTGATATTTTAGGACCATTTGCAACATATCCTACTGACAGTTCATTGCTGTCAATGTACAGGGTAAAGTTGCCATGTGTTTCTAGTCGTACTGAATATACATATGATAATGTGTTGTATAAGGGGATAATATTGCCATATAGAGATGAGTTTGTTGTTACCCCTTTATTACATCTTTGATATAAATGTTTACAAAAGTAGTTTTTACATTAGCTGTAGTTTTTAATGTACATATTTAGTTGCTCAAAGCTTATTTAGATGCTACAATATTTTTCTTTTTATATATTAATCTACTTTTAAGAAACTTTTACCTCGTTGTGGAGTTCCCCGAAGAAAGAAAGGGAGGTGTGGTGCCTATGGCGATAATAAACAATAGTTGGCTTGTGACAAATGAACATGATGACCAATGTTGTTTATGGCCCAGTTATCTAAAAACTGAACATGATCGTATTGAGGCTGTGAAGACCCATGCAATCTTAGACTCCAGACGCTGTGGTATATCTAAGATTAACATTAAATATAAATCAGGTTAGTTTGTTAATTGAAACTTGTACCATAAATAACAACTCAAGTTTTAACATATAATAAATTCATTGCACGAGTTGTCATTTATGACAATTTTTATTAGTGTTGTTGCTTTTAAGTTTATATTTATTCAGTGATATAATTTTTAATTACAGTTAACTATGAGAAAACGTGCAATAAACTGCATCAATTAGAAGCATTATCTGGAGTCTCCCAATCTGAAGCCAGTAGTGACTGTTCTGATGCTGATAATAATACAACTTCAGTTCAAAATGACAAATTAATAAATAGAAATAGACAGAAACCAAAAAGATTTGATCAGTACGACTGCAATGACATTGATGTTTCTTCAGATGAAAATTGGCCTTTTACTCCACCACCATGCGTTGGAAAAAATATAAGCACCAAGTCAAGAAATGGAAAGGTATTTGTACCACTTCAACAACCTACTACAGTGCTTTCTTCACCAACTGTTCACAATGCATCTGTTAGTACCCAGAATGTTGGGGTTAATCAAATCACCAAACAATGCTTACAAAATAAAGGTAATTATGTTGCTGATTTAAATATGTTTCATTCACATGTTTTTCATTTGTAGGAATGATTACAAATCTAATGGGTAGTATAGAGCTATTAAAACAAGATATGAAGTATGCGATCAGCTTACTACAAACGTCAACTCAGAATTCTTCAAATGACGTCATCGATTCCTTTAATCCACGAACTACAACTGAAGAGATAACCGAATTGAATATCTCACTTGGTGATTCTGAGATTATGTCAAAAATGGTTTGTATTACTGAAACTTATTAACTGACAGACGTTGACAGCAAATTAATATTTAAAAAAATGTGTAGACTTCTTAACTTGTAACGGTTTTAATACAATTGTAGAACAATTAAATAATAAATTAATATTTAATGTAGAATATGATAATGAAATTAACTGATTTATTGTTCATAGACAGGTACACTACAAGTTACTGGAGGAAAAGATGCTGCTGACACAACAAGGCGCATATTATCAAAAATATGACAAATGACGCATCATTAAAATATAATTGGACAGGAGCAAATGGGAGAGCGTCTTTTTCCACTTTAACAAACGTTATTTCATTAATCATTGGTAACTCTAAACAAATAATTTAAACAATTTTTTTAATTCTCTATTTTTAGTTAGTGTACGGAGAAATCCTCTTTGTCGGCACGCTACTAGAACTGAAATTGAAACAGTAATTAAAAAATGGCTAAGAACCGCTTCGGACCGAGATGGTGGCCGTTCTAAACGAAAAACTAAACAATAACTTAGTTTATTCAGTTTATTTTTATTTTTTGATAATACATGTAAGTTATTTTTGTGATTACCTTTGTTTTGTGTTAGTCGGTATACTTATATTAAATATTTTTTGATTATATATTTGTCGATAAAATGTATTTTATTTGAAGAATTGTTCTAATTTGCTAATATAGTGATCATAATCAACTGAAAATATATTAAACACTAAAGCAATAATTGAGCACTCTTATTAATAACAATTTTAGTTATTTATTTATATAAATATTTGAAATTGTTAATGATAAACGTATTCATTTATTGCTGTAGCGTTAAATATTTTCATTTACGTAGTAAGTATCTTTGGAAGTACTAGTGGCCACCACTTTTCTTTACTGTCGGTACAATTAAGACAAGATGCAGTACCACCATCATTGCTATTGGCGAGCAGTTACCGAACCAGCTATCGGCCGGAGTGACCTGAGGACGCCGGCTCGGTTACTTTTTGCCATACAGAGGCCCGCTTTATGCCTGTCGGGAAAGTAGTTGTCAGCCATTATCAGGCCATAACTAATTTGTTTGCTGGGATATTTTGGTACATTTTAAATTAAAGTCATCTTTCAACCCATCGTATTAGTAAAGAAATGTTGTGATATTCACAGAATAATAATATATTCCTTTCTATTTTATTATTGTGTGGTACTATTACTTGTATGTACTGATTTATTCGCGGTATTTTCTAGAAATCTCTGAAACTTTGAATAGTTCTATTGAGTCTTGGCATCTATGTAATGAAAGCAGAATTAAATAAAAAAAAAAACATGATTTACAAATAAAAAAATATGTTAACTATATAGGCTCTTACTTACTATAAAAGAAAATTTCACCAACCACCAACAAACTATTTGTATACCAACAATTTATCACTAAACCATTTACTCAAAAAAGTGGACTACACTGGTCAGCACGCATGTGTGCAATAAGGTACTGTTGAGTGAAAAATAAGTTGGTAGTAATATCTAGTGTAGTACTATGAAGTTAGTCATTCATATTCGATTCAACGAAAGTTGTCAATGCAACCAGCAGTAGTGTAGTCTGTAGTTCACCACTGTAGCGTCAAGTAGCGTAGTCAACGTGTACATGTACTACATCTGTAACAATGCTTGTATTAAAATAAAGTATTCTTTTTGAATCACATTCAGTTAAACTCATCAGGTTATGGGCCTAGACATTCTGTGACTGTGCGTGTGTACTGAATTGAAAAGGAAACTAATTATTTTTCCGGAAACGTGGTTTACATCGAAAGTTCGACGGGAAACCGAGTGACGGAAATGGATTTCAAAACCCAAGTAGACAAGCTAGAAGGTGCTGGAAACTGGAGCAAATGGCAGAAACAGATGAAATTGATGCTGAAACATCATGATGTTCTGGATACAGTGACCGGAAATCGAAGTGAACTTGAAGAGCCACGTGGCGATACAGTTACAGACGCGCAACGAAAAGGGTACGAGGCTGAAATGAAGGCATTTATCAAGGCAGATGCTTTAGCACAGTTGATACTAAAAAGTAGTATGAACGACAGAAATGCTGATTTAGTGACTACATGTGAATCAGCGAAAGCAGTCTGGGCCAAATTAGTGTCCGTATACGAGCAAAGCTCTGGTCAAAGGGTTGGTAGGTTGTTAGAGCAGTTCTTCACTTCCTGCGAAAAATATTCAACCGAAGATTTAGCTACTCACATTGCAAGGTTGCAGAAAAATTTTACCGAACTGAATGATGAGCTGAAGCGATTAGCAAAAACGGAATTACCAGATTTACTATTGATGAGTCGTGTCATTCCAAGTGAGTATTTCGAATTTAAAAGTGTCTGGGAGTCTGTACCTGTGGAAGAACGCACAATCAATAAGTTAACCGAACGGCTTCGGTTGATTGAAATGAGACTCCCGGAAGACAGGAAAACGCAGAGGCTCTGTTAGTAAAGTCCAGATATCAAAAGGAGACAGGAAATGGTGGAAAACCAAAAGCGGAAGGCAGAAGATTGAAGTGTTTTAAATGTCACCGAATCGGTCATTTTGCTAAAAACTGTAAAATGCAAGCCCAGAAATCTTCACAACCAACTGGTGAAGCCTTTATAGCTAATGAAAATGGTACTAAAATGAACCAATCGGAAATGTGGCTGGCCGACAGTGGTGCTTCTGCACACATGACCAACGGTAAGGACATGTTCTTCACATATGAGACATTCTACACTCCAAAGCAAATTGTTGTTGGGAACAATGATATAATCCACGCCTATGGTTCTGGAATTATAAACACTGAAGTGCGTGTTAATGGTACGTGGAAACAAAGTCACCTAAGAGATGTTTGGTACGTTCCCAAAATAAGCCGGAAATTGTTTTCAATTGGAGCAGCAATAGAAAAAGGGTATGAATTTAAAGCCAATACAAATGGGTGTGTATTTATTAAAGACGGAACTATAAGACTAAGGGGAACGAAAATAGAAAATAGTTTGTATCAACTTGATATGCGTGTGTGTAAACCTACTGAATCACAAGTGTGTGTAGCCGAGAGAATTGACACGTTGCAGTTATGGCATGAAAGGTTATGCCACCAAAATAAAAGGCATGTGAAGAAATTTCTTCAAAAAAGGGGCATCGTTGTTGATGAGGATGGGGAATTTTGCGACGGATGTATGTATGGCGAGCATTGTCGCACAAGGTATGGTACCAGAACAATTAAACCAACTGTTCCCGGTGAAATTATTCATACTGATGTATGTGGTCCCATGCAAGAACTGTCCTTAGGAAGTGCTTGTTACTTTGTCTGCTTAAAGATGATTATAGTAAATTCAGGCGAGTATTTTTCATGAAACAAAAATCTGAGGTATTGGATTGCCTAAAAGTTTTCTTAAATGAAGCGCGAACAACTGGACATGTTGTAAAGGAATTATTATGTGATGGAGGGAAAGAGTTTGATAACTTTAGCGTACGATCATTGTTGAGCGACAGTGGAATCAAATTTCGAAAAGTCATGCCTTATTCTCCAGAGCAGAATAGATCTGCTGAGAGGGAGAACAGGACAATTGTTGAATGCGCTCAAAGTATGATCCACTCGAAGGACATTCCTATCAAATTGTGGGCCGAGGCTGTCAACGCAGCTGTCTATACACTTAATAGGACAAGACCAACACAGGTTGAAAACAAAACTCGTTTGGAACTATGGCTCAACAAAGAACTGTATGTGGGAAGTCATTTGAAAGTATTTGGCACGGAATGCTTTGTCCATGTCCCAAAACAGAAGAGGAAGAAATTTGACAAAAAGAGCATCGCTGGACTGTTTGTTGGCTATGAAGGTGAAAAAGATGGTTACCGAATTTACTTGAAAGAAAAGAACAAGGTAATCTTGAGTCGTGATGTCGTATTCAAAGCTGAAACAGTTGTAGAAAAGAAGGTTATGTTAGAAGTTCCCAAAGAAAACAAAATTGAAAATAGTACCGTTCACAAAGAAACTACAACAAAGACAGTGGCTGTGTTAATTAAAAAACGTGACTCTGTGGAAGAGGATTCAATTCAAGAGGAAGCCGTTACAATAAAAGTGCAAGTAATGATCAGACTGTGTCAAAACGTAAGTGCAAGATACCTCAATACTTACAAGACTACTTATTATATGCAGAACATTCTAATTTATATGGCTTAGAGACAAATGAGAATGATTCTAGTGCGTGGCAAGCCGCAAAGTTAGAAGAATTGGCATCGTTAAAAGAAAATTGTACTTGGGATCTTGTTGATCTGCCTGAGGGAAAGAAGTCAATTGGAAATCGTTGGGTATTGAGAACGAAAATTTGCCCTGATGGAACTAGTGAGCGATACAAAGCCCGGCTGGTTGCCAAGGGATATTGACCGAAGGCTGGAGTTGATTTTCTGGAAACGTACAGTCCAGTTGCAAGATTCGATACTGTACGGGTACTTTTAAGTGTCGCAGCGGCAGAGAATTTAAATCTAGTGCAATTTGATGTAAAGACTGCTTTCCTTTATGGTGAACTTGATGAAGAAATTTATATAGATCAACCTACTGGTTTTGAAGATACAACGGGACGTGTCTGCAGGTTAAATAAAAGTATTTATGGACTAAACAATCCCCCGTTGCTGGAATAAGAAATTAGTGGATTTTATGCTACATAGTCAGGAATTTAAAGAAACTGATGCTGATCCATGTTTATTTTTTAGAACTACTAGTGATTATAAATTATTTGTTGCAATTTATGTTGACGATGTGCTCATTGCCGGAAACTGCAAAAAAGCAATTGATAACTTTCCAAAGAAATTTAAAAGTGAGTTCAAAATAATTACAAGTAATTTAAATTGTTTTTTAGGATTAGAAATCACAAAGATAAGTGATGGTGTTCGTGTGAAATAAAGTGCATATATAAGGAGAATCTTAGACAAATTTAACATGTCTGGCTGCAATCCTGTCAAAATGCCGTGTAGTGGTTACTTAGAGAAAGGTAACGATAACGAAATTGAGCCACACGTTCCCTATCGTGAAGCTGTGGGTAGTTTAATGTACCTTTCAGATGCCTCAAGACCAGATATAACCTATGCTGTAAGTGTAGTGTCGGAATTTCTGACTAATCCAAAAATGGCACATTGGAAAGCAGTGAAAACAATCTTCAGATATTTGAAATCGACAATGAATTATGGGTTGCTGTACGAAGCGAACGGAAGACAATTAGAAGCGTATGCCGATGCCAACTACGCAGGTGATGCATGCACGAGACGTTCCAGGTCCGGAGTGTTGTGTAAATACTCAAATGGAGCAGTAACTTGGGCAAGTCAGAAACAGAAATGTGGTGCACTATCCACCACCGACGCAGAGTATATAGCTGCCAGTGAAGGCGTAAAGGATACTATTTGGTTAAACCGTATGCTGTTGGAAATAACTGAAACACAATTAGTACCGTGTTTACATAGTGACAGCGCGAGTGCGATCAAACTAGCGAAAAACTCCGAGTTTCACAAGAAGTCCAAACATATCGACATCCAATATCATTTTATTAGGGAAAAGGTGAACGAAGGGGTTGTCGAACTCGAACATATTGCTGGAGAAGATCAGATTGCTGATAAACTCACAAAACCACTACCTCGTGTTAGATTTGAAAAACTTCGTAGTTTATTAGGGGTCGTTGAATAATAAAATTATTTTTAGAGGAAGTGTTGAGTGAAAAATAAGTTGGTAGTAATATCTGGTGTAGTAGTATGAAGTTAGTCATTTATATGCGACTCAACGAAAGTTGTCAATGCAACCAGCAGTAGTGTAGTCTGTAGTTCGCCGCTGTAGCGTCAAGTAGCGTAGTCAACGTGTACATTACTACATCTGTAACAATGCTTGTATTAAAATAAAGTATTCTTTTTGAATCACAATCAGTTAAACTCATCAGGAACCTTCAAATGGCGTCACTAAATCGATTTTACTTTCAAATATAAATAACAGAACGCACTATTTCATTTTTGGGCGTAGCAGTTTTTTGTTGTTTCTGTTAAGATACTTAATTTTTCAATTTACATAATATAATGTATATGTTGAAAAAGTGAAGAAAGCAGCATTCACACGGTATACTAAATTAAACTTTGAATTTGTAAAATGCCTGCATTATCTTTTTAAAACTATGGGATTCTTAACTTAATACCCCACTAAACAATGAACATTAAAACAATGTTTTATAACATTTGAACTAAGTAACAAATTAACATTTCATTTTAACATTAGTTCTACATCACATCAACATTGTTTATGAAAAGAATATTTGAACATGTAAATAACATTACAAAAAGATAATAAGTTGAACATGTGTTAAACATTATTAGTACAACATTACAGTAAGTTATTTTTGTGTGCAATATGGTATAAAGAAACTTTTTGCGCAGAACTCGACAGATAAAAAAATGTGTAACAGCGTTACATTACAACTAACAAAATTTTGAGAGAAACTGCAAAAAATCAACAACTTTTTTGGGATAATCTATGTAGGTTAACTGCCCTTTTCGGTTGACAGATTATGCTCGAATCGGATCTGTGCTATTATAAATAAGACTCATATGCAAAGTTTCATAAAAGTCGAACCGGTGATTTCCTTGATATGTCCTCCCAGCCGTTTGTCCACCAGGATAAATATTTATCTTTTCTCCATTATAACGTACATACTAGCTCTAATTCATCGAAAAAAGTAAAAAATGTTAAAATTTTCTGTTTGGAAACTGTTGCGTAACTCCCTAATCTTATGTATAATTGTGGAGTAATAACATTTGCTTGCACATTATGTTTCGGACGTTTAGGTTACATTTTATGTTTACTTAATTTGAGGTAATTTATAAAGTATTTAGACGCCTTTGAGTTTTATAACTATTTTGAATTAATTTATATTTGCTCAAAATTACTTTCGATACCTAAGTGAAAATTTAAATTTATAATAGGAATGCTACCGCTGTGGGACCAGCCAAGCGATATACGTGTCAGTATGACAAACTGAACCACCGGGTTCAAATCCAGTTGACGGCTTGAGATTCTATCAAGCCAATTAAAAAAATTGACAAATCAAGATTCAACAACTGATAATATAAATAGTTACGAACAATAAGATAAAAATAGTTACGTTTTATTGTACACGTTGTGACAATTTTTTAAGTTGACATAGTTACAACGTTGGTAATGTTACAACGTCATGGTATTAGTGATTCGCATAAATTGATTAACGAAATTCTTAATCTGCTCCTATACTACAAAATAATAATACTTTGTTACACAGAACTTCATGTTGGTGTCGGAACGTTTGAAATCGGTGATCCTACGGAAATCGCGCGCCGTACCCATGCGTAGAAATATTATTCATGACTTGAGCGGAGCGGTTATAGAAAGTTTATTATTTCTTAGCAGTGGCATTTTGCAATACCCCGCACAATCGGAAATCTCGACAAATTTACTTTAGCTAAACCTGGCTGCGAGTGGATACAACGATACTTAAGATCAAAATTATCGCTCAGTGGAATTTCTTTTTTTTTACAACCATTGGATAAAATACACAGTGAGTTTTTTTACAACTGAATATTTTTTATGCACCATAAACTTACACAGAGGAAGATAAAATTGCAATATTTATTTGTGTACACGATGTACCATCGTCATAATAAAACAGACTTTGTCAAAAAAATTTTATCAGGCTCCCTGCTCATAACTTCATGTTAAATTTTATTCAGTTATTCAGTGCTAAAAAATCTTTATATAAAAATAGCGATTGATTTTGGCAATTACTTTTGAACCACCCTGTCTAGCGAATTAACAATTACTTCTGTACCGCCTTGTATATAAAATCAGCAGATGGAACAACTCTGTAGATAAAAATGACTGCATTTATATAATTGACAGTAATATTTGGACCACCCTTTATATGATATTAACAATTACTTTTGGGCTACTCTGTATATAAAATTGGCAGTTTTTTTTATACCATCTAATTTATAAAAATCGTAATTGCTTTTTAAACAACCTGTATATAAAAATGATAGTACCTTTGGACTACTCTGTTCATAAAATTGACAGTTCCCTTTGGACCATCCTATACAGGGTGGGACATGTTATTCGAGACGGTCTGTATAGACAAACGATGCAACATTTTAAAAATATTTTGAGATCGGCGTATGTAGTAGTACATCAATAAAGGCTACTTAGATTATTTTGAATTGTCCTGCGCGACCATAAAAGTGTGGCGAATAAAAGTTACATATTTTTAAATAGAAGACGCTTTATTTTATTGTTTTATTGTGATTTACATACAAAATGAACACAAATTTCATAAGGGTTCTCTATGCCTAATTGTTATAGTTTAAGAGTTATTTCGATTTTTCATAAAATCGAACGCTCTCAAGAACACTTCATAACAACGAAATCTGTATATTTACGAAGGTCAAATTCAAATCTAAATCTTTCGATATCCTATGCCATTTATTGCATTAATTTTACTTACTTTCTTTTTACTTTCTTTAGGTTTTTCTTAGAATAGTATTTAACCCAAGTAGAAATTAATATTATTTTACATTTATTATATACAGGGTCATTGATGGTCGACGGTAGGTTAGACGTTTACGGAAAACGGGGCTTAGGAGTAATCTGAAATTTTGGCTATTGCCATAAATAGACACGATCTATTCTTCTAAAATATTTTCATTTTGGCGGTGTTGTCGCTTCTACTCAAAAGTAGTAACAACTTGTTAATTTTAAATGAAACACCCTATATATTATTTAATTGTTAGAATCGCAATTTTGTACTGATAATTTTTTTTGAATAGTTTTCTATACCTATCTACACCGGTTTTCGAGGTAATAATTATTTTAGGTTATTTTTTTCAAAATATGATACCACCAAAATTTAAATTTAGGTGCTATTTGAACCCATATAAGACTGAAATTTTAGATAAAGTTTGCTAAAGCCTTGTATTTAACAGCTACTTAAATAAATTTATTTTATTTTATACAGGGCGGTTTAAAATTAATGGTTTTGACGTGACATACAAGAAAGATCAAAACTTTATTTTTTCAAATAGAACACCCTGTATATTACTTGAAATTCTGATAAACAATTAAAATGCCTTCATGTTAATATAGCATAGTGTTATAGCTAATTCGTCAACTTTTTGAAATAATCGCAATAATTATTAAAAATCACATTGTCTTCACATAATTTGTATTATAAGCCATGGAACGCCATGTGATTTGACAATTGCTCAATTATTCACTGTGTTTGACAAATGTCAAAGTTTTGAGAATGTGATTGTGATTTACTATACTTATTCAAAAACAAATTACAATGGAGCGAAATAATTACTCGTATGAAGTTTTGATGAAACTATTTATTTTTTATGGACAATGTGACATTGTGGCAAGAACATGTAGGAAATTCAATAAAATGTATCCTGATTTACAGAGAATGAACGAAAGAAAGTTTATGCGAATACAGGAGAACTTTTATCAATTATGGTTCTTAAAGCATAAACTTTCTTTCGTTCATTGGCTGCAAATCAGGATACATTTCATTGAATTTTCTACATGTTCTTGCCACAATTTTGGCACATTGTCCATGAAGAATAAATAGATTCATCAAAACTTCATGCGAATAATTATTTCGTTCCACTAATTTGTTTTTGAATAAGTATTAAGTAGTAAATCACAATCTCAAAACTTTGACGTTTGTCAAACACAGTGAATAATTGAGCAATTGTCAAATTACATGGCGTTCCATGGCTAGCTAACACAAATTATGTGAAAACAATGTGATTTTTAATAATTATTGCGATTATTTCAAAAAGTTGATGAGTTAGCTATAACACTATGCTATATCAACTTGAAGGCATTTTAATTGTCTATCAGAACTTTAAATAATATACAAGGTGTTTTATTTAAAAAAATAAAGTTTTGATCTTTCTTGTATGTTACGTCAAAATCATTAAATTTAAACCGCCCTGTATAAAATAAAATAAATTTATTTAGGTAGCTGTTAAATACAAGGCTTTAGCAAACTTTATCTAAAATTTTAGTCTTATATGGGTTCAAATAGCAGCTAAATTTAAATTTTGGTGGTATAATATTTTGAAAAAAAATAACCTAAAATAATTATTATCTTGAAAACCGGTGTAGATAGGTATAGGGAACTATTCAGAAAAAAATATCAGTAAATAATTGCAATTCTAAAATTAAATAATATATAGGGTGTTTTATTTAAAATTAACAAGTTGTTACTACTTTTGAGTAGAAGCGGCAACACCGCCAAAAGAAAGTATTTTATAAGGATAGATCGTGTCTATTTATGGCAATAACCAAATTTTCAGGTTACTCCTATGTCCCGTTCTCCATAAACGTCTAACCTACCATCGACAATCAATGACCCTGTATAGCTGTAATATTTTTACATTATACTATCTTATGTTTTTTTCTTGTTTTTATATTGCTAAAGTATAACGGAACAATTACTATGTAACATAAAAATATTTTGTTGCTACAACATAATAATAATATTTATTTTCTAAATCATATTCTGGATCTGCATTATTTAAAATCTACGAAAATTAGGTAATAAGTATGTTATAATTTAAGGCAGAGTTCAGAAATGAATGAAAATGTTATTGCAAACATGTCAGAGTGCTGCGTTAAGGGTTTTAGTACAAATTAAAAAGTGCATTTAGCATGTTAAATCTGTCCAGAAATGTGATAATCGAACAATTGTATGAAATAACAAGAAATTGAATGTTGATCTCATTGTATTTGTAAAAAGTTTAATTTTTCCAGTTAAGCGTGTTACAACTGCATTGGCACACACAGAATAATAAATAAAGAATTATTATTCTGTGGCATTGGCTCCTACAATCTGCAACCACCGTGGGACCTTCTGTTTCGTCTATCTATGCTGGCGACATAATTAATGATACTGACTTTCATTATTTAATGCTCGCCCGTTCCTGTTTACTACTTAAATACCTACTTACAATTATTTTATTTCGTAATTGTAGCGTATAGAACCGGGGTTTTGTTTAGTTTAAAAATAATTAAATGTATTACACCAAAGAAAGATTAAAAGTATAAGCAAACATTTTAGTGATTTATCTGTTAATAGAGTTAAAGACAATTTAACTAATTTACAATTAATCCACTATTAATTATTAATTAATTTAATACACAAACACTCTTGGAATTTTCGACACTTTATTATTATTATTATTTTGATTTTAGATTGACAATTAATTACTTAATTAAATATATAAGGTACTATCGTTCCTCGTGCAATTTCATATTATCATTGACTATCAATTTGGCTTTTTGACAAATTGTAATACTACGGAGGCAATGTTTTTTGTATTGGGACAAATTCTTAAGGGTGTAAACGAGGGATACTCTACGGCGGCTGTGTTCTGTAACTTTACTAAGGCATTTGATTGTGTAAGACATGATATTTTAATTACAAAAATGGAATACTATGGGATAAGAGGGACTCCACTCAAGTGGTTTGCATCTTACCTTAGAAATAGAAAACAATACATCAAATACAAAAATAAAAACTCAAATGCAAATAATGTTAAGCACGGAGTTCCACAAGGATCGGTTTTTGGACCAATCCTATTTTTATTATTTATAAACGATTTAACAACTTTGAATATTAACGGCAAAGTAACATAATTCGCAGATCACGTGGGAAGTCTCACAATTGAAATCGCTGCAAAATTCAATAAAAGAAGACCTTCTAGCACTGAAAATGTAGTGTGACTCAAACAGCTTAAGTTTAAATGCAGTAAAAACCAAGGTCATGTGTTTCAAAGGAAAATTAGATTCGATAGTGTTAGACGACAATAATATAATTCAAGTTTCTAAATCGACTAAGTTTTTAGGTCTTACTTTAGACAATTCTCTGAAATGGTCGCCTCACATTGATTCATTAGTAAATAAGTTATGATGAAAGGTAAATATTTCCTCCTGTAAATGATCAACTAATTGGATTGTTCTTCCTTGAGGAGGGGCACCAAAAAACCATTAAGGTGTTTTGTCAGGCAACGTTTCGTGCAGCCGAATGTGCACTTCTTCAGGCCTCTGTTTATTAAAAAAGAAAGGAATACATTTAACGGTAAGTTATATACATAAACATCATATCCTTAATAAATAAATCTAAATTATAGGTGATTGACTCGACTACTTACTTAAAACAAATAAATGGTCCGCCACTTGAATAAGTATAAAAACACATAGATATTAAAACAAACACAAAATAAATTAATAATTAAATGTAAATAAATATCTCTAATAAAACACACACTCTATACGTAGAAACGAACAAACATGAATGACTAGATAACAATATGATAATGGGAATTCCTTCTTCTATTTTATTTTAGTGATTAAATTTCTATAAATATTGCTTAAATTTTGTTGTGTCCGTGTTATAATTAATGTTGTTATTGTGTTTGATGATGTATATCATTTCAGCTATTAGACGTTTTTTATAATTCTTTTCTACATTTAAAATCGTAGGATTATCAAAATTAAAATTATGACCCATCTCAATATGGTGTACGGCTAACGCAGAGTCTGGTTTTTTGTTTTGCAATCGTACTTATGATTTTTAATCCTATTACGTGTTTTTTGTTTGGTTTGGCCAACATAGCATTTATTACAGTCAAGACAGTCTATTTTATACACTACATTGTGTTTGTCAAGAATGTTTGTCTTGTCTTTTAATTGTGTGTAGATAATGTTGTAAATAGTATTGTTATTGTATGTAGCTATGTGGACGTTAGTAGTTTTTAGTAATGGGATAAGGTGTTTAGTCAAGTTAGGTATATTAATAATTTTAGTATAGGTATATTGAGAATTAGGGGATTAATTGGTGATGGTGTGTTAGTGTTATAATTATAGTATAAGATTCTGTTAATAATGTTAGTAGGATAATTGTTATTTTTCAATATATTTTTTAGAGAGGTTAGATTTTTAGTGAGATATTTAGGACTACTTAGTTTTGTTATTTTGTTTTTCATAGATTTAACTATATTTATTTTTTGGTGCTGTTGGTGATTTGATAAATAATTGATAGTCCTATTGGATGCCATGGGTTTAAAATACCAGTCAGTTAATAATTTGTTGGTGTCTTGATCTTTAATCAACCTCACATCTAAAAAGGGTAATGAATTATCTTTTTCAATCTCGTACGTAAATTTTAAATGTAGATTGTATTTGTTAAAAATATTAAGAGTATTATGTATTTCATCTTCAGGGATGCAAGTGATTACATCATCAACATAACTTATCATAAAAATAGGTTCAAACAATAAATTGTAACGAACATATAAAAGCAAATCGTGCATTATTAAGTTTGCTAAAATAGGGGAAGCAGGATTGCCCATTGCTGTTCCAAATTTTTGCATGTATATTTTTTTATTACATGTGAAGTAACTTGCATCAAACAAAAACTCTACAATGTGTGTGAAGAATGTTAAATCTAGTGTAGTAAATGCTTTTATATCATCCCAATACTTTTGTATTAAGTTTATTGTTAGTTCTTTGGAGATGTTTGTAAATAAAGAGTTTACATCAAACGAAATTAATTTATAATTGGATGGTATTGTTGTATCTTGTATGGTATCTATTAATTCATATGAGTTTTGATGTTATGAATGAAAATGTGAAATATTACTGAGTATGTCTGATATGAATTTTGATAAATGATACGTAGGTGCTCCAATGCATGAAACTATGGGTCTTAAGGGATGATCGTCTTTATGTATTTTTACTAAACCATATAATTTTGGTGGAACGCTTGTGTAAGTTGTAATTTTTTTGTAAGTTGTGTTGTCTATATGTCCGTTGTTAAGTAATTTTTTAGTAATTTTGTTGTTATAGTTTTGATTTTTCGTAGTCGGATCATTGTTAGTCAAATTATAAACCACGTCGTCATTTAATAAAGAGTTTAATTTCGTAAAATAGTCTTCTTTAGGTATAATTACAGTGGCATTACCTTTGTCCGATTTTAAAACCATCAGTCCGTCATTATTTCTCAAAAAAGATTTGGTAGATGTCACTAGTCTCTTAATAAAAAGGTCTTTACTTGGGTTACAGAATTTTTTGTCCTATTAGTATAATTTGTAATTATGTTTACTATTTTACCTCTTAAACGTTCTTTGTCCGTGTTGTCATGTGTGGTCAGTATATTTTCTGTATTTTGTAGTAGTCCTAAATATCTCACTAAAAATCTAACCTCTCTAAAAATATATTGAAAAATAACAATTATCCTACTAACATTATTAACAGAATCTTATACTATAATTATAACACTAACACACCATCACCAATTAATCCCCTAATTCTCAATATACCTATACTAAAATTATTAATATACCTAACTTGACTAACTTATCCCATTACTAAAAACTACTAACGTCCACATAGCTACATACAATAACAATACTATTTACAACATTATCTACACACAATTAAAAGACAAGACAAACATTCTTGACAAACACAATGTAGTGTATAAAATAGACTGTCTTGACTGTAATAAATGCTATGTTGGCCAAACCAAACAAAAACACGTAATAGGATTAAAAATCATAAGTACGATTGCAAAACAAAAACCAGACTCTGCGTTAGCCGTACACCATGTTGAGATGGGTCATAATTTTAATTTTGATAATCCTACGATTTTAAATGTAGAAAAGAATTATAAAAAACGTCTAATAGCTGAAATGATATACATCATCAAACACAATAACAACATTAATTATAACACGGACACACAAAATTTAAGCAATATTTATAGAAATTTAATCACTAAAATAAAATAGAAGAAGGAATTCCTATTATCATATTGTTATCTAGTCATTCATGTTTGTTAATTGTTTGTTAATTATTAATTTATTTTGTGTTTGTTTTAATATTTATGTGTTTTTTACACTTATTCAAGTGGCGGACCATTTATTTGTTTTAAGTAAGTAGTCGAGTCAATCACCTATAATTTAGATTTATATATTAAGGATATGATGTTTATGTATATAACTTACCGTTAAATGTATTCCTTTCTTTTAATAAACAGAGGCCTGAAGAAGTGCACATTCGGCTGCACGAAACGTTGCCTGACAAAACACCTTAATGGTTTTTGGTGCCTCTCTCAAGGAAGAACAATCCAATTAGTTAAATAAGTTATCTTCTACATGTTATGCATTAAAAACAATCTCCAGTGAACTAAATGTAACCACCGCTAGGACAATATATTTTGCTCTTATCGAATCTCTTTTGCGATATGCATTACCGTTTTGGGGTGCCTGTTGTAAGGAAAGATTTAACATAATATTTAAATTACAAAAAAGAGCTATCAGACACATTTTCGGACTGAAAAAAAGAGACCATTGTCAAGAATACTTTAAAAAATTCAAAATTTTAACTCTTCCGGTACCTATTATTCATTTTAGAAACCGTTAGTTTCATTCATAACCATCTGCACAATTTCCCGCAAAGGCAGGTTCATCCACATAATACTAGAAACCTTCTTCTTACAACCTTAGCTTAGAAACTCCGAAATTAGAATGTATAAAAACTCTATCACGTATAGTGGTATAAAATATAAATCACCTACCAGCTTTTCTTACAAATCAATGTATCTCCAAACTAAATTTAGAAAAACTATAAAAATATTTCTAATTGACAGACCATTATATCAAATCTCTGATTGTTTTGCTATTACTTTTAATAACAATCACTAATTTTAATTTATATTCAGTGATTCAGGGTATTTGGACTTACATACATATATTATTTATATACTTATTTTATATTTGGTTGTAATTAACTGTTTTAGTTGTGTTTATTTTAAACTAAGAATAATTCTGTGATAAACGTATTTGAAACAATGCATTTTCTATTTTATGTTTTTTGTTATTATGCTTTGTCCAAGAAATGTAAATTACAGTGACAATAAAGCTGTTTTTGATTTGTTTTGATTTGAAATCATGAAGCATATATTACAAATTGTTTGAGTAAGCAGCTGATACTACTAACGAAATTAAAATTAGTGATTGATCGAAATTTTTAACTTATTAAAATAAAGATCATTGCAATAATTTTAAATCACTTCTGATAGGGTGTAGGTATCAAAAGGAAAGGAACACTGTTGGTTAGGGTGTAGGTAGTATTACAATAAAAGTATGATTTTTAATGAATAAATAAATACATTTAATTGTAAAAGCAGTGCACAGATTTAGTATGAGGAGTATATGTATTTTGAGTTATTTTTATTTAATTGTCCTTTTGTAACAAAGTTAACTAAACATACATTTAATTAAATTTTAGGTGTCGTCTAGATTATTATTCAAAATGTCACGATCAGCAGCAAAGTGGATGTACAAAAAATGTAAAACTTCAATTTTTACAACAATTGTAAAGGTTTGAAGGTAAATCTTGAAAAACAGTCTACTTCATATATGTTTGCACCCTCACTGCCATGTAACAAAGAGAAAGCGTCATAAAAATTAACTTTGAAAATATCATCAACTTAGTTATGTTGAAGTAACCAAAATGTTGAGCAACAGCTTGTCAAAACTGAAGACACTCAAAAAATAAGGTGAAAATTCATACGAAAATGTAGGCAGTGAGTAGCACTAACACGTCTTTTTACAGATTTATATGATAATTTGTTTCCTACAGGTCCACATAATGAGGAACATCTTATTAATTGTCTCTAAGTTTACTAATGATTTTTTTTTTGCTTATTAATTCTGGTACATCTCGTTGTTCTGAATGCTAGGATTAATCTGCTGGTAGTCTGATTGATTCGCCGTAGGTAATTTTTGCCGGAGTACTTCGATATTCTGGTATTATGTAAGACCTAAGACATAACATAACAATTGGTAACGTCGATACCCAATCTTCATGAGTTGTGTTTTAAAGTTGCCTTCAGAGTCGATGCCAACGTTCTACTACCCCATTTGCCGCTGGATGATATCCAGTAGTGTTATTGTGTACTGTTCTGGTTAACCTGTTAAACTTGTAAAAATAGTGAATACATTTAGGAGTGCCAAAACATGTTATCCAGTTAGCGTACCTACAGTGCCGTAGCAACTGTAATATCAATAAGAGGAATGCCTTGCAGAAATCTGTCGATTACTGTTAACATATAACGGAATCCTTGTGACAGTAGTAATGGCCCTACTATTTCTACATTAATATGGGCAAATCTTCTTTTTATTTCCGGAAAGCTACTGATGGCACAAGAAGTATGCTTCCAAACTTTTCCTACGTTGATATACGCAATACAAGTTTTGGCCGATAATGTGACATCACGTTTCAGCTTTGGCCAACAAAATATTTGCTGCACAAGGTCAACTGATGCTTTAATACCACGGTGTGACATATTATGTAATGAATTAAATATTTCTCTTCTAAAATTTAAAGGTACAGAAGGATTCAAATTTGTTTTAGAAAAATAACAAATAAGAATGAATCCATTTTCTGAGTGCATTTCTAGGAGTTTGTAAAATGAAGGATTTGAGACAAGTAAATTTTTTAGTTCGCATGAAGACATTTGTTCTCTAGCAATTTCTTCTATTGAAATGTTATGTTCCATTTGCAAACCTTCAATGCGAGAACAGACATCGGCTGGGATATTAGAAGAACCTGGAATGTATCTTATGTCTGTAGTAAATTGGCCAATATAGTCAAGATGCCGTAGTTGTCTAAGACTTACTCGTTCTAGTCGTTGTTCAAATGGATAAATTAAAGGTTTACAATTTGTGTACAAACGGAGGGCACAAAGAGAAAATAAGTTTAATTTTGCGGAGTTTGTTGTAATAATGTGGGTTTAGTTTTTAGTTACTAATATTCATAAATGTACACCAAATCAATTTGTTAATTTTAAAAAGTCAAATACATCTTTATTGATTGATCTGTGTATACTGTATATTGTAAATGTGCGACCCTCTAAACTGAGTCTAAAATACTTGACTGCTTGATAAATAGCTAGAGTTCTCGATCATATGTACTATACGAAGTTTGTGACTCATATAACTTTTTGGAAAAGAATCCTAAGAGTTCAACTTCATTTCCTCGAACTTGTTACATGCAAGCACCAACTGCAAAAATCAGATGCATCAACATTAAGAATAATTGTTAAAGGGTAGGATGAATGTGCTAGAAGTGTAGCATTACTAAACTTTTTTTTAATTTATCGAAAGCTTCCAGCGTTTCAGAAGTCAATTAAATATTTCTTTTATCTCTGTTTTTTAGCACTTTGGCACAATTTGAACAAAGTTTGCTGGTCTCTTATCTTCACGTCTGTAGATTGGAATACGTCGATCTGATCTGAAAAATGCAAACCTGGATTTATCTGTAAAAAGAATATTATCCCAATCGTTGACATTCCAAACATGCTCTCTTGCAAATCTCAAACGTGCCACATGGTGTGCCTTAGTGAACAGTGGTGCATAAACAAGCATTCTGGTTCTAACAGAATTAATGCTTACTCCGACATTATAAACCCTGGAAAGATGATTTTGCAGTAGCCGAGCTGTAATATGACGTTCCCGCCGTTCCTGCAGATGCAAATAACGATCATCCGCAGGCATAGTACATCTTGGAGGTCCCGAAACTAGTCTTTGTTATAACTCCTAGTTTCTCTGTACCTTCTTATGTTCTAGATACACTCGATTGGTTATTACTAATAACATTAGCTAATATACTGCCGAGATCGTCGATCTTCACTTAAGGCCACAATTTGGGCTGCTTGGACTCCCGTCAAATTACTCATTTTTCTGCAAATACACTTTTTTAATGACACTATCAACAATTAATACTCGTACAAATGACAGCAAATCAGCGCCAACTGATGTTTTAAACAGAATTGACAAAACGACCATTAATGGCATTTATCGTTTTTTATGTGCTTTTTGCCTTTTAACAACAAAAAGCGTCAGAATTTAGATTTTTTGACAAACAAAAGAAACCAGTTACGTACATTAATATTTTATATTAAGCTGTATTTCATTAGTTTAAACTTTTAATAATTTTTTTTCTACTCCTGTATTGTAATTCATATACAGGGTGGCCCATTAGTGCGTGGAAGGTAGATATCTCGGAAAATATTAGGATTAGAGTAGTTATTTACCTAACGACTTCGGTAAGATAAATTGCGGGAAAATTCTTCGCAAAAAAATAAGGTACATTATTTTTTGTAACGAGTAACTGTAGTAATAATTCATAAATAAATAAATTTACAGATCTTTAGTTCTTTGTGTTTACAAGAAATTTGAGTTGGTAGCACTGCCCCGCCGATTGCTTAACAATTTGCTTTGCGTTGTCAACTAATATACCAACCTAACAAACATTTTCCTATTCCATCGGAAACTAAAAAACACCGCGGCGCGGGAAATGGAACTTCCCGTGCTTCGAAGATAACCGGAAAATCAGTAATCTTAGGCTATGAGTACAAAAAAAAACTTTTGCAATAAAAGTTGTGCAAATCAATGAGCTGCACATTTTAAAATTATTTTCGGTTATACAGGGTGTTTCGTTTCGTAAAAGTGCGATTATACCAAAGTTATGTATTTTTATTACAAATTTGGATTCCTTGGAAAATTCTAATGTAACTTTATACATTATACATAGTGTCTAAAATGAAGGGTTTTCGCATTATTTTACATTTTCGGAAAAATTGACGTTTCGAACAAAATTAAATAACTGCGATTTCGCAGCTTTAATATGCATTACATGTTCTAACTAAAGCTAGTTGTTCACCTTTCCAACCTTGCTAAGTTTTGAGTAATCAATTATTTAAATTGAACTCTCTAAATTCATGGATAACTTCATTTTTCAAATGGCACTACCTAATTTTTTATATGCCGTTGAACGTGGAATTTTATAAGTTTTCAAATGATAAGGTTGTATGTATTTAACTCTTACAGATTTTTGCAGATTTTTATATATTTTATAGTAGGAGGTTGCCTCAACTGCTCTGAAAGAAATTGGAGACAGTATTAAAGAACAGCTGGTCGTTCCAGAGAAAACCTCTAGAGTTTGCTGTGGGTGAATTTATTGACCAGGAACTCAACAAATTCAAAAACACTCCCATTGCCCGCAGATGCCAGAGGCACTCATAATAATAATAATAATAATAATAATGTTTATTTGTTCAACAGAATAATTCCATTAACAGAACAAAACAAAAAAAATACAATTTCACAGTAGTGAAGAAAATATATGAAAAAGTAAGAAAAATATTATTAAAATAATAAAATAAAATATAACAAAATATAAAATAAAAATGATAACTTATCTAGCACAATTCGTATAATACTCATTTGTAATAGTTAAATATACGTAAAAAATTAGTAATACAAAACTAACTCAAGTGATCGTTTGTATGTTTCAAATAATGAGTTATAATAAAATTTACGCTATCGAAATTTATATCACAATTACCAGAGATAGTGTTAAAGATACGGCAGATGTTCGTCATTGGTGATTTATTTAATATATTTGTTTTGTAATTAGGATTATAAAAGTTAAATTTGATCGGGAAATGTAATGAGGTACATAGTAGTAAAAGTAATGAAAGTAAATAAGAAGAATCAATATGATTATGAACTAGTTTATGAAGGAATTTAAGACAAAACAATTCTCTACGTAGCTTTAAAGACTGAATATTAAATCTTTGTAACAGATGATCTTGAGATAAACCTCTTATTGGGTAAGTATTATCCAATTTGTATCCTAGATACTTTAAGAATTTTCTTTGGACAGATTCAATTTTTAATACTTGATATTTGTATACAGGGAACCATATCAAGGATCCATACTCAAGAATTGATCTAACCAGTGAGAAATACAAAATTTTTAACAAATGAATATTAGTAAACGATTTAGAATTTCTAATGATAAATCCAAGCTTTTTATTACATTTATTACAAATTCGAGTAATGTGACTAGTAAAGGTGAATTTTGAATCAAAATGAATACCAAGATCATTTATTTCAAGCAACGTTCTAGTAATATTGACTCAATAGTATAAGAAAAGTTATGGGTCGAAATTTTCTAGTATATGTTAAAATTTTACATTTACCAATATTCAACGATAACTCGTTATTTGAGCACCATTGTTGTAATTTATTCAAATTGTCTTGTAAATATAAACAGTCTTCTAAGGTAGATATTGAAGTAAAATTTTTAAGTCATCAGCAAATAAAAGATGTTTGCATGTTAGATGTAGAGATAAATCATTAATAAACAATAAAACAAGAGTGGTCCAATGACAGAACCTTGAGGAACACCTGATGTAGGTATAATAGGCAGGGAAATAAAATTATTATATATAACACTTAAATAACGATTATTCAAATATGAGTGAAGTAGTAAGATTAATGAATGGTCAAATCCAAAATGTTGTAGTTTGACCAATATAATGTCATGAGAAATACGATCGAAGGCCTTCGCTATATCCGTATAAATAACATCCACTTGCCCTTGGGAATCTATTGTCTTACTAATGTACTCACTAATATATACAAGATTAGTTATAGTAGAACGTTTTTGCATAAAGCCGTGCTGATTGGTAGAAATTTGATTCTTAACTAGTGGATAAATTCTTGAGTATAAAACTGTTTCAAATATTTTACTAAAATTGTTAATTATGCTTATGGGTCTATAATTTGTGATATTGATTGGATCACCATTTTTAAACACAGGACAAATATACGAAGTTTTCCAAAGCTCAGGAAACTCACCAGTAACAATTGACATATTAATTAATAAATGCAACGGCTTAACAAAGATATATGAAAAAATTTCACCAAAAAGCTGGGGATTTGATCTGGACCAGCTGAATTCTTATTTTTAATTTAGAGCTGCTTCTAATATTTCCTCTTCCGAGATGTTGACAATACTAATATGATTATTATTATTCACACTAAGATAGTTGAAGTTATAATTAAGATTGAGAGGATCAGTTCTAGAGGGTAGATAAACACTACCAAAGTAGTCTTTAAATGCATTTACTATATTATCAGGAGATAAGAGCTCAGAGTTATTATAAAACATTTTTTTGGGTATACGAGAATACCTCTTTTTATTATTAATAAATTTCCAAAAAATATTTAGGATCACTAGGAATCGTATTCTGTACATACGCAATGTAATTCACATATGCAGATTTAATTTGACATTTCGTTAACTTTCTAAGGTATTTAAAATGGGCAAGATCATTGTAATTGTTGTGTTTTCTGAAACGTTTTAATGCTTTAATTTTTTACGAAGATTGTTTATAATTTCACTATTGAACCATTTTGGGTAAGTAGAAAATTTTATTTTTATATACTGGGACAGATGTATCTAATACAGAGTAAAGCTTATTATAAAATTTACTGCATGCTGCATTTACATTATTAAACTGATTAAGAAATGACCAATCAGTATTACTTAAATTCTCCGTAAGTGAAGCATAATCCGCTTTGTTAAAATTGTATTTTTGATAGATTTGTTAGTGCGGAATGTATTTTTAGGAGGTGATGTACCAGAAAAGGAAATATGCAAAGCAGGATGATAAACATCTTCCGTAACAATTGGTATTTCATCATGAACTACATTACAACTAAAGGTACTTAATACAAGGTCAAGTAATCGATTTTGAAAATTTGTAATAGAGTTAACTTGAACTAGATTAATGTAATTAATAAAATTGTTTAGAATACCCGATTTAGCGTCATTACTATTATGATAAACAAAATTTGGAACATTAAAGTCACCTAACAATAAGATGTTATTGTACTTACTAGCTAATAATTCAAATAAATCAAAAAAGTGCTGAAAATTTTGTAAACTCGTATTAGGCGGAATATACACTACAAAAATAGCTAAATATGTGACATTAACTTTACATTTACAACCTACAATATCTATTACCGGAATCGCAATATTTAGATCAGTTACATTTACAGGTTCCGCCATCCAATGATTGGGCAAGGGATAAGAGTTCCACCACCCCATGCTTTTAATAATTTCAAATTTTCTATCGGTTCGAAAAACATCATAATTAGAGAGAAACTCATGGAGTATCAGGAAGAAGACAGTGATAATTGAATAAATAATTTTTTTAAAATGTCATTTTTTCTGTTTTTTTTAAATAAACAAGAATAATGCCAACCTTTAAATACTTGTGTTGCATTTCAGCTACAATACTTATCAACACTTCATGAATTATTACACTTAGTACTACGTCTACAAAAACATCTAATTCGTAAATAACTTCGAAAATCGTTTAGGTCCTCTAAAGCAATTTCTTTTTGCAGTAATGTGCTAATATTATTTCCGCTTCCATTTTGTAAATTTTCGGAACGTCTGAAATCCATCCTCTTACCTATTTTCTCTGTCGTTGATTTTTGGTTGCTCCCTATTTTTAATTAGCATCGAAGTATAAGCGGCTACTGCGAAGTTCGCTAGTATGCCAGTATGCTGATGCCTTTGTCTTTGATCCATAATAACAACAGTATTAACACGAAAAGATTAAATCAAATTAAAAGCGTAATCACAACTACTTTGACAATAGTAGTGCATCCGAGTTTTGTATCCAGTAAAGTCCGTTTGTAGGTTGGTAGCTTGGAGATAACATTGTACGATGCGTTTATTTTGTTCACCAGACCAAGTCATACACGTTGTCGTCGTTTCTCAGATTTAGTGGTCGTTGGAACATCCAATGAAACAGTGTCGGCTGGGGGTTTGCAATCTGTTTTGTTCAGGGTCAGTATCCGATTGGACAGGCTGAGTATTTCCACGACGTTCATGTCTGTGACGTCGCTCGTCCAAAGCTTCAATAATGCTGTTCTTTATAAGTATAGGTGTGCACTTTATAGCTATTGCCAGCTTACAGGGTGGAACACAGCCCAATTATTTCAGCAGAGCTCTGCCGTACCATTACTGCCTATTGTGTTCGTGGTATACTGAAGTGGGGAAAATAAAACACGTTTGTGACACCTGATCACCCCCAGGTGCCTTACAGCACTCGCCACGGCCAACAACACCGGCATAGGGGAGCTATGATCAGCGTGTTTTCCAATCATGTAGGTTACCAAAATGGGAACCTCCCTATGAGGTTTCATATTATTATTATTACTTTGTTCCTTTTTTTTATTTACGGTTTATACCGGGATTATATAGTTGTTCGGGCCGAGGTCAAGAAGCAGCTAGGTGAAAGTTAAGTAGGTTACCTTGGACTGTAGATTCTGTTTTGTGTGGCGATATGTTGTGACTGTCAGGTGATGTGTTTGTGATGGTTGCGTTGAAGAATTTTCTAACTGTGTTGAATGCGTTAATAATGACTGCCTTCTGAAGTTGTTTTATTATTATTACTATTATAACTTTTCAATTTTTTTGCAATAAAACCGGTAACGTACTCAATATGCATCATTTGTTCCGTTGTGATAAACAATTTCATTATTGTTTTTTAGGTAAAAACGAATGATATTACAGCCAAATGTCGCACAACGACATCTCGGCATTATATAGGGTTTTCCAATAAGAGTGATATGATTTCTTTAAAAAACACACTAATTGTTAAGGAAATTCAAATGTTTTTTATTTAATATGAAGTACAATTGATACAATCAAGTTCTAAATAAAATGTCATTCAAATGGCCTCCACGACTTCTTCTGCAGGAACGAATTCGATGAACCCATTTCGAGCACTTTTTCTACTAAATCAATATCACAATTTCTTGAAATTATCGAATCTCCAAACTTTTCTCGCAATAATTCAATTGTAGCCCCGTCGTGTTAGAACCAAATGTTGTCAAGATCAACTTCTTCCAATTTCGGCCATAAAAGTTGGTTATCATCGATCTATACTGATCTCCATTGACAGAAACGGTGTTACCAGCTTTATTTCCAAAGAAGTCCGGACCGATAATTCCACCAGATCAAAACCACACCAAACTGTCAATTTAGTTGAATGTAATGGTTTTTCAAGAATAATTTGTGGATTTTTTCGCACCAGAATCGACAGTTTTTTTATTTACCGCACCACTCAGATGAAAGTGAACCTCATCGGAGAAGATGATTTTATTAAAAAAATCGTCATCGTTTTCAAGTTGTTCCAAGGCAAAATCAGCAATTTCACGACGTTTTCGGTGGTCCAGTGGCTTCAGTTCTTGAGTGCGAACAATTTTATACGGATGCAGACCCAAATCATTTTTCAAAATCCGCCAGGTTGTGGTTTGAGACAGTCCCAAT
This sequence comes from Abscondita cerata, assembly GCA_030710515.1. NCBI lineage: Eukaryota > Metazoa > Arthropoda > Insecta > Coleoptera > Lampyridae > Abscondita > Abscondita cerata. The sequence continues at coordinate 346,938 of JALBCR010004276.1, forward strand.
TGTTGAGAACGTCTTGGAATCGACAAATTGCGGTCTTCAGCAACACTTGCCTGAACGGCAGTAATATTTGTATTACTTCGAGCGGTTCCTGTGTCTTGTTGGCACTTGAACATTATGTAAAGAAAATGTACGCTAAAAATTTTTAACAATTCGACGAATAGCGAGCACACTTGGTCGATTATTACGATCATAAAATGGCAAAAGCGCACGAAAAGTTTCAATTTGAGAACGATTATTTTGATAATAAAAATGAATAATTTGTAAATATTGTTCTTGCGTATATCTCTCCATGATGAAATTGTAAACATTACTGAATACAATAAAAAACAAATGACAGATCACGACATATTACAAATTGCCGAAACGTCACTTCAAAGTCATATCATTCCTATTGGAAAATCCTTTACAAATTATAACGTCAATCAAAATCAAAATAATTTAATCAACTGATCTCAACCCTTTAAAATAATGCACTCCAAATGCACAAATATATGTAGTCAATTCAAGCGGTAGGTCTATCAGTGGCGTCACAGGAGAGAGTAGTTTTAGCTTAACTAAAACAACATTACTATCATAGAGATCGAGCTAGTTTCATTTTAAACCATTGTAAATTAATAGCACGCGATTTTAGTCAATATAATTTTAATTTGCCATATTCATGTTACGCCACTGCTATTAACGAACTTTGTTTAGAAACTTATCACTGCAGTTGATTGGTTTAATTTTAAACCGTGATGGTCTGAAGTTGGCAATAAACTACTTGAACCTAGAAAAATAAGAGTAGGGTAGTTCTTCTCTGTTAAGACTGTTGCTAAAATTTGAGTTGATGTAACGTATTTTATCGTTGAAAATAATTTTTTTATTACTCCACGTGGTTTTCAAAATAACTTTTCTTTGAAGATGTCATCCCATAGTAGCAAACCTAATGTTGTACCAGTTAATGTATATGTTCGTGTAAGGTAAGAAACTTTAAAAGTTTTTAGGTACGAATTTTTATTCTTCCTTTATAAGTTTATCTAAATAATATTCCATTTTATTTGAAATAGACGTTTTATATCAAAAGCTATCTATTCTTTCACATTGTATAAATGAACCTATTAAAAGAAATTATTTCGAGGCGCAATTTCAAAAAATGTTCATCTACCCAACACAATTTTAGCACTGACCTAATAATCCGCTTTTGGAAAGACTTAAAATGTCACCGCTAGAGAAAAATTAGCTTGATTTTTCTTATGAAAAAAAGGGTTCAGTGGTTTGGACCCGCAGACATATCTTTAAAAGTTTTACGTTTATTTTGTTTCAGGCCTTTTATGGAAAAAGAAGAACACTCAAATGTTATCCAAGTTTTAAACTGTAAAGATATAGTTCTCGTTCATAATAATAATAAAAAAAAATATTCGTTTGATGGGGTGTTTGGGACCGACAGCAAGCAGATTAGTATATATCAGACTATAGCTAAACCCCTTACTTCCAAGTATTGTCAGGTTATAATTGTACAGTGTTTGCTTATGGACAAACCGGTTCGGGAAAAACTTTCACCATGACTGAAGGAATATCTTCTTATTCCTCAAATAAGTTGCACCGAAATGTTTTTCTTTCTTCACCAAATGCTGCTAATGATTATGTTTTGGTAAGGATCACTATTTTAGCAAAGCATTTTATTGAGAAATGTTCTTGTTAGGTTGAAAAATCTGGTTTAATTCCTCGATTCCTAACAGAATTGTTCCAAGAATTACACAAATTGGATCAGCAGTATACTGTACAGTGTTCATATCTTGAAATTTACAATGAAGATCTACGTGACCTATTAAGTTTAAGTGACGATCCTAGCCGTATCAGGTAAAATTTAAGAATTCTACTTAAAAGTATTTGGGTAATTGTTTTTATAGAATTTATGATGATTCACGAAATAAAGGTACCGTAATGGTACATCAAATTGAAGAAATTACCATCCATAATACAGTAGATGGTTTGAAATTATTGCAACGAGGTCATGAAAAAAGGCATACGTCAGCTACTTTAATGAACGATAAATCCAGTCGTTCCCACGCAATATTTACAATAACGGTTCATACTCGAGAAAAAGTACAGGATGGAGAGGAAGTTATAAGGATGGGAAAAATCAATTTAGTTGATTTAGCTGGGAGTGAAAATATCAATAGGTCAGGAGCAAGCGATCGCCAAGCACGTGAGGCCGGCAATATTAATCAATCACTTCTTACTCTGGGACGTGTCATAAAAGCATTGTCAGAGAAAAATTCGTACATTCCTTTCAGGTAAAAATTCATTCGTCACTTATGATGAATAACTTCTAAAGTTTTGATTTAGGCAATCGAAGCTGACCAGAATCTTACAGGACAGTTTAGGCGGTAAAACAAAAACCAGCATTATAGCAACAATATCTCCCAGCTTATCAAATTTGGAGGAAACATTAAGTACATTAGATTACGCCAGCAGGGCTCGAGGCATCACAAATAAACCAGAAACCAATGAACGCATTTCTGAAAAACAATTGATAAAACAATACTTGGATAAAATTAAACATTTACAAAGAGACTTGGATGCAGCACGCACTGGTGAAGGAATATGCTTAGATTCTGATAATTACGAGAAACTTATAACACAGCAGAAAACGCAAGAAAACGAATTATCAGAAAAAAGTAAGCTCATAGGAGAACTAGAAAAACAATTAAAGGCAGTTGAAGAAGAAAAGCAAATGCAGGAACAGCGATGGATCGAAACTTGCATTTCTTTTGAGCATTCTCGATTAGAGGTAGAAAAAATTAAAAGAATGTATGAAAAAACTGAACTGGAAAGGAAGGAGCAAGAGTATTTGGCTGAGAAATATCGAAAAAGTGCTGAACTTTTACACCTCGAAGCTAATGGTTTGCTGGACATGATTAAGAGAAGTAGTTACAATGAAGAGGTGTTGTGTCAGAAAGTAATGAACCTACATGGAATTGCTATGGCAAATAATGAACTGTTTAAAAGCTCTTGTGCCCGTATAGTAGATGCATGCTCTGAAATCCAAACAAATGCAATGGATTTTAACAGCTATTCTGAAGAGTTCAACCAAAAAGTAATGGAACAGATGGAGAGCATTCAACAACTGTGTTTAAAAAATGAGACTGAACTAAAATCGTTAAAAAGTATGATTATTAGTGAAAATGTATTTGATAAACTTTTGGAAATTAATAAAATGAATTTGATGGATTTTCAAGAAACTATCACGAATCGCTATAAGGAATATGTGGATATGATTTTTGCATCTCAAGAAGAAAGTAACAAAACCTGCATGCTTTGCAGAATGTAATGTTGCAGAATGAGGAACGAAGACGACATGATTTTGCTAAGTTGGGTGAAATTTTAAAAGGTCTAGAGAACCTTTTATCGCCAAAAGTATTTATAAAAAAGTTAGAAAAAGCCCAAGATCATTTTAACCAAGAATATGATGTTATATGGGAACGTCAGGACAGACTTGAATATTGCATGGATGCAGCTTCTTTGGAGATTAAGAAATCTGAAAACAAGATATTAGATTTTGCCGCAACACAGTTTGACAAATGCCAAAGTAGGCAAGTGCTAATTAAGAAGGAAAATGTGAACTGCCTGTGTTTTATAGAAGAATTGCAAAGTAACATTAGCACGGATTATTGGAATATCAAAGATAATTTTAAAGAATGTATCAATAATTTTATACACAAAATAGCTAACTCAAAATATTTAATGCTACGACGAGTTAAAGACAGTTTTGGTAACATGATTAAAGACCTTGCGAATGATAACACAAATTTTGTGAAACAAGTTAAGAATACTTATGTTCAAATTCAAAAAGTCTTTGATGTAAGTGATCTCGATGCATTTAATAATGAATTTCAAAATGTTTGTATTTTTAGAATGAATGTAATGCTATCCGTGAAAGTGTAAGGGAAAGTAGTTCTGAACTTTTATTAGTGCTTTCTAAGATGAGAGACTGCAGTGAAGAAATTTATACACAAGTAATTCAATATCCGGAACACACAAAACAATACAACTCTAAGATCAAAGAACAATTGCATCAGCTCGAGTCGGACATTAAAAGTATTGTAGTACATAAAAGACGGTGATTGTTTCGATATTCTATTTTTTCTAAAGTATAGTATAATATTTTTGTAATTGTTTTATTTGTGTATTGTGATATGTTGTAACATTGTTTATAAAGTTACGAGTTAATGGTTGTATTCACTGATGAGCCTCAATAAGGCAAAACATGTGTTCGTAATTTAGATATGTAGCGTTAAATCTGCCCATAGCTTCTTCGCAGTGTTGATGAATTCATAGCCGGCATCTCACAAACTACAGAAATATTTACCCCTACTTCTAAATATCTCTGGTCCTAAATGATCAATAGAAACCTAAATAATAAATGTATTATTTTAAGCTGATCTAACTGATCCAATCGATTTGAACTGAACTTGCATGTTCTGTCAAACATTCATTTGCCACACTCTGTCTCTAAGTGATTCCGGCAGATTTGTTTTGGTTCACTTTATGTGAGTGATCAACTGATTTGTTTGTTCTTTCAAACCAAGTTAGTGTACTGATCTGAACAGATTCAGCTTGAAAGAATATAACTAATATGGTGAATTAGTTCGCCTTGTCAAAAACAAAACAGACATAATGGTTCTAATTCGTCCACTTATGAGAATATTCAAGGTATAACCACGAAAGCCCAAAACATTCCCGGAGTGAAGTTTCTGAATCCTTTACTTTTTTGTGGTATAACAGTAAAAAAAACATACACAGACTCAAAATCTGCCCATGTAATGTTTGTATGTACTCGTTGACTGGCACTTACGTTGAATAAACTAATTTGATACCTATCTAGGTTTGGTTCGTGTTTTTCACTTTTCTAAACTATACAGTGGATTCCAAAAAAGTACGCATCATATGAAAAGGGTTACTTTTTGTTTAACACCAAAATAACACCCATTGGCGGCGGTGAAGGGGTTCTTGGTACATGTCAAATTTCACATTAACGCCTAAAAGGAAAGTACGTTTCCAAATTTGTTCAAGTTGATATTATGATTATAAAATAAATGGAAAAAAAAATTAGAGCGAAATATGTTTTTCTTCAATAAAACGGCATATTATAACTACTGGCAGACGCTAAAAAGGCTTTTTTCTACGATCGTGCAAAAAGTAGTCACAGCAATTACCATTCTCTTATTTGTATTAATGTAAAAAGCAATTAATCGTAGTCATAAACCACTAGAGAAAATCATATCTAAACGTCTGCAGAAAATCATTTCGTTACTACGGTATACAGGGTGTAGAATTGGTTCACGCACCATAGGGATTTCAATGTTAAATTCTTAATGTTCAAATATTGGCTCCCCAAATTATTTTAGAGAAAAACTGTAAATAAGTTTTTGTAGAGAAAAAATAATATTACCGTATCATTACTTACTTATTTTCTACTTTGTATACAAGGGTGAAAATTAATGAAATTAAAATTATTATTTTAGCAAAAATAGGTAGTGCCTTGGAATCGTTGAAACAAACAACAATCCTTATACTTAGCTGGAATATTAGCGTCTTAATAATAATCGCATAAGTAATTTTGAGTATATCATGTATTCGTTAAATGAAAAGATTCTAATGGTGAAATTGTACTACTATTCTGGTAATAGTGCATACGTGCAAGTTTGGCACTAGAATGCATTGTTTAAACGCAAAATTACTTGAAATACTTTTACGTTTATTATTAACAACGATTCCAAGGCACTACCTATTTTTGCTAAATAATTTTAATTTTCTTAATTTTAAATCTTGTATACAAAGTAACAAAATAAGTAAGTAATAATACGGTAATATTATTTTTTTCTCTACAAAAACTTATTTACAGTTTTTCTCTAAAATAATTTGGGGGCCAATATTTGAACATTAAGAAATGAACATGTAATTGACTGCAAAAGCTGATTGATTGCTCGTTTTCATTTGAAACTGACATTTATTTATCTAACCTGAAAATCTGTCAAAACGATGTCTACACTTCGAATAAAAAAGTAAACTTGATAATTATTGTTCATTATTGAGAATAAAACAATATTTGGTAATCATGAAAACAGCTATATTTTTTTAAATGCCTAACTAACGGCCGCTTTCATAACAAACTATTTAAAGTGACTTTAACTAAAGTCTAAAATTAAAGTAAGTCGCTTTCATAACAATATCCTAGTAACTTTAACTAAAGTCAAATTTTGTTTTATCCAATATATTGAGTATTTATTTTTACATAATTGCAATATCATTTTAAAATTATTTTTCTATTTTGGTTCGCTTACAGAGCTATAAAAGCACCCAAATTAGTTCTTTTATAGAAATTTGAGTTCTTTTATAGAAATAGACCAATTTTTATTCCGAACGGTGGTAACACTGATAACGTCCAAGATGTCATTACCTTCGGTGTACATTAATTTTAATCGTAAAGGGACTTTTACACGATGAAATGTAGTGGTTACAATGCAAGAAATCTTGCAGGTGCAAAGAAAAATTTCACGTTGTTTTAAGCCCGTATTAGACGGCGCAAGAATTGCTGCAATTTCTCTTGCTGCAATAATTGCAAGCAACAAAAATATCAAGTGCAAGAGATTACGTATTACATGGTGCAAGAAGTTGTAACTGCAATTTTAGTAACTTTTAGTTTACTACCAACATCAACCAGTATCTATGAAAAAACTTAAATCTGTTTAACAAATCAATACCTGTTAAACGTGTTCCTAATCAGAGATTCCGGGTTAATAAAATATTTGTATTTATGTATCACTGCAATATTTAATTTTGTTGCAAGTGGGTAAATTTAGTTTAAGTTAGAGCCTTAATCATCATGAACAGAGGAAATAGTCAACACCAATATTACAATATTATTCGGATGCAGTTGGCACCATTAACCCATTAAGCGCCAAAGATGCAAAAACGCAACATTTACAATTTAATTTTTTTAAAAGGTCATAGCCATTTTTTTTATTAATTACATATTTTGGTATTTGTTTTCTAAATCATAAAGAATATGTTTTTGAACACAAAACAAAGTTTAGCATTTTTTGGTATTTAAAAAACAAAAATAAATGTTTGCATATTTTCGTGTGTAACGCATCATCTTGATAATTAAAAAATATTTTTTAGAATATGATAACTGTTCCTTTTTGTATTCTGGCTACTACAAAACAAAGACTTGTTGAATAAATCTATGTGATTTACATTTAAAAAACAATTACATTGGGTGCTAAAATAGACTTTAGAAATAATGTTGCGTTTTCGCAACTTTGGCTAAAAGTAGTATTTCCAATTCTAAGTAAACTCGACTGAATGGAATTCCATTTCTTTTTCCGAATACTTTCTTTGTTTGACACTGACTGCAATTACACACACACTGCGTTTGTGCTGTACGGTGAAGCACGTTTTTCAATCAGTATTGAAATAAACCTCGATAAGTTCACGTGTCCAGTTTATAATGTCAAAGTGGAAAGAAAATCCTAATCGCGCCCTGTCTGTGGCAGAACTTGAATATATTATAGAACATTTACATAGTGATGAAGAAGAAGTGGATGTTGCAATTATTCCACCGGATTGTGACGAACTCACCGATGAGGAAGACTTGGATGAAGAATTGCTAACAAGTAATATTTTTAAGATACTAAGTTATCGTATACGATATAACTGAAAACTTACCTACGTTGTTATTTATTTTGTCTAATTATTGCTCTAACGCTATCTAATTTTATTTTTTAGCGGAAGGAAATATACGTGAAATTGCGGGTACATTTGAAGTTATTTCAAATAGAAATGAAATTGTGGAAAATGAACAACTTTCAACTCCATCTTCAAGTACATCAACAAAACGTAACATTTCAATCTCATTACCACCACCAGCGCCAAACTGGAAGAAAAATGTCAACCTACATACTCTTCTTCTCCAAATAATGTCGAACATGAAACAATAGAGCAACTTCTAAACAAGTTACAGGGTAAGACACCATACGAAATCTTTGAAATGTTCTTTGACGATGAGGTGTACGATCTCATAAGAAATTTTTCTGTAAAATACGCTAGAGATAAGAATTGCCATGAATTTACTCTATCAAAGGCTTCGATAAAACGTTTTATTGGAATATTGATTTTGACCGGGTACCACACATTACCCCAAATGGATATGTACTGGAGTAAAGATGAGGATAAAGAAGTACCAATTGTCAGAAATTGTATGAGCCGAAATAAGTTTAGGCTAATAAAAAATACATACATGTCAGTGATAATGACAACCTAATAAAAACAGATAAGTTTTCCAAACTTCGTCCATTTTTTGATTTGATGAACAAGAGATTCTTACAGTTTGGAGTTTTTGCACATAACTTATCAATAGACGAGCAAATGGTACCCTACTTTGGGCGTCATTCCGCCAAAATGTTTTTAAAAAACAAACCCGTTCGGTTTGGATACAAACTTTGGTGCATTTGCTCTTCAGATGGCTATTTGTTTTATTTTCTTCCATATGGAGGAGCCAATATTGAAAAATCTAATTTGGGATTAGGGGCTGATGTAGTTCTTACACTTGCTGGTATTCTAGAAAAAACCGATAATCATAGACTTTTTTTCGACAATTTTTTCACATCTTACAAATTGATGAGAGTACTGAAAGAGAAAGGTTTTTTGGCACTGGGACTGTTCGCGACAACCGAACTGAGAAATGTCCTTTAGAATGTACAAAAGTTTTTCAAAAAACAGAGAGGTTCGTACGACTATGCATTTGACCCAAAAGCAGAAGTAACAGCTGTAAGGTGGAACGACAACTCTATTGTTACAATTTTGTCCAACAATTGTACAGTACATCCCATAATTACTACCAAAAGATACAACAGAACGCAAAAAAAGAGGTAAACATTCAACAACCGAACGTTTTTCAGGAATATAATAAATACATGGGTGGAGTGGATCTTCTTGACAATGCTATTTCTAATTATAGAATAAGAACCAGAGGAAAAAATGGTGGTGGCCACTATTCAAGAACGTAATTGATATAGCCGCGGTAAATTCCTGGAAGTTATATCGCATCGTAAATAAAAGCTCAATGGGTCAGGTGCAGTTCAAGTCCTATATAGGTATCTTATGAAGAGCGATGATAATCATGCAGTAGACGAAATTCATGAACCACAATCTAAAAAAGGAAGACCAACCAAAGAAAGCATACCCAAAGAGATGATAAGAGATAATGTTGGACACATAATCGTAAAACAAGCAGAAGCTGCAAGAAGAAGATGCAGAATGTGTTCTAGTCAAACAGTATATATGTGCCAAAAGTGTAAGGTGCATTTACATTCAAAATGTTTTAGTTTGTATCATAAATAATGATCATTGAAATACATGGAGTTATTCATACCGTTTTCCGCCAAAGTTGCGAAAACGCAACATTTTTTTTCTTGGACTGAGTTTGATTAAAAAAATTTTTTATTAGTTATTTGCCTTTTGTAGACTCCTTTGGTAGGTGTACATAAATTTTTTTCAAAAAAAATTGTTTTTTTCTCTAATTGGCGCTTAATGGGTTAATATAACTACAATAGTTACTAAAAATAGTACGCAAGAAAAATTGCATGCAAGAAAAATAGCCCCTGTTCTATTTTCGATGCAAGAAATTGCAGCAAGAATTGAACGTGCAATTTCTGTATTATACGACGCAATCTTGCTTGCAATTATTGCAGCAAGAGAAATTGCAGCAATTCTTGCGCCGTCTAATACGGGCTTTACACGATGAAAAATTTCAAAGGAAACTTTTCGCTAGACAGTGTCGTCAACCACATAAAAAATACATTTATCACATCAGCTGAATTTTTCGTTTATTTAATAGGAGCACAAACTAGGAGTTTTGTAAAGTGGTATTTGTCAAATTTTAAAGTAATTATTAACTTATGCTTAGGCAGAATAGAGCATCGCATGAGTATGTTTTTTAAATTTAAACTCTACTTTCTTCAATTGGTTTAAAAACACCAATCAACGCATATACTTAATTAATTCGTTTAATTTAAGTTTCCTACATTACCAGCATTTTGTTGCAATCAACGCTTTACCCACCAGCGTTTTTTTCTTTTCTATTCAAATCTACTATTATTTTTGCACTTACAAGAATTAAAGCTAGCTATTGCTGATTTTTTGCATAGTTCATTTTCAAGCAAACAGAATTTTTAAAAGTTGGCAACATCAAATATAACTAAAAGTTACTAAAATTGCAAGTGCAATGCAAGAAAAATTAAATCGCGTTCTAATTCATTTGATGCAAGTAAACTTGCAAGTGCAATACAAAAAACTTGCACGCGAGCATGCGCATAACAAAAATTGCACGAAAAAGTTGCACTGTCTTTCACCGTGTAAAGCGGCTTTAATTGATGTTCAGTAGATTTATTTATCTACTTATTTTTATTTCCAGTCATTTTTTTAATGAAACATATGATAAATGTATTAATTAAACTTAAACTAGCATATAAACCAAAGTTTAATGTAAATATTGCCACCTTAGCAATTACACTTCAAAAATTCCCTAAATTTAAAAACTCGCGAAATTTTATTTTAAAAATCAATCTGAAAATCCCAAAATAGAAAAAATAGTATAAAGAATTGTTTCAGAAGGCATTTTAGCGACTCGTACTGTACTCGTGTTATAAAATGCGTCTTCTGAAACTAGTAACAATGGCTAAATTGTAAAGAACAGCTGTATCAACTATCAAAGTCATCGTCGTGTGAAGGTTAATGTTTATATCCAAAGATAAAATGGGAAATCTCCTTTTCCAAACACCTACTGTCTTATTTCTACACCATTCCGGGTTCGTATCAATGATTTACTGTACAAGCGTTCATCATGTCCATTTGTTTGTTGTAAGGGAGTTAAAAGATATGGCTCAACTCCATATCAAGCATCACCATTTAAAAATCTTCTTTTTAAAAGACTATTATTAAAAATTGTTTGGTGATGTGTAGTACCCCGGCCACCTAGCTACTACATTACGAATTTTTAGGTCAGCATCAGAAACAGTCTGAACATTCAATGAATAGGACCCTTTACGATTTTTATAAATAAGCTTATCTTCATCGGCTGTAAAGTAATTTAAATTTCATATCTTACTGGCGATAAAGGTAGAAATTTACGTGAGGCTAGTATTTTTATATGAGTGCAGTCTATTTCCCGAATTACTCGGGGAAATGCTGCTAAGTTGTAGAATCTTGACGCAGTTTCTTCAAGTTTCAATGGCGTATTTGGCATACAAATGAAGTCAGCAGGTCCTAATGCAGCAATGGTTTTGCTGACTTCTTTTACAATTCAAAACGCAGATGTTTCTGAGACGCCAACCATGTCAGCAGCACTTAAAAGAAAGGATCCTGTTGCATAGTACCTTAACGTTAGCAACAATTTCGCTTCAGTAGGAATGGCACCTGCTCTAGAAATGTATCTAGCATCAATAAACTACAATACTAGTTCATGTCGTGTTCTTACTGTGTATGCTGAGAAGTTTTGGTCTTATATGCTGCAACAAGACTTGAACCGCAGCTTTGCTCAACCTGATTCGTCTGTAGTACTCCTCGTCAGACCAATGATTGAAGTCTACTATGCGTTCCTTATAATTTTTCCGGTCTCGTATCATGAAGATTTCGTCGTCACTTTCACTATTACTACTTTCTCCAAAATAATTGTCAGTATGAACTCCAAAATACTCATTTTTTTATTTTTAAACGTTAAACAAAGATATTTTCATTTAGTATTTACAGGTTGTAGGCGACGAGTGAAATAATTTAGATTAAAGTGACGTAGTTTACAGCAAACAAAACCGGCACTTTAGTCGACTCGCGGACATTATGAAAGCTGTTTATTATTGAAGTGGACTTTAACTTTAAAATAAGATTTTAAAGTCTGTTATGAAAGCGGCCGTAACAGTTAAATATTAAATTAAATTTTGATAAAACTCAGATACTACATACTGGTCGTGGAAAAATAGTTATTTTCCATAGCAACGGTTTATGTATCCAGATTATAGAGGAATTGGAAATTAATAGTTAGTTTCAGTTATGTAGTTCAAACCGTCTAAAAAATATTGTTCCTAACTCATGCGAAAGTGCAAATATCGTGCTCGTGTCTAGATCTACTCGTGTCTCTATAGACACGATATTTGCTACTTTCGACACTCGGTAGGAAAAGAACTATATTATTCCTAACATATAAACGCCTGTCTTAAAGTAATATTCTCTACTCTGTAATAAACGACTGGTCGTTTTTAGTAGCGACAATATCGTTCACAATTCGTCGTTTGCAGACAACACGATCTGTCCGTTGGGAATAAAAAGGTTTATTTGGTTGTACTTTCACGCGTGTCACCCAACTGCATATTTGAAAGTATGACAGATGCCGAGTGATGAGCTACGTTAGTGGCCAACAGTAATGAAATTTTTAATGAAGAGTTTAATTAAATTTCTATCAAAATTTGCCTGTTGTGTTTTAATTATGAACTGGCCATTTTCTTAAACACAGCAACGTAGAAGGGACTTAAGAACATTTATAGACCATAAAAATCCCTTCCTGTTTATTTAAGCGTTTAAGGAATGTGTAGAGTAGACATCTCTTCCAGTGGGGCAACGTGTACTACAAAAATACATCCAAATGTTAAGAACGGTTAAAATTGGTTAAGTTGTAAAATCCTGAACGAGACTGTGAAAACGACGTAGTCACGGAATAACTTAAACGATAATGTCGTTGTTGAGGTCGTCAAGGAAAATCGTTCACAGATGATGGTGGTTCAATAACGACAAGTTACAGATTACAGCCCTTAGAACAGTAACTTTTAAGTTGGTCAGGTTCCCCCATATATTATCTATAGTCAGGTTCTTAAACTAACTCTCACTGGTGATTATAAGAACCTAATTTTTTATATTGGATCATGTATTCGTCTGTAGGTGTTGGTTGTATTTATATTATTATTTTGATTATTTGGTGAAGGGTTATTGTTGCTGTAAATTAACTTGTTGGATAATTATTTTTTTGTAGTATAGTTTCACAGACAAATACGGTTGTTCTAGGTAAATTGCTCGAATGCAATTGCTCGAAATCAATTGCTCGAAATCAATTGTTCGAAATTTAATTGCTCGAATGCAACTTTTCTCGAATTGCAAATTCCTCGAACGGTAATTTCTCGAAAATGTTTTACTGGAAAATGTGATACAATTATTATAAGTATAATACAACGAGTAAAATAGTGATTTATCGATAATCACGATTTGAAACAGGAAATAGTTGTCAAGAGATGAACAAAAATATAAAATTACCATAGGTCGAGGGCTTTGATTTAGTTCATGACATACCTATGCACGAAAAAAATTTAACGATCATTGATGCATGCATTATGACTTACGGCCGGTTCCACCAACACGACTTAAACTTAAGCAATGCTTAAAAACTTAGATACAATTGTTAAAAACATAGCAACAATTGTTTTTAAGCATAGCTTAAGATTAAGACGGGTTGGTGGAACCGGCCATTAATAAATTAAATTTTGTTTGTAACAAATAAAACACTAAAAAATATTGAGAACCGCTGACCCTTAGGTAGCTTATTGTTCTATTGTTGTCAAATTTCCATAAGGTTTGTTTTAACCAACTTTCGCCCGTATAGAACTGGTTTTTACTTTGCATTTTAGGTGAATATTGAATACAACTATCGGTCGCCTGCAAAGTGGATTTTATTTTACAACTTATTCTCTTATGTTACATTTTTCAGCAAATAAACTATAGTTCGTAGAATGCTTAACAAAGTATTTTCGTGTGTAAGTTAAGAAGCTTAGAACACACAATGAGGATTATACAAGCTCTAAAAGAGCTTAAGAATTTAGAATAAACAAATTTTACGAACTTCCATACACTAAGGTACTAATGCATAAATTATGTACACCCATGAAATTTAAAACTTGTACACCACAATTTCTGTAAACAAAAGTTTGCACATTGTGAAGCGGGTTTAAGGGTATCATTTACAATTCTAACAGCAGGTAGTCTCAGCAGGGGTTATCTTATAGAAGGACTGTAGAATGAATCATTACACTAAGCACGTTTTAGAAAATAGGTAATTTAAAAAACGTCTACGAGCAATAACTTTTAAATTAAATCAAAAAACTAAACATGGTTATTTGAGTTGACTGATTATTACTTATTTTTAATAAATCTAACCTACTAATTATTGTAAGTTATTAAAAAAATCATTAAACTCTCTATTCATAATATTTAGTCCTTACAAAATGTATATTTTATGACGTTTCATTTTTTCTGTAGTTAATATAAAAAGTGAAAATAAAAACTAAGGCAATTCTTATTGTCAACGTATATATTTAGTTTTTGACAAGAATTTATTACATAATTATAATTAAGATACCAAGTTATAGTTTAAAATTAAATGAAAACTTTTTTTTAAATAAAGGTATTACTATATAAATAAATATAAGAAATCAATAATGGGTGTGATCTCCATTATTATTGATACATTCTTGGAGGCGTCTGCTCATTGACGCTATCAAGGTATCAATATAATTAATATTAATCGTTTCCCATGCGGTATCAATGGCTGCAATTAGTGCATTACGGTATACTGGTATAAAATTATATATAATAATGGAGGTCACACCCATTATTGATTTCTTATATTTATTTATATAGTAATACCTTTATTTAAAAAAAAACGTTTCATTTAATTATAATCATGTAATAAATTCTTGTCAAAAAACTAAATATATATGTTGACAATAAGAATTGCCTTAGTTTTTATTTTTACTTTTTATATTAACTACAGAAAAAATGAAACGTCATAAAATATACATTTTGTAAGGACTAAATATTATGAATAGAGAGTTTAATGATTTTTTTAATAACTTACAATAATTAGTAGGTTAGATTTATTTAAAAATAAGTAATAATCAGTCAACCCAAATAACCATGTTTAGTTTTTGATTTAATTTAAAAGTTATTGCTTGTAGACGTTTTTTAAATCAAAATTATTTCTAATTTTATTTTGTAAACATTTCCTAAACAAAATTTTGATTCGATAATTAATCGAGCTATGGTGTTTAATTAGCGATACCTTCAAATATATTCTTTAAAGAAAAAAATTAAGTAAGCAACGTAAATTACCTATTTTCTAAAACGTGCTTAGTGTAATGATTCATTCTACAGTCCTTCTATAAGATAACCCCTGCTGAGACTACCTGCTGTTAGAATTGTAAATGATACCCTTAAGCCTGCTTGACAATGTGCAAACTTTTGTTTACAGAAATTGTGGTGTCCAAGTTTTAAATTTCATGAGTGTACAATGTCTTAAAAAAAATGTTTACACTGAAAAACTAAAAGATTATTGTCTTAAATACTAAAATTATTGAAAGGACAGCAATTATTGTGGTTGTTGTTACAAATAATGTTAATCCCGAACACGTGTTTATTGGGGATAAATATAAATACTCTGCGACTCTAATGAGATTGTTAGTTCGAAAAAGACATTAACATGGCGTTAGAGTTCATATCCAGTGAAAAGGCAAACGCAAGTTGCGTTTTGAAAATTTTTGTTTATTAAGGATAAAGAAGTTGATACAAAAATTTATTGGAAATGTGAACACTCCAAGAAAATGTAGTGCAAAGTTCGAGTAATTACTGAAGACAATTTTGTGTCGAGCAAAAGACCACAACCACAATGCCGATGTTGCGCAGCTAGAAGCCAATAGAGTTATGCAGACAATAAAGGAAACTGCAGAAAATACTAGAGATCCACCCCACTTTATTGTGTCCCAAGTTTCTACTGGTTTGGGAAGTGCAGTTGCAGCGAAGTTACCTTCCGTTAATAATATTAAACGGGCCGTTAGGAATGTGAGAGTGAGAAAAAACCTTGCACCAGCAATTTCCAGACTTCGAGAAGAGATCATTTTTCCAGAAGAGTTTACAGTTACTGAAAACGGCAACCATTTTTTATTGTACGATTCAGGGCCAATAAAGGACCGAATTTTAATTTTTTCAACAGCGCGTAACATCAATCTTCTGGCGACTGCACAACATTGGTATGCTGACGGTACTTTTAAAGTTGTTCCACCGCTTTTTCTACAACTCTACACCATACAAAGAATACAAGATAATGTAGCGATACCATTAATATATGCTCTCCTGCCAAATAAGACTGAACAAACTTACTCAACTTTTCTTCGAGAAATAAAAAATCTATTCCCGGATGGCGCCGAACAACCACAGACCATCATGACGAATTTCGAACTAGCAATGATAAATGCCAATCGAATTGAGTTTCCAGAAATTCTACATTGCGGATGCTTCTTTCACCTTTGCCAAAGTATTTTCCGCCACATTCAAGAAAATGGCTTAAAACGGGAATACGATACAAATGCAGAATTTGCGTTGACATTAAAACTGCTGCCAGCATTAGCATTTGTTCCAACGCAAGATGTAGTTGAGGCATTTGAGAATCTTTGAAAGCAAAATATTTTTTCCCCTAAGATGCAAGTTATTGTCGATTATTTTGAGGATACGTGAATCGGTCGCCCACAAAGGCGTGGGCGTCAGCGGCGCCCGCCCTTTTTTGCGCTTGACATGTGGAATTGCTTTGAAGGTGTACATCATGGACTTCCAAAAACAAACAATTTAGTAGAAGGGTGGCATCGAGGTTTCCAAATGCAACTGTCTGCACAACACCCAAACATATGGATATTCATTTCGGCATTAAAGAGGGAACAAAGTTTGAACGAATTGCAGATAGAACAATATGTCAGTGGTAAACAACACACCCAAAGCCATAGAAGGTATCGTGATAATACCCAAAGACTTTTGAGATTAGTAAATGATTATGAATATGGCAGAAATATATATGATTACGTGCGTGGAATAAGACATAACATATCATATTAAAAATATGTAATATTTGTTTTTCCTTGTCACACTTATTACATACTTATCCATTTTTTGTTAATAAAGGTGATAAATTATAATTTGACTTTCTTTATTATTATGAAGCTGAAGAATAGTCTTACAGCAACTTATAACAACATTCACACAGGCAGCAATTACCTAGGTGGTTATACTAACTTTTTCTACCACATAAATTCGAGCAAAAATAGTTTTCGCGAAATTGCCGTTCGAGCAATAAGTCTTTCGAGAAATGCTACAATCGAACAATTGAATTTCGAGCAATTGATTTCGAGCAATTGCATTCGAGGAATTTGCCGGAGACGGACAAATACATGTATCCAATAAACAAAAATTAATTAACATACCGATCTTAAGTCACAAAATAATAAAAAATCTAAATAAAAAGGAAATTAAGATAATCCTATACAAAACAAATCTATACAGGGTGTAACAAAAATGTAGGTCATAAATTAAATCACATATCTGGGGCTAAAAATAACTCGATTGAACCTAACTTTACCTCCAGTACAAATGTACATGCAAAAAAAGTTACAGGGTGTCAAAGTTATAGTTTTTGAAAAGTTTTTTGGTCATATTTCCCTTAATAAAAGCACGATTTTAACAAAATTTGGTATTCAGCAGTTTTTCAGCATGAGAAATCTAAATCTGATCATAGTAATGATGTACATTGTAGACGGCGCCACCAGCAGCACTTCGCGTACATTAAAATGTTCATAACTTTTTTGCCCCTCGGTATATTGGATTCTTGTTCGAAGATTTTCATTCCTTGACGTGATGAGCTCAAAAAAGTATACTTGAAAGATGTCGATTCGGCCAACCGTTTCCAAGAAAATAAACACTGAATCTTCTGTTGTTATTGAGTTGCGTCCTCTTTTTCATTATACCACAAAAATTCCGAATAACAAAAAATAAATATAAATGAATTTTTAAGTTATTCGCAGGTCCCAAAATTTTTATTTAATCTTGCCTATATACAAAAAAATTCATTTATACTTTATTTTTTGTTATTCGGAATTTTTCATAATCAAAAAGCCGTATCTCGATAACATTCTCTTTCAAAATCATCATACATGAAAGCATATTGGTTAGCATTACCTACGGCTACTACTTTGGAGATACCTACAGAAAGTAAACAAACATATATATTAATTGTATATTAGGTATGACAATATAAAAAAAGATATTTGGAACAGAATAGTAGAGCAAGTAGGGGAGATAGGAGAAAGGACACTTGGAGGGACAAAGGGAAAAACTAAAAAGAAACATACTAGAAGTGAACGTTATGATTAAGGAAAAGGCAAAGGAACACCCGTTATATAGTGGAAGAACTGAAACTAGAAAAAATTGGGATACAAACAGGAGACAAATATGCAAAAAGTGTTATAGATTTTGAGATACTAATTTTTGTAGTAACATTTTCACAGATGCAAAAGTTCACGGAAATATCTGTAACTTTTTTCAGGAACCCCATATAAGAAACCAAATCAATTTCACATACTATTGGACGTAGCTGCTGTTGCAAAACGGTTTTAATGGGATTAAATCTTCGGGGTCAATGTTTGGTTTCAAAATCTTCTTTTACCATTTTTTTTAAGAACTGGCTGGTACTTTTTCCATGCAGCGTGAAGGAAGCAAACATCATGTTTTATGCTTAAGCTTATTTAGGACATATTTTTCTTATTTGGTTATAATTTTAGAGACTTTTTCTGTAAAAAAATGTTGTCATTTGAATTGCATTTTGGTCCATTGGCTGAATTATTGCAGTTGTACTTAGATGTAAAAATTTTGTCAGAATTTTACAATTTTCACTAATCTTGTTCCTGTTCGCTACTATGACTCGAGGTATTATCAATTAAAAGAAGTGCGCTCTGTTTCGGGTAAACGTTGATCCTCGAGAAACTTCTTCATTTGAGGAATAAAACATTGATCGAACCACTGCTAAAAAACTGCCGAAGTCAGTTTGTAGTCTACAGGAATTTCTGAATTTTTGAAGATTTTTCAATGAATAAAAGTTTAAGTTTGTGGCTTTCGTCTGAATTACATGCTGGCAAGAATGTGAATGGTTCTGTGCTGGTCTTTCGTCCTGGAGCGGTTGCTTTGGTAGAAGATACATGTTAATACTATCCAGAAGCATTTTTCAAAACAAAGTTGACTTAATATCTACTATATAAAAATAAGTCGGGTTTTCCTTCCTGACGCTATAACTCCAGAACGCACGAACCGCTTTCCACGGTTTTGCATTCGTTGGAAAGGTCTCGGGCTCCGTGAGGTTTATAGCAAAGAAAATTCAAAAAAAATTTCAACAGAAAAGCGGGAAATCTTTTTTCACATACAGCGCCATCTCTGACACATAGCATGTACTACAAACCAATATTTTAAGTAGATGGCGCCGGTGCGTCGCAATGACAATTAACAAGTCGCAAGGCCAATCGCTTAGTGTTTGCAGGATAAATTTAGAAAATCATTGTTTTTCACATGGGCAGTTATATGTTGCGTGTTCACGAGTTGAGAAACCATCCGCTTTGTTTGTGTTAACGTCAGACCAAAAAACAAAAAATGTGGTTTACCAAAGTGCACTTCAATGAAACGGATAATTTGCGGACACGTATAACGCTTCGATTCAGTATTTACTTTGGATTCACTTTCATTTACTTAGAGAAGTTCAACTAAATAACACTTCATTACTGTTGTGAAATGAAATAAAATTTTTCCTTTTTAAATATAAAACAAAAAATATTTTCTTCATCTTTTAATCACCAAACGAAATGTTACATAAAACGAAGCCATCTGGTGGCGAAACGGAGTTCGCCGGATTTGCTAGTCGCATTATAAATTTGCAAACGCCGTAAAAGTTTAAGGAGTTTATCGTTGTTCGAATTTTTGTATGAAAATGGTTCAAAGGCTGCAGTGTCAAAAGATAATTTTTCTCTACAAATTCGTCTGATGCCAAACCTTTTTCGAAAATTTAAAATTCATCCCCTATACTTGCCTTTACTTTCATTACTATATTTGGCAAACAGTTGCTTAATGTCGTGGCTAAAATTTCTGACGAAACAGGTACATGCGGATCTCTAAAACTCACAAACCGATCTATCATGGATACTCTCGAGCTTGTCTTAAAGTTTACCTTTTTCCTGGTCCAGCAACACAATGAACAACGCAAACCTTTAAAAAAAACACAAAATTAAATGCCAACCAGTTGCAATAAACAAACCAAGAAGATGTGCAACAATATTAGAGTTAGATTCGTTTTTTAGTTACTCTTTAGTTTTGTCCGATTTTTTTCTAATGTCGCTTATCGTTGTAGCCACGGTGATCCATACTTAAGGGCTAAAGATGCAAGAATCTGCATAATGTGACATAAGTAAATGAATTCGGACTACTGAATCAGTTCAAAATTCGGATTTCAGAGTTGTGAATACCCGAACTACTTCTAAAATTTAGTGGCGTCTACGCCCAGATAGCATGTAACCTTATGACAACGTTGCCATTCGCTTGTTTGACGATTGTCACGACAATGATAAGAACCAAAACCTTGTAACAAGCTTGTCGACTGCTTAATAAAGCTAATGCTGACGAATAACCTTGTAGCAATCTTTCCAAAAGGTGCCAGAGATACCTAAAACAAATTCAGACTTTCGATATCTAAAACGCTCTAATCCATTGCAGTTTTTGAACTTTTGTACTTCGCAATTGTTGCTTTAGAATACTCGCGTCATTTACTAAGTCTTATATGGTATTACACGTTTAGGCATTCGTTTCACCTTTTGTGTGTGAATGTGAAAATATTGTATATCATTGTGCGTAGTTTGTTTTTCAGGTACGCACAGACGCACTTACGCAGACCCCTTAAGGTTTAAGCGGGTTTTGGTTTAAGTTATACTGTTAGATTTGCATGTGATTATATGTATTATTTTTTTATTCTTACAATACAGTGGAAATCAGTGATTTTGTGATTATTACAGCTTTCACGCACATGCTTGTAGCATTTTTTCACAAGTTTATACCATTGGTATTGACAACCTTAAATCAACCGTTATGAACAAGCTTGCTGAAGGCTTCAGTTGTAAGGTTTTTGTACAACTTTGTCATGTGTCAACTAGGAACCTTGACACAAGCTTTCCATAAGCTTACAACATTTACATCAACAAGCCTATGACAACCTTTGCAGGGTTTATAGACAAGCTTGGAGCAGGCTTGTTATAACCTTAAATTGCTATTTGGGTGGTGGGGACTAAATGTCATGCTTGAACGAACAGGGGAAAGAGTAGGGAAGTTGAAGACATACAAATAACAAAGTTAAAGTATATAAATCAGTTAACTGTGGATCCTGTGGCAGCCGTAAAATGGCAGAGTTGCCGGGATGGATAGGGCCGATTGCTGGTTCCTCAGGGTGCTCCTAGGTTGGTAGCAAATCTAGAGGGCCAAATAACTCCAGCATCCCCTACTCCAAGCTCAGGCGCGGGGTCATAGGTGGTTCTTCTGATGCCGGCACCGTCGGACTCTCCGACTTTTTTAGCTCCCTAGTCAAGAAGATAAGGTCCATATAGGCCCATTTCGAGTTTCTGTAGAGCTAGGGAGCCAAGGGCCTTATTTTGTTCTTCGACCTACGTCGGTTCCTTTGATATATCAGTCGCCTAGTTTCAAAAGCCGACAAGTCCACATAAACAGAAACTGAGAAAAGCAAAAAAAACGTGTGCAATCTTTATCTTTCATTGAAACAAAACAAAATTTCTGAGATGGGGTATTAAAAAATAACAAAAAATAATGTACATAGTTTCAGAAATCTACCAATGCTAGAAATCCTAGAAAATTCATTGGTTTTTTGGACATGTCGGCTTTTGCACCAAAAACTAGACTAAATGATTAATAAAAAACAAGATTAATGCACAAACTGGTTTTATTTTGCAAAATTACATAACATTAAGTTTTTACATGGCAAAGTTCATATTTTCTTCTTCGCACTGATTTTCCTCTATGACATTAATTTCTTCTTCTTCCAAGTTGTCTTGGAAAACTGTTTTAAAAAACACAAGCTTTTCTTCTTTTTCCCACTCTTTTCCATAATGCGCTTCTAAAAGCTTTTTGATGCTAGCTTTTTTATCCTTTTTAACAGGTACTCCAACAGGTAGTTGTTCAGGACGCATTGAGGCAACTTTTTTGCCTCTTTTGCATAAGCTGTTGGGTTCACAGAAGGAATTTTTATAAAATGCTTCTCCGCTTACTAGAACATTGGTTCCGTTTTTGGAAAACATTATTCTCTTGGAGGGTTGAAACTTGAAATGCCAATACCCTGGTTGCTTAAAAACTTTTTGAGATTCACTTCTCCAGTCTAGGATTTTTACTTCATTCCCAATTTTAAATACAGTAGCAAAGTTTAAAAACACTTGTTTACAAAAGTAGATACCTATAATAGTAATAAACATACCTTAATGCCTTTGCCTTTTGTCGTTTGGTTTCCTGCTTAGTTCTTTTTCTAGTCGTGTTACCTACACATGCTTTTACTTGCCCCAGATTATCCGGATTATCAAATTTATCTAATTGATTCATTTTTAGTATTTTAATTTTGAGCACACCACACACTTCTTTATCACTACAAAAACAACTCAAAACTAAACAATAAATCACCTGATAAAATATTCCAGGTTTGTTGTGGTAACGTGGTACGTATACTAAGCTGTCATTGGCCCATTGGATGTGTCTGGTTTTGCAGCAAAGGCGTGCAGGGACATGTCGCCTTTTGCATCAAAAACGAAATTTGGGGGCGAATTATACGTGGATTTGTCGCGTTTTGCGGCGAAGAGTTTTAATGGACATGTAGACCTTTGAATTTTGAAATGTTTGGTACAATAAACTCGATTTTAAAAAAAGTGTGACTTGTCGGCTTTTGAAACTAGGCGACTGATATGGTAATACTCGAACGTCTTGATCGTTTGGTGCGTACCGGGGCCATGGTAAGTTTACTTACTAACTGATCCTAGTCTGAGGGGTTCTTCAGGTTGGTCAATTACAGTATAAATTTCTGTCGGGGTTGTTCGCAAAATTGAACATGGCTGGAGTGAACCCTGTTGAACTGTGTTTCACGGAGTTTATTGCATATATGATTTCGGAGACCCTAACCTTCCATAATTTTTTATCCTCCCGACAATTCTGTTCCATCATAGTACCAATCATATTATTTGTCCGCTCTACACTGGGTTATTTTGCAGAGAATACGGATGAGTCAGGCAATGTTTAATACCGAACGCCTTTGTAGGGTTTCTTAAAATAATTTATTTACATACGGAGTTCCATTGTCACAACAGTGCGAGTAATCCTAAACCGGAACAAAATTCTTTGCTTGAACGCTTTCGTGACTACCTCTTATGGACAGATAAAATTTCCACCCATTTTGAAAAAGTAGAACTTAATTGTGTTCTTGAGTGGAATGGGGAAACCTAGGTCGTCACTTACACTTGGCCAGGAACCATCGGTTTTTTAAAAAGCATTTCTCCCAGTTTTGGCTCTGTTTGAAACCTACTATAACTAGAACAAACGTAGCAATTCCAGATATACCAAGCCACATCATGAAAAATAGCCGACCAGTAGTATTGTTTGGTAGATACGGGTAATGGTTTTGGCAATGGTAATGGTCCCACTTCTGGTTGATCGTGGCATTCTACTTCTATTCTTCGGTATTTCGGCATACAGATAGTTTCCAAGTAGTGTGAAAACCTTCAGTTGCAGTTTCAATTACGAAAACCATTACCTCCCAACAGTTTGTATCCAGGGTAACCATTCGGATTGTTTTATAATTTGTTTCCAGGTGTCTCACCAGGGACCAAAGGGTTGAACTTCGGACGAATCCGGTGGTTTTGGAAGCTGGCTACCTCAGTCTCAAGTTCACCAGTTTATTCAAACATACGGAATAAGGCGTCAGCTACTTGATTCTGGCAGCCACTGCGGTTTGAAAAAACTGGCGCATCCGAGACCGAGATAGCCAGCGTCCAACCACCAGATCCGTCCGAAGTTCAACGTTGTATTTGAAGCAGTACTGGTAAGCCGAGACCCCTTCCAATTTAAGGTGATGCCGTTTGGACTACATTCCGCCCCAGCCAGTTTTTAGCGGCTCCTGGGTTATAGGTCCCGAGTTGGATGCGTAGACGTTCGCATATCTCAACAACATAATAGTCATAAGGACTTTTAAAGAACATCTTTAGAACTTAACAGAGATCTTCCGAACATTGCTAGGAAGTGGTCTACAATTGCAAGGAGAAAAGTGTGATTTTTGCCAAAATGAGATAATATACCTGGGTCATGTGGTAACTAAATCCGGAATACAGCCCGATTCCGAGAATATAGACATAGAGGCAATTATAGTTAATATTCCCGCACCGTCAAAGAAAGTTCGGCTCTTCCTCGGGATGGCTTCTTGGTACAGAAAATTTAAGTAGTCCAACCATTCGACTCAGCTGCTAAAAAAGAAATGGAAAATCAACCAGGAAAATGCGTTCCAACGGCTAAACCAAGTTTTGGCGTCCAGTCTCTGCTCGGGCGGGTTGTGAAGATCCAGACTACATTTTTAGTGGGTATTTGTCATGCTTAACGAACAGGGTAAGAGAGGGAAGTTGACGATACATAAATTAAATTTTGTTAAAAATTGTCAACACCATCTACCGATGGTTTGTTACACAGTAGTTCAAACGGAACTTAAAAAAATGCGGATCACAAAAGCATATGGATTATCAAGGGATCGGATTCTCGCTACACCACTGTACCTCAAACCCTATTAGTATGAGGTAGTATAAGTAGTTTAGCAAACGCCTGCCGTCCAAGAAATAAAATTTATTAGTATTTCAACGAACAATGTTTATTAACAATACCAAAAATGATTGTATATTCCTTAAAAAATAAATTATTCTTACAATGTAAAGGCACCTGCAATAATAATAATAAAACTAAAAATATAAAAATAGAACACGCCTTCATAAACTAATAAAATAATCAATAATCAACATAATGCAAATTAAAATTCCCACTGTAAATATAGCATAAATACAACTTTATCGTAGGATTTTCTTCTGCATCTAGTTTCTCCATAATCTCGTTGTACCTTCTTTCAGTCCTTTTCCCATTTGGACTGTTACAACTAAGTAACAAAATCGCTAATATTAAACGAACCGTAGATGCATCATTACTTATAAGACCTTCGATTATATCGTAGAAATTTTCCTGATTATTGTTGCTAAAGTAACATCGGAAGAAGTTGGTTTTTTCACAAAACATACCGACGATAACATCTCCGTAGATATCAACTAGGGAATCAAATAATTTTCCCAACTTACAACCTAAATCTATCGCCTCCAGTGATTCCATATAAAGAGCCACAAATTTTAAGTGCATATATTCGTCGAACAATTCGTGCGGTTCAAATAAATCGTTCCACAATCCCGCAAATTCTTCAAAAATGTCTTTGTCCTGATAACCATCTTTAAAAAAGGCGAACAAAATTCTTTTAAAATATCGATAACGTGGTTACAATCACCTGCTTTTTTCCCATTCTTTAATACGAAATCTTTTATAATTAGAAAAATTGCATTCAATCGCTTCCTCTTTTCTACATCAGAATTTGAGTATAATATATACTTACACACAAATTTGTTAACAGTCGAACTCATGAACGTCAAACCATCAGAAGGTTCTTCTTTTAAAAAATAGCTGTTTATCACTGTATCATAAAAGTCCTGAGGAAGAGTAGGAATCATATCAATAGGAATGTTTCTGATTAAATCGTTTAAATTGCCAGTAAGAGTATTGTTGGAATCGGGCACTTTATTCAAAACGTTCCAAGTAAAAAGAACATATTTGCTTCTATATTCTTTAGGGACTTTATCAAACTGTAGTAAAATTCCTAGAGCCTCTGTATCGTTAATATCAACCGCATTGATATTTAAAGTGACCAGTTCCCACGTAAAGTCGTCCGGATTCTTCACAAAAAAGTTGAAGCACCCTTTAAAAATAAATTTTCTTACAGAGTCGTTCTTCTCCTTCTCCATAAAATGTTTTATTGAACTATAGACTTGATTTTTGTCTAGCGCCCTAAAAGTTAGGTGCAGAGCGTGCTTGCGGATTGAAACGGCTGCGTCAATTAATTGAGGAAGGAACGAAATTAACTTATTTTCATTTGCATTATCGCAAACTGAATATAAAGCGGTGCGTATCAATTTTAAATAGTCGCCTTTGCAAAATTTTAAAATACTGGGCATCGCCACTGAAGGAGGATCTAAATTTTTCAAACATCTGGTTACGATTTCTTGTAATGCATATAACTCTCTTCCGGCATCGCTTTTAGAATCTGCTTGCAGTTCCGTTGGGTAATAGTTCTCAGTCATTTTAAGAAAATCTTCCGATTTTTGTATAAACGATAAAGCTATAATTACGCATTGTTGCTTACATGTTTTCTCTGGGTTTAACAAATACTGTACAGCCTTTTCGAGAATGGTACAATAATTTCTAACATATTTGAAAAAGTAATGTTCTCTATAAGATCCGAAGGAGTATTCCGTAAAAAGATTTATTGCGGCGATAATGTTTTCTTCTAAAAGTCTTGGATCATGTTGTAGCAGCCAGAGTAAAATATCTTTATTTCCATATTTTTCTGACAGCCCTAAATAGATGTTGAGCATCGTACGACCGCTACCTCCGTTGCATTCTTCCTGTATCAGTGCATTAAGAATACTTACTTCGGCATAACTATAATCATCAGTTGCAAATTTCTCTTTTAGCGATTGAACTGCGTTTTCGAAACGGAGTAACGAAATCTTATCCTTATTCGTTTTGTTCCATTTACATATACTCTGCAATAGTGTATTGTACCACTTAGTTAAATCGTCTCCTTTTTTTTCTTTACTAATTATATCCGCAAATACATTAAAACAATAAAGCTGCTGCTGCAGATTATTTCAATGATCAAATCGGAGTTGTCATGCCGAATCCACTGCAATAGTTGATCTTCTACTGGTAAATGATGCAGCAATCGATAACGCAAATACATTTTTTTAAACTCAAAGACGTCTTCGAGACTTTCATTATTTAATTCGAAAACTCCTATAAATTCGTTAATATATTTCCAAAGTTTCTCGGTAAAATGATTAAGGTCGTACTTCTCTTTAATAGTACGTAAGAACGACTTACGAACTTTGATGTGATCATTGCGGTGGGTATTTAACACGTAATTACAAACGTCTAATAAAGCGACGTCGTCCATGTTTATTTTGCATGTGTTGACAAGGCATTTAACCAACATAGCTCTAGTACTAGCTGCAGATGTAAGAGAAATTTGATTTTTTAAAAGTGGGATAGATTTATCTATTGTTAAATAAGATTTCCACACCGGGTCTTGAACGTTTATAGGTTTTTTCCCCGTTTCGATAGCAGTTACTCGTTCGTCAACTGTTACCATATCTAAAATCTCTAAAGTAACATATGTGGAGTTCCAAAAAGATGTGCCGTACATTTTTACGTAGTTGTTAACTAATAAATTGCCTGGTCGCATTTTTTTCGGAAAATCTCTTAACACTGAAAGGATTGTGTGGTAATCGATAAAGAATTCCTCTAAATCTTCAGGAAATAAATTTAGAAACAATACGTTAACCTTGTGATGTAAACTTTTCGCGATTTGTTTATTGTGCAACGTTCTGTAGTATTTCTTAGGATCGCCGATAACATCATCTTCATGTAAATGCACGAATTTATCAGTAACCCTCCATCCCATCCTTAAACTCAATATATGTTTTTCGCTTAGCTCAAATAATAAATTCACGTCATTCAACTTTAAATGGTCGAATACGTTCGTATACTCGTTACTGGCATTATCAAATTTCATTAAAATGTCAACTATTTCCTCCGAAAACTCGGGATAACGTTTAATCATTAATAAAGCTTGTTTTGGCGTTGGCTTGAAATGTCTCGTGTTTAAAAAGTTAACAATATATTCTGGACGACAAGCCGGTAGAAGCTTTGAAGCTAAATACGTTCCGTACTGTTTATCGATTGCTTCAAAATACTCGTGAGCTTTATCCGAATCATTCAAATAAATAGCCAATTTATTTATTAATTTCACTTTGGTACGAAACGAAGTATTCGGAAAAATTGTAGTTATCAATTCGGCGGCGGTCATTGAAGAAATTATTTGTTCCACAAACCAGGGACTCCTTTTCAAAATTCTCTGAATTTGTATCGATTTTTCGCTTTTTAAAATTTCAATTAAGTCCTCGAGTTTTTTAAAGCGCAGAAGTAAATCTACTTTAAATTTTTCTTCGAGGAAATTCTGAGGTTGAATGCGTGTAAAATCAATCTTGCTTGAATCTGCGTAATTGTTAAAAGATCAAGAATAGATTCTTGCGTTTTTCTCCGATGGTTATGCCAGGCAAATTATGAAATTGTGCGACAAAATCTTCGGTTGCAGCCATTTTGTGTCAAACTGGAAACAAATTATAATTTAATTGCTATACAGTAAATTAGCTATATTCGTAATATATTATAATATACTAAATAATACCGTTGATTGAAATATTGGTAAAGATAGTCAACCTTACGGGATTATGCGACCCCGAAATTTGTTCTAAACATCAGAGGTCGGTAGTATCGCTTTGTGCTAAGAAAATACGTCAATTGTATTGTAGAATTTACAGAACAGTATTGCCGATAAATGTGAAATAGAAAACTGTAATTTTGCTGATAGTTTATGCTAAGGCACGACATTGTTGCCAATGCATCATGCCGTTGATTGAAATATTGGTGCATTGAGTCAATGTTGACAAACAAACAAAAACATGCGTTCTACAATATACAAGAATTTATTGATTTTTGTCGACGTACTAATTAAATGTGTGTCCTTTGTTATATATTTTTTTCTATTGTCTGTTAATTGTTCAATGTAATAATATTTATTTGTATCTTTCTTACGTAAGGTTATAACAATGGTTATACCATCATGACAAACACATATATGTACAAAGATTGTATACATACACATGTGAATAAAGTTTATTATTATGAAAAAAACCTGCAGATTTAAAAGTATTAATTTCGTAAAGAAATCGTTGAAAAACGTTCTCCCAAAAAAACAATTTCTTTAAATACTTTTGAAAATTCCATACTCATATATTTATTACATTAACATCGTTTATCCGTTGAAAATGTTTTAAAATCTATTAGGCTTACGCAAGTAAATTTCTAAATTTTGGTCATTGAAATTAAAATTTTTAACATAGAAACGCTATCCCTTTTTATGTTGGAACGAATGTTGAATTTTCTTATATTACAATCTAACGTACTCAACTGTTTGCATCTAAACAATATTATAACAAGCCTACTCATTTACTAAAGGTGTTGCTAAAAGTATGCAATTGTAGAATTTCTGACTAAGCCGATAAGGAATGTGACTCATAAACGATAATCCGGAAGACTCCTCGTAATACATTTGTTTCAATATCAACTTTAGGTGTACTTATATTTTAAGATATGATAAAAGCATTAAAGAAGCATCTATGCAAAGCTTAATGATTATCTGTTTATTTGTTACAATGAAAATATTACAATCAAGATTGGTTTTTAAGTATGTATTTCCTGAGCTTTACTAATAACAATGGTAATAACATTTACAAAATACTATCAAAAGAACACAAAATAATCGAAAGTAATAATACCCCATCACTTTTAGTTTAACAACAAAACCGAAAATTAATTAGTCTTCCTGTTGTGCTCAGTTTAAGAGGTTTTCGGTTCGAGTTTGATTTTGATTTTTTAAAACATTTCGGTAGTTATTATTTACATGTAAGATCGGATTGCTGGTTTAAAAACTTATCCATTAAAATGAGTAATACTATTGCGTGTCATCGCTGTGTATATCACGGTTGCAATAATTCGAGAAAAAATTGCCCGACGATCAGCTTTTATCGGTTTCCTACTAATTGTCTAAATAGATGCAAAAATTGGGTGATGAATTGTGGTAATTCAAAGTTAGTACTACTAGATGATCTTAATTTATTACGAAATAAATTAATCTGTGAGAAGCATTTTGAATCTAGTAGTTTTCGAGATCCTTCCGCTGCGAAGAAGAAACTTAATATTACTGCAGTTCCTAAGAAGTTTGTTTCGGGTAAGTAATAATTTTGTTCAGCAATGACAATTTGCTAATACTTATTGGTAGCGGTCTGGTAGGTACCCAGTGGTGAGAAGTATCTTAACGTTCTCAAAACTCAATTTTTTACATAACACTTTTAACCACTTTCATGTCTTCAATCTTCTCACCACTACTGGTATCGCAAAGTACAAATTACAAAATCAATTTCAAGAAATACTTTCATTTTTTATTAAAAATTTTGCCAATACATAAATAAAGTTCTTTTAAAAAGCCCAAATTTCAAGAAATACAATTATTTGCTTTGATTGCAGATGAACCTAAACAGGATACATCGAAGTCTTTGCGATTAGAAAGAAATCCTACTCAGAAATCACCAGAAGTTCTGACAGTTTATAAATCTGATAATGTGCGAACTTATGAAAATATATTTTCTAGCGGAAAGTATTTGCAACGTAATTACAACTATTTTCTGTCAGCCTCCTTTGTGAATGTTCTTCAAAGTGCAACAATCAGTGCAATTATAAGTTCTGATAAACCTATACAGACAACCGTTTCTTTTAAAATTAAAAAAGTTTAAAAATAAATTGAATAGTCAAAAGTGTGAAATATTTAGATTGAAGCGCAAACTTCAAAACAGCACAATTTCGGGTCTTTTAAAAAACAAAAAACCGGCTTTGAAGACATTTATTAATATGCAATGTTTTCATCGAACACGAACTCCATGGAAGGATTCAGAAAAACAACTGGCATTATCATTGTATTATAAATCGCCTACCGCTTACAAATTTATGTTGAACCATTTAGGATTTGTTTTGCCAGCAATTTCAACAATCAAGTCGTGGTTGAAAATTGTTAATTTAAGATCGGGGACAAATAATGTTCTTATACAAAAATTAAAAAAAAGTTGAAGGAATGACAGACAAAGAAAAGCAGTGCGTGGTAATGTGTGACGAAATTACTTTAAAACGAAATTTAAATTATAACCAATATTGGGACTACGTCGAAGGATATCAAGATTTAGGGGAATTAGGACGTAAACCGTTTTAAGTAACCATGGATTGGTTTTTTATTTGAGAGGAATATTGTATAATTGGAAAATTCCATTTTGTTATTTTCTCAGTAGTGGTTCAGTTAAAAGCGAAATATTATGTACTCTTATAAAGCAAGTGATGCATAAGTTGTTTCAAATTGGATTGAAACCTCGAGCGTTAGTTTGCGACCAAGGATCTAATAACAGAAGTGCTCTATCTTGTCTAGGCGCCACAAAAGAAAATCCAACAATTCAAATCGACAATAACAAAATATATGTAGCGTATGATCCTCCTCATTTACTAAAAAGCTTAAGGAACAATGTCATGAACAGCAAACTGGAAATAGTCGTCAACAATAAAAAATTCAGTGGACCGATTTTGTCAACACTTTTTATATTGATCAGTGTAGCAGTGTAGCAAGATCCATGTTAAAATTACGGACAAACATATTAACCCATCAAATTTTCAAAAGATGCGTGTTAAATACGCCGCTCAGGTATTTAGCAATTCTGTATCTGCAGCAATTAGCAGTGCTGTGATGACGGGTCAATTAACAAGTAATACGGCGTTAGATACTGCATCTTTTTTTAAAACAATTAACAACATTTTTGACTGTTTAAATAGTTTTTCAGTAAATGATCCGAATCCCTACAAGCGTGGTCTTTCAGTTTTTAAAGACATGCCATGCGAAACGTTGAAACGTTCTGTACAATACTTCAATTCCATCAAGTTTTATGAGAACGGTGTAGAAAGAAAAAATATATACTGTATCGCAGGTTTCCAATGGACTATAAATTCAATTTTAAGTCTGTGGGAGGACTTAAAGGGAGAAGGAACTTTGTACTTTTTAACGTCACGAATAAATCAAGATCCTCTAGAAAATGCTTTTTCAATGATTCGTGCTAGAGGAGGTTATAATGCCCAACCGTCTGCCCGCGAATTTAGGCTTGCATTACAACATAACATGCACATTCGCTTGCAAATACCAATAGAACAAGGGAATTGTGAAAAAGATAACGACGAGATACTATATGGTATAGATGAACAATTTAACACTAACTATGAGGAAGAGGATAACAAAATTGGGACAAATGAAAGTGTAGAAAATAATGAAACAAAGAGATCGTCTAGAACCTGTCTGGAGAACAAAATCAATGAAGACAATGTCGTAATTAATAGTTCTTTAGAATCTTGTTCAGTGTCGTATGTTGCGGGTTATTTAAGTCACTACATATATAAAAAGTACATTGTAATACGTGTAAGGAAATGCTAACAGTTAACGACTCAAGTGTTTTCAATGTGAACGAATCATTAATTCTATATAAAGATTACAGCAAATCTGATGGAATTAAATACTTACACAGACCATCACCCGAATTCTCAAAATTTGTGTTTTTTTTATTGAAACTTTTACTGAAGAATTTCATCTTTTTAAAACAGATTATGGTTTATTGGAAAAATTAAACTCCGTATAAAAAATGTCTCAACAGCAGTGTGAATTCATGGTTCAGAGAATGCGACACTCATAAACTGTTAATTATCGATCAGTTGGTTAAAATAAAACTATATCGAACCTTAAAG
This sequence comes from Abscondita cerata, assembly GCA_030710515.1. Classification (NCBI taxonomy): domain Eukaryota; kingdom Metazoa; phylum Arthropoda; class Insecta; order Coleoptera; family Lampyridae; genus Abscondita; species Abscondita cerata. The sequence goes on from JALBCR010004276.1 coordinate 379,659, forward strand.
TGGGAGGCTAATAAACATATTTCTAATAGCTATAATTACAGTGATGTCACAAAACCACACCGTAAAATAAGAATATTATCTGCATAAATAAGTGTAAATGTTTGGATATGTTTTATGTATAGCATTGTATTAGGTACGTTATTATTTATGTGTAAATTGTTTGTAAATTATTACTATTATTTTAGATCAGTTGGAATTGTAATTTTTGAAACAATGTTTATAATTAATGAGCTATTTTTACTTTAATTAAACTATTTTAATTCGAAACCATGATATTTTGATACAGTTTCAAAGAGTAAAATCCTAACTTTTATCTCTACTAACAGATAACAAAGTGTCACTTTTCGTAAATTATTTTTTCCCCTCGGGAAAAAAGTGAGTACTATTTTTAACACCAAATTTCCCTCAATAATTTTCTAATTCTATTGTAATATGATTTTTCAATATTAAATCGTCATTTATTTCGTCACAGAAAAGAATAGTGTATTATACACGTATTATCCGCACCGCGTCGGGAGACAACACACCTCAAGCTAAAATCTAGTACTTTTATTTTTAGAAGTAATAGGAATAGGTTTTATTACCAAGTGAATTTAAATTTGAAGGTCTAGTGGAACCCACTTTCCCTAAAAAACACGGTAACTTGTTGCCTTTTGAATTGAAAAATTTGAAAACCAATTTTTATTTAAAATCCTTTTCAACTGAACACGTAAAACAAGTAGATACAAAACCAATAATTTTGCGTTTCTGAACTCTAGTGGTATTTCTCCCAGTATGTTCTACTTTATTCCTAACGAAGTTATTAAATGACAAACAAATGTCAACATTATTATTTGCAAGTTAAAAAATAAAGTGCAAGCATAATTTGTAAAATAATTGTTTCTTATTTATCTAACACCGACCAAACCAAACTGTTTTAACAAATAACGCTTCGCATGTATTTTAGTAAATTATTTAAAAAAACATTGTCATTAAAATCCAAGATATGTATCATCAATGGTATTATTCATAAATGAAAAATTCGTCACTTTTAATTACTAGTTAATACGTTTACTAAATATTTGAAAACGTTGCAACATTGTATTGACAAAAGTAAATTTTACGGATTGTATGTTGCGCCATTTTTACAACGGTGGAATAAATTGAACTATTCTATTTCAAGAATCGTACACATTATAACTTAGCGCTTCAGTACAGGTGAAAAAGTAAACAAAAACGCAACCCAACATGCATATGTGAATTGCATCCGTGATACAAGCAAATACAAGCGGTTGACTATCTTTACCAATATTTCAATCAACGATAATACACAGCCTGCCCATGCAGTACGCGGACTTTTGATATTCCTTTTAAAAAGTACATTTTTAAAAATCAGTTTTGACCATTCGTTTAGGTGGCTATAATTTAAAAATATTTTCAATTATATACCTGCCAATTTTGATATTTTACTTGAAAACATATTGCGGTGGTTTGAAATTGTTTAAAAATAAAAAAAATAGCAATTAAACTCCTAATATTTAATTCACTCAGGGTCTTGAATTCATTTTTATAAACAAATAAAATAATCTTTACTTATCAACAAACAAAACTTTAATACGCTAATAATTAACAAATTTAATTAACACAAACGAAATATTTTACAAACAAAAAACACGAAAACTTAATTTTAAATTTTTGATGAGAAGAACGGATCCATGTTAATTTGAAGTATTGGTTAATTGATTAATTATGCTGAATAAAAACATCGAGTCGTGCCAATACCAATTTAATTATTAAAACCTAAATGATTTTTTGTTTCTTGACAAGTTTCGACTGTTTAATTATACAGTCATCTTCAGAAGAAGCCTTACTTACTGGTATTGGCACGACTCGATGTTTTTATTCAGCATAATTAATTAATTTTAAATGTTTAATTATGCAGCGTGTACGCTAAATGAAAATTTAAGTTAAAACTAATATAATTTTACAGCTTTACTGTATAATTTCATGAATTTGTTAAACCGGAAGTTGAACGGCGGTAAATGGCCTTGTCTGGCCTTTCCTTTTAGAATTAAGTGCACTTTTTATTTTAATACATTTTCGATCCAATTTAACGACCGTATAATGAATGTTTATCAATCGACTTTGATTTATTTTGAACATGTTTTCCTCTCGAGTTTTAAAAATCGAGACCCTCAGTGGACTCCCCTTCATCGTGCCACTATTAGTCTCTTCCACCACTTAAAAACAGTGGATATTCCTTTCGGCTATTTAAAATAATCTGTCCAGCGATTTTGTTGTAAATTTTAATGATCAATTTTAAAATTTGGAGTTGCTAATAAAAATGTTTTGATGGAATGTGTATTTTTGATACAAAAATGAGTTATTGCCCCAAGTGTGAATAAAATTTGAGTTTGATATTTCAAATAATAACCAAAAACCTAAAATATCTGAAGGCTGATATTGGCCCAATTAAATGTTTAAAAATCGATATCTCAAAAAGTATCACTCGTATTCATAAAGACTCAATAGTTTTTCACGTAGATTCAAAATAAAAATATACGAACAATAAGTGTGTCGACCACGTACGAAAATGCATTCGCATTAACCAACTGTGTCAACAGATATAGTTATTTATTATACAGGGTGTTCCTATTCAAGCGTATCAACGGTCAACTGTAGATTTCTCATGAAAAAAGAAAAATTTTTCTCTCTTCCAATTTTTCCTCCGGGTCTTCGTTTCCGAGATAGAGGGTGACAAAAATTTATAATTTATACTCGTAACAAAGTTACCATTGAAATAAATGACGCTGAAATGTTAAGTCAACAGTGCCAGGTTAGGTAGTTCATTTTCATACGTCTTTAAGTTAGTTTTTAATCGTTTAAAGTTGTTAAAAGTGAGTTCAAATGGCTGGTTTTTTTGTCCAATTTTATTGAAATTAATAAAACTGTGTTGGGGCGTATCCAGGACGTGGTTAATAATAACTGCACTATTAAAGCAATTAACTTTAATTAAAGATACATCCAACAAATAAAGTATTGTAGGCGTAAACACTCTAAAATGTCCTAGTCACTAATACTGTAAAAGCTGTAGGAAGATCCCCAGGAGATGCTACCCTTTAGCTCGCTGTTGCGGTACTGATCGTAGGATGCCTTCAGTTGTAGTTTGGTCTATTATAAGAACGCGTCTGGCTGTGGAATCATGCGGGAGAAATAACCGAGCGCGCCCTCTGATTTGCGCGTGGGTGTATTTTGTGTAGGGTGCACGTTGCACCCTCTCTTGTGATTGTGGCGTTGTCGTGGTGCTTACCCGTGCTGCCACGTGTTTCCGTTTACCGTTATTGTTGTGCTACAGACTCCTGATAGGCGTCCCGACGTAGGGTTCAGAAGAGTGTGTTTCTTTAGGGTCTGCCTCTTCGCCGTATGGGGCGTGTTGCCTGGGAAGATTGTTTTCTTCTCCCTTGTAAGGTGTCAGCATTGAGGTATGGTATTTTCCCAACGGTATTGTTGGGTTTTCGTGTGCTGCAACTTCATACGTTGTAGGCGATATTTGGGTTAATATTCTATATGGACCGTCTCTTCGTGGTTCGAATTTTGCTGTAGTCTTTTTAGCTGCGTTGCTAAGGAGGTGAGTGTTGACCCATACTGCGTCGCCTGGTAGGTATGCTGGAGTGTCGCGTCTTCCTTGGTCTCTTGTGACTTTTGCCCTATCTTGGGCTGCTTCGTTGTTTTCCCTTGCCTTCCTGAGGGTGTCAGTGATCCTCAGTAGATAAGGAGTTATGGTTGGTACGAATGTGTCCCTTTCGATTATCGCCCTTTGGTCTCTTGTTACGTCGTCCGTGGTTCTTAACTCTTCCAAAAGTTAAGTAGGCGGCCGTGTAGCCTGTGCTTCGACACTGGGCTGTATTGATTGCAAACCGTATTGCGGGTAATTTTTTTGGCCAACTGTCATGGGAGCGCTGTACCAGTATTGCCAGTTGAGGTTTCAGATCTCTGTTTTGCGTTCTACGGGGTTTGACTGTGGATGGTACGCTGGTGTTAGGCTTTGATGGATATCTAAGCAGTGTGTGATGTGCTGCATTACTCCACTGACGAACTGCGTGCCGTTGTCGCTGCGGATACTTCTCGGTGTGCCATACCTTAGGAAAATTTCGCTTATGAGTGTCTGTGCACATGTTTCAGCGTTTGCTGTTACGATTGCAAAGAGTTCCACCCATCTCGATGTCGTGTCTTCCGTTATGAGAATCCATTTCTCGCCGGTGGGAGCTTCTGGAAGTGGGCCAAATAAGTCAATGGCCAGGGTTTCGAAGCGCTGTGATGGGGCTGGTGTTTGTGTAAGACCAGCTGGTTTTTGGTTGTTGGCCTTAAACCTCTGACATTCGAGACAGGTCTTTACGTGGTTGGCGATTTGCTTCCTCATGCCTGTCCAGTAGTATCGAGTGGCAATCCGCTGGAAAGTTTTCTTCACCGTAGTGACCTGCTGTTGGAGCGTCATGATATTCTTTTAATATGGCGTCTCGTTCATGTGCTGGGATTACTTGTTGTGCTTCCTCGCTGTCGGATTCTGGGGCGTACCGGTATAGGACTCCGTTTGACATTAGGTAGCCTCTGTTTGTCCAGCACGCGAAATCTATCTGAGAAGACCCTGGTTGCTCGAGGCAGTCGATAATTTTTAATTCAGGGTCTCGACGCTGCTCATTTCTGATGTCGAGACCAGATCGTGTTGGAATGTTGATAGATATCATGCACGCCATGCATTCTCCCTCCTGTGGGTGGGGACAAGGTGGTCGTGACAATGTGTCTGCTACTACGTTGACTTTCCCTGGTGTATATTTGTACGTTATGTCGTAAGCTTGTAGAGCGAGAGCCCAGCGAGCTAGTCGACCCGTGGGAGACTTTATGGATAGGAGCCACTGTAAGGGTTGGTGGTCCGTCATGATGCTCACGGGGTTTCCTTCTAAGTATCCCCTGAACTTGTTGGTAGCCCATACGATTGCTAGAGCTTCCCGCTTGAGTAATTCCTTTCGGCTGGGAGGAGGCGGCTTGCGTATTCGACTGGTCATTCATCCACACCTTCTCCTTGACTTAATACTGCTCCAACAGCGTAACCGCTGGCGTCTGTGCGTAGTATGAACGGTAGCGACAGGTCCGCCTGTCGCAGAATTGGTGCGGACGTAAGCAGTGTCTTGAGGAGGTCGAACGCGACGGATTGGTCTGGTCCCCAGATCCATGAAGCGTTCTTCTTTAATAGGGTCGATAGTGGTCTTGAAATTTCCGCAAAGTTGGGAATAAACCGTCTGTACCATGAGCACGTTTGTAGATAGGACATTAAGTGTTTCAACGTCGTCGGTGCTGGTAGGTTTGTGATAGCGGCTGTCTTTTCGGGGTCCACCTGAATACCCTCTGGCGTAATGTAATGTCCTAGATACTTAACTTTGCTACACCCAAAAGTGCACTTGGATCTTCGCACATGTAGCTTGTATTTTCGCAGATGTTCCAATACGGTGTGCAGATCTCGGACGTGGTCCTCACTTGATTTCGATAAGAGTATAAGGTCGTCAAGGTACGCGAGTAATGTAACATTAGGTAAACCCACACGAAACCGGTCCATAAGACGTTGGAAGGACGCAGGCGCGTTTCTAAGGCCGAACGCCATTCTACGGAAACGGAATAGTCCGAATGGGGTTATGAACGCAGTCTTGTCGCGGTCACACTCACGCACCGTTATTTGCCAGTATCCGGACTGGAGGTCAAGAGTTGAGATGACTGAAGCTCGAGCCGTATGTAGTAGGTCATCCATTCTCGGTAACGGGTATCGGTCCGGTAAGGTCACTTGGTTTAGTTTACGATAGTCCACACATATACGCACTTCATTGTTCGGTTTAGGCACCATCACTACTGGAGCTGCCCACGGAGAGTCACATTCCTCGATGATCTGCATGCTCACCATCTTGTCTATTTCTCTGCGTAGCACCGCTTTCTTTTGTTCGGGTAACCGATAAGGAGGCGTTGCTATGGGTTGGTGTTCACCGGTTTCAATGCGATGTTCCCCATATGGGGTGGCTTCTTCTATCGGTGAGAACACATCTTGAAATTGTACGAAGAGCTTTTGGATTCGTTCTCGATCCTGGTCTTCGAGGGCCTCCCCCTCGTTTTCGCGTAGGTTTAGATTTTCCCAGTCGACCATTTGGATGTCCATTCTTGGAATTTTTGCCTTGGAGAGTGGGGAAAAATACTTGGCGGTGGGAGGGCTGGCAGGATATCTTCTGCTCTGGTGGCGAACATGGAGTATTGCCGTTCGAAGGAGTATTCTTCCTCATCGTCTTCGGTTTCGCCGTCGTCGTCACTTGATCCGAAGAGTGCGTTCATCACGATGGTCTTAGACCTAGGGTCGGTGGAGGCGACAGTGTTCGTGGTAGTGCCGTGGTACAGTCGGCTTTGTTGAGCTGGTCTTAGTGACCACTTCTTGATGGGTTCTCGTCTCTCCTCGTGATCGAAGGTATACCAGGCTTGGGGTTGGTGGTTGAAGCACCATCTTTCGCCGGGGAGGTCAAGAATGAGACCCGCATCTTCGATGAAATCTACCCGAGCAAAGTTCTATTTTTCGCTGTTGGCAAGATAATAAACTCCGTCGGAATGCATTTTCCTTTTAACTTGATCTCAGCTTTTGTGGTAAGGATTTTTTGCACCTCTGACGTGCACCTGTGTCGATAAAAGCGCTTCCGGTGGTGTCGCCGATGTCGATTTTAATGATCGGGCAGTTTCGTAATTGTGAATGTTTGGGTAGAAGTTCTCTCCGTTCAGCCACGTAGAAGGTGAGTTCTGCTAGGGCTGCCTGTGTCTCATTACATTTGGGGTACTGGCTGCGAATGACACCTGGGGTTTTGCACCCGAAGCAAGCGAGTTGTGAAGTGCTCGCCGTAGTCGTTGCGGGTGTGCTGGTTTCCTCGTGGCGTTTCTTTTTCCTGCATTCATCTACCGTGTGGCCAAGGTTTTTGCAATAGTTGCATTTCTTTTTCCCTGATGAAGTTGGTTTGTGGTTGCTTGGGACGGTGGCTTCTTCTTCAAACTTTCTTAGTTCGGTGATGAGAGTTTCGAAGGAGTTGAAGTGTGATCTGGGCAGCTTCTTCTTCACCCGTCTGTGCAGCAAGCTGTAGATTGTGTCTAGCTGCAGCGGTACAGGCATCCTTCTGTCTTCTGGAAGCTTTGCCAAGAGCGCTCTCTTTCGCATATAAATCTTTCCGTGGGCATGACATCGCTTTGCTCTGTTGAAAAGATATCTCGTAGTACTTGGTGAGGTGGCTTGGTTGTTCCGAAGGATTTTGGAGGTGCTCCATTGCTTCGTTCCAAGTGGTGATGTCGTCCTTAACACCATTCCACCAGGTAGCGGCTTCTTTTTCCAGTAACATTGGCAGGCCCTTTAGTGCATTTTGTTCACTTATTTGTTCGCAGTCTTTGTATATTTGGACTGCGTTAATGAACGCATGGACGTCTTCACCGCCTTGATATCTGGACGTGCACTTTGAGAACGAGCCCGTTAGTTGATTCGCCTGATGACCGAAACTTGCTATCAGTTGGCTAAGCTGATCCATGGATAGTTGTACTACCTGCGGTTGTGGCGTTTGTTCGGCGTTCGTAGTCGGCATCTCGGTGGCTCTTCTCTGGTGCCGTCGCGTGTTCGGTCGGTGCTCCGTGGTGATGTCTTTGATCTTTTACGATCGGATTTGTCGGCTTGGGTGTTGTTCGTTGGCCTTTAACGTTGGGCGCCACTTGTTGGGGCGTATCCAGGGCGTGGTTAATAATAACTGCACTATTAAAGCAATGAACTTTAATTAAAGATACATTCAACAAATAAAGTATTGTAGGCGTAAACACTCTAAAATGTCCTAGTCACTAATACTGTAAAGCTGTAGGAAGATCCCCAGGAGATGCTACCCTTTAGCTCGCTGTTGCGATACTGATCGTAACCGAGCGCGCCCTCTGATTTGCCCGTGGGTGTATTTTGTGATTTTGTCTCTTGTGATTGTGGCGTTGTCGTGGTGCTTACCCGTGCTGCCACGTGTTTCCGTTTACCGTTATTGTTGTGCTACAATTGTTAATTATTACGAGTATCACCACTCATTTTCAAATTACAAAAATTTATAATACGTTAGCAAATTGTTTTTGATCAAGAAATTTGAAAAATTGGAAGAAAAAAAAAATTTTTTTCATGAGAAATCTACAGTTGGCCGTTGATACACTTATTTAGAACACCCTGTATAAGACGATAAAGAGATTATTTATCTACGAGTGAAAAGGGTAAGTCCACGACTAAACTTATTTCACGAGTAGATAAACAATCTTTATCGTCGTGTTAATACAAAATTTTTTTCTATAGCAAGACTTCCAAGTTAAACAGAAAAAATTAAAATTTCAGCGAAAATTACAATTTTTGACACAAAAATCGTAATTGTGTTTCTACGTTACTATGGTTTACTCTGTAAACAAATTTATAAAAATTCTGATTTTTTGCGTTTTGTGTACGAAGCGAATACGAAATGTACGAAAAAGAATTAAAAGAAGAAGAAGAAAAAAACTACCATCCGATGTGGAAGATGCAGTGTTAAAGGCAGAAAGTAAATTATTGCCCGAAAAATCTAGGATGATGTATGAGAAGGAATACCAGTCCCGAGACAAGTCCTTTAAAAAGTGGAAAAGCATCAAGAACATCAATAACGTGAGTGAAAAAGTGCTTGTAGCGTATTTTTCTGACAAGTCGAAGAAAGTGAAGGCATCGTCATTATGGTCGTATTATGATATTATAAAATCTGTACAGATTCGGCAACTTAACTATTTAATTGAAGAAACAAAGTGATTGGTACAAAGCTAAAAAGTCCAAAATCTTGGAGCTAGATGACATTATGAAATTTCTGAAATAAGCTCCGGATGACGACATTTTTTTGTAAAGTTTAAATTTTTATGATAATTATTATTGCTGGTCTATATTTGTGTTTGGAATTGTGTTTGCTGTTTTTGGTGTGCATGGAGCTACTAGGTCCGATGAGTTGCGCAAATTGGAAGTGTCTAATGTGGACGATAGAAAATCGGTGATAGTCGTTTCATTACTTGATACTAAAACCAAGAAGGATAGGTCGTTTTGCATTACCGAAGAATGTAGAGTGAGTTTCTTGGAAATTGTGAGAAAGTACATCGCCTTGCGACCAAAAACGTACCTCACAATAAGTTTTTTGTCAACTACCGACAGAAAAAGTGCACTATTCAACCGGTGGGGATCAACACCATATACCAGATCCCCAAGAAGATTGCGGATTTTCTGAAGCTACCAAATTCAGAAATATATACGGGCATTGTTTCCGTCGTTCTGCAGCTACCATGTTGGCAAACTCTGGTGCTGATCTGGTAACAGTCAAACGCATAGGTGGGTGGAAATCGTCATCCGTTGCAGAGACGTACATTGAAGAGTCGATAGCCAGTAAGATGGCTGTATACAATCGTACACTTAGTAGACCAGAAAATCAATCCAATACCTCTACACAATTGTCACAACAAAAAATTACAAGTTGCGGTGTTCCAAAAATAGATGTTTCTAGTAATGTTAATTGCACAATTGAAGTTATTGTTAATCATTCAAATTAAATTGTAAATTGGCATTTGTAAATTTAATTGAATAAAAAAAGTTTTATCATTTTATCTACCCTAGCTGTTAAAGTTTACTTTATCTACCGTTGCGGTTAAAGTGTTACTTTATCTACTCAAAAGAGTTGATAATATTATAGTCTTCTCTTGAAAAATTTGTTAAATAATGCAAAGAAAATGTACATTGAAGAAACTGAGAGCTGTTTTGAAAAGTAGTCGGAAGATGAACCTAGAGTAAGAATATTAACACAACCATTTTAGTACAGTTCTGCTAACAGCCGCAAATTGAAATTTTGAGCATAAAATTGTCTAATGCTCAAAATTTCGAAGAAATTATTTCAGCAACAATTGTTAGACTAAACATCACGTATACTTAAGCACAGACATTTTTCAAGATATTGCCACCGCATAAAAAAGTGTGAACATGTAGTACAGCGTGGGCCATTTTCGACACTTGTAAAGGGAAACTCCTTCATCTAATTGAGATAGGCAAAAACTGATGTCGGTGTCCAAGGCTTATTTTTAATGAGAAACACAATGGCGAAACCGCATGGCGATATCCATTGTAATGTCGGATATACAGGGTCATTTTCGAATATCTGCATTTTAGAAAAATGTCTGTAAATTGTTTCCGGTTGGAAATTTTCAGTTTCTGCAAAAACATTGCTTCAGCACTTTTTTACGTAGACTGCAATGTCGTTTTCAAAATGAGTATACGGGGTCACGTCAAAAAGTAATCGTACCAAACTTACTTTTTTTAAATAAAAATTTTTATCTATTTTATTTCTCTCATAAATACCCATTTCAATAACCACAAACATTTTTCAAAAATCCAGATTTTACAGAATCACCCTGTATCTTTGAAACTATAGACAGATAGATAACGATATGTGGTTATCTCAATTGCGTTGCTCATTGAACTGAATGACAAAGCTATGCCTACGCCGTTCAAGGACGACATATTCAGAATGCGCCTTTTAAAATCGCACGCAAAAATTTAAGATGCTTAAAAAATAATAAAATAAAGTAAAGCATAAAGTGTGTTATATTTTTGAAATGGGTATTTATGAGAGAAATAAAATAGATAAAAATATACAGGGCGTTCTATTTAAAAAAAAGTAAGTTTGGTACCATTACTTTTTGACGTAACCCCGTATACTCATTTTGAAAACGGCATTGGAGACTTCGTAAAAAAGTGCTGAAGCAATGTTTTAGCAGAAATTAAAAATTTCCAACAGGAAACAATTTACAGACATTTTTCTAAAATGCAGATATTCGAAAATCACCCTGTATCTCTGACACTACAATGGATATCGCCATTGTGTTTCTCATTAAAAATAAGCCTCAACACCGACATCAGTTTTTGCCTATCTCAACTGGATGAAGAAGTTTCCCTTTAAAAGTGTCGAAAATGGCCTACCCTACAGGGTCCTGCATTAGTGCGTCGTTCTTTACTAGCGGCTAGCTTAAGTTTAAACTAAACATACTTGGTTTAAAGAGATCTACTTTGTAAAATTATTTTTAACGATACAGGAACATCCTGTATATTTTAAAGTGTTCTGGCGTAGTTTCTTGCCCTCTACATTGTGTTTTAATTATTTTGTTATTTCCTGTCATTGTTACCAACTTATAGCTGTTTTTCTGATTAAAATATCCATAAACGGCTTTACTTTAAAAAATCATAGCGACTTTATTTTGTAAATTTAATAAACAAATTTTAACAGCGACGTTAGACCAGATGAAGAGCAACATTTTAATAGTTAGAAATTTAAATTTTTTTCAAATGAAAAAAAGCCTGTTTTATTTCGCTATACGATAGTATTTTTTTTCCTCCTTAATTTTTACTAAAGGTATCCTATAGCTAAATCCCAAAGTTATATAGATATTTAATAGTGAAATAAAAATTTTAATTACATTTTTATGCACCAAAGAGAGTAATGGCGATGATTTAGTGTCACTTTGGGGTTTGGATAACAAGGATTTTTTATTAATTATTTATTTACCCAACAAAATAAATGAATACGTTAACAAAAACTGCAAAAAGAAACAAAATTGAAGAAATGACTACAAGTGTTCCAAATGTTTTTCATTTTAATTGAAGCACCAATTAATTCGCTGCTAAAAAACCTTTCCACTCATCTTGCAAACGAGTCCAACCGAGTTGGCTTTTTTAACAATTTGATAAAATAAATTAGAAATGCAAATAATTTAAACATGTTTAAGAGTCTTCAATACTCTGAGATTTGTCTTTGCTGGAGGGCAACGGTGTGGTACGAAGTAACTAGAGGGATGGACTTTCACAATGTCAATCGTTTGTAATCGTAAAATCTTCGTGATAATTGTAACCCTCCTTATCGCTAGTTCGAGTTGACAAAAGTCAGTACAACGTGTTTTGGCATTACACATAACAATTTTACATTTTACCACTTCTTCAAGTGGGTGGTCATTCCGTGCATTCTGTAGAATCGCACTAGACGGCGACACTTTCTATATCCACATAAAGGTACAATTTTTGCGTTTATAGAGTCTCAGGTCGTGGCTGTTTTTGATTACACGGTATAAAATTTTGAACAGAAAAAAATTTTATGAAACGAAAGGAATATTAGAGCACCCGTCTATAGAATTACATTTTACATTTTTTTGTTTAATTGAAGTTATATAGTAAAATAAAGTGGTCTCGGAATCAACAATTTGAAGACCTATAAACTGATATTTAAATTAATTTTCTATAATTTTTGCTACTATACTAAACAAACCATTAATTATTACAAATTGCTTAATTTCAAAACTATACCAATTCAAATTAAGGTAAAAATAGCCACGAACGAGATGTTTTTTTACACTATGTCGTCGAGGGTATCGTAGACTCTTAATAAGAAAATTAAGAAACATCTTAGTGAAGGACATGTTAGATAAAATGATAATTTCTTTTACATACCCCTACAAAAAAGTCTAGTTTTGTCAGATCAAGTGATCTAGCCCGTACTTGGTGGGTCTATTCCTACCAATCCAGTGATTCGAAAGATTTCATCGAAATAGGTTCTTGCAAAGAATCTGAAGGGTGATATTGTTTTGGACGCCGGCATGTGGCATCTACTAGTATGCAATTTTTTTTCACCAACGGTCTTTTTCGTTGTAAAAGATATAATACAACATGTGTTGCAAAACTTATTGTAATTAAAATTGTTTTTTTCTTTTAACTATTAAATATCTCAAAAACTACGGAGTTTAGGCCTACGACACATTTAGAAAAATCAAAGAGAATAAAAAATGCTATCTTATAGCAACATAAGACAAATGTCATTTCATTTGAAATTGAGCCTTTCGAGTTTTAAGAAATTTGAATTTTTTTTAGAACACCCCGTAGCACACAATCTAAATTTCTAACTATTAAAATATTGACCTTCATCGGGTCTAACGTCGGTGCCAAAATTAGTTTATTAAATTCTCAAAACAATGTCGCTATGATTTTTTAAAGAGAAGCCTGTTTACAGAAAATTTTTCAGAAAAACAATTATAAGTTGGCAACACTGGCAGCAAATCAAAAAATAATTAAATAGATAAATAATTACTACTTACTAGTTGAGTATTCTTCCACCTCCACCTAGAAGGGCTCTTATAGAGCAAATATAATATTGAAAAAAATAATATTCAGCAGAAAATGTTGTATGATTAAATACACTAGTAACTTTGTTCGAAGTAGAACGATCGATGTCTAACTTCGATGTCATAATTTGTAGTGCGTGTTCCTGACACAAAATTACGGCGAATGTCTATATAAACATGTGTCCGATGATAGCCTGTTTTATGATATACAGAGTGTTGAAGTAAAAAAAAAAGAAAACTGTTTTTTGAAACTTTACGAGTTTTTATAAAATGTTATAATAGATTACGGCTAATACTCTGAAATAGAGCATTTCTCCATATCTGTAATAGGGCCGGCGTTGGGAGAGGGGCAGAGGGGATATCTTTGGAAAAAAAAATGGTGTGTGATAGGTACGTAAAAAAAACTAGTCCCTATTTTCAAAAAGAGCAACAAGTAGCGTACAAAAAAGGATCTCTTATTGCGTTTCGCTATAACGAACTGTTTTAGACAAAATGGAAAAAATGTTCAAAAAGCCGATAAAATTAAAAAAAAAATATTCTATGCCAAATTATTAGCCGTAATCTACTACAACATTTTGCCAACATTCGTAAACAATCGCTAATTCAGAATTTGGTGTAGGACCCCTTCTTGGTGGAGGTGAAAAAAAAGAACAACTCAAATTGTGGCAATTGCCGATGTTTCGCCCCCTATGTAAGAGCAGTTATTCAATGATGAGGCACATTCAGCACAATAATTTCTGTACTGCGTCAGTGACTATATATCCTAGACTTTCAACCCCTTTAATTGGGGACCAATACGATAGAGTCGTGGGACCAATAGGAGTCGCATCGCCACTTGCAGTGGCGTAACCTTAAAGCATTTAATCAACATTGAAAAATCATTTTAATTTGTTCATTGGTGTGTTTAATTATTGAAATATATAACAAAGATTCCGTAAACATGCACACAACATCTATCGGTATTGGTCCCCAATTAAAGTCTAAGATATATAGTCACTTACTGCAACACTAAGTAGGGGTCTTGCATCTTAGTTTACTTGAGCAGTTTAGACGTTTTTTCTCTTCAATAACAGTATTTTAATCTACTACGTTTATCTTGAGTATTTCACAGATACTTTGATCGACAATTTCGAGCCAAATAAAATAATAATTTGGTGTTCTAAGACTTTGCCAGTTGATGCTAGAAAGTTGATTAATTTAATTTAAAATAATCATCTGTTAACCATTTTTTGTAAATATTTCTGCCCCTTCATGCATTGTGGATAGCAATAAAAAGCATTTGTTTTTTTTGGCATGTAAGTGTTTGGATTTCTTCCCTTCCCTTCCCTTCCAATACTACGTGAGATATTTTTAAAAATTTTTTTCTTATTGTGTAAGTTTGCATAGTTTTTTTAGTATGTAACTGAACATTACATTGCAATTTGGTATACATTATACAAAACAATTTTGTACCTGTTATTAGAATTTGTTTTATTTTTGTTAAAAATGCACCTACATGAGTGATAAGTGGGTGACCAATAGTTATGATAGGACAGGCATACATAAGTCATATTACCGAAACAGTCATATTGCTACTAAAAAAACGGGACCCCAGTAAATTTTACAAATAAGAACCAATTAATAGAGCAAAAGTTACAACAATTTTTTTCGCTATAGTATCTTCGATGAAAATAAATATTGTAATACCACGTACTATCAACTTACAATTTCAATGTTTGTGTAATAGTAATTCTTGAAATATCCACCCACCAGGATTTACTTGGCAATACCACGTAGCATTTCTAAAATCAACTACATGATATATGAAGGTAAAGTGAAAAAACTTACAAAACATACAGTAACACTTTAATTTACTAAAATTTCGGTGTAAACGTGAGGTTATGTAGTAAATTTTGTAACAAAAACAGTGGCGGACCCAATGAGCGCACCACAAGGCGTACCACACAAGCGTTCCATTAGCACAGAACAAACACCTACGGATTCAAACATCACCAAATTGAATTTTTTTTAAAAATCGCTTTAAACCTGAAGTTATTCCAACACTATTTAATATACCAAATCAACCAAAACAAAAGGGGATTAAACGAAAGCCCTAATGAGTAGGTAGATCTAAAATAACAGAAGTTAAGCCACAAAAAATAGCTGAGTAGGTAAGATGAAATATTTACTAGAAGGAATTTACTAGGTGTTTATATCTTCGCATTGAACCACAAAAATAGAATAAGTTTTTGAAGAAATAATCTTCTAGCGTCCATTTGTATTATAACACCCTACAGAATACTAAAACTTTGCTCTAGAATTAGGTTAAGTTAACGTTTCTATAATGTCAATTCATTTAGTTCACAGTCACCCAAGTGAAAACTAGGATGTGAAGTGTGCGCACTCAGTACACGATAATTTATAAACGGCACGAAGTGTTACACACTATCAGCATTTTTAAAATCTAAACGATCTAGAGCGCACATGCATACCGAGTGCGTAATTTTTGATCGCCGAACCCACAAATTTAACTGAATCAAATCGTCAGCAAACATAATTAGTTATAAACATGGTGCCACCAAATAATATACTTTGTCTGATTATTTTCTAATGTACGAAATAACGTACCGATCATTGTATGAGCAAGAGATAGATATGTGTAAAATAAAGAGGGAATATTTACTATATATGTTATGAATAAAGTTACTTAATTGACTTCAATTTCATTTAAGTTAACCTTCTGTCAAATGTCGGTCACTGTCATTTTTGCTTCATTTTGTATTTTTGGTTATTACTTGCTGTCACTTGTTACTTTTTTAAGGTTAGTATTTCAACTGACAACTACATATCTTGTCACACTGTTTTAGTACCTTTCTAATTTTATCCAGTAACTACATAGTAAATGCTCAAATTGACTCAGAAGTTTTTAATATTGATTCATATGCACATACTCATGACACAGGGATCTTCTTTGCTGGCAAAAACTTTTTCTACGGATACACCACGTAAAGAAAAGTTAAGGTCGCGGGTAAAAAAACTACAGGCCGAAAATAGGACATTGCAGAAAAAAATTGATCAAAATGATGAAAAAGTGTCGTTAGAAAACATGAGCGTTGATCAGTTTAAAACTTTATGGGCAAATTTCTTGTCTGAAGAATTAGCACGTTTTATTAAAGCTCAAATATACTTGAATAATCGTAGAACGAATAGAAGACGATATTCATATATTACACAACTAGACTAGTTGTATACAGGTAGACTATATCACGAAAATAAAAAAAAAAGTTTTAAAAATACAACGTTTTTTGAAAGGTAATTTAATAACCTAAATTGTAATTTTAATAATACACACAGAAGTACAAAATAACTTAAAGATTGATTACATACACAAAAGAAAATGAAAGATAAAATGTAGAGAATATGTGATTAAATGTATTTAATTATTATTTATATTAAACGCACAATTATTAAAAACATTATTTGACATTTGAGCCACGATACATGTAGAACAGAGCGTTGATGATGTTGTAGTTTTAATCCTCAAATTAGAAATTATATTGTTGCGATGGTCCTCGTTTAACTGCAGGTAGGGTTGTATGGAGTGTTCTGAAGTGGGCCACCATATGACAATTACACTTTCTATAATAATATTTTTAGTTGGTACTACCAACATTTAAACTATACATCATCGCCCCCCACCTAACCTAAATTTTTAAATAAAAGAAAAAACAAAATTCATTAAATTCCATTTTTTTTATTTTTTTTATTTTTTTTCCCTTTTTTATTTTTTTACTATTTAATACAACAACGGTTCAAATTAGAAATTATATTGTTGCGATGGTCCTCGTTTAACTGCAGGTAGGGTTGTATGGAGTGTTCTGAAGTGGGCCACCATATGACAATTACACTTTCTACAATAATATTTTTAGTTGGTACTGCCAACATTTAAACTTTACATCATAGCTGCCTATCTAATCGTAATTTTGACATAAGTGAATATACAAGGGTTCGTATATTCCATTTGGTATATGTTGTATATGTTTATTGCCTTCTCTCGTGTATTACATGTTGCTACTACAACGGTTCTACAGCAAGTGTCTCGTTGGAGTAAGTAGTGCTGCCAACATCTCCCTTTTTTTTTTAATTTTTTATTCTTAAGAGTATAAATCATAGTTACTTTTTAAAACTTACAGCTAGTTACAAATTAAGTCTAATTGGCGTTTTGATGTTTCTGCCGCACCTACTAACTAAACGATTTGCCGCTTCCTTACAACCTTCCTCAGACCTCTTACTTGTTGACGGTTTGTCCAAGTGACTTAAACTATTATTACTTTCTAACACTTTAAAATTCATTGGCTCTTGTAGATCTTTCACATTATTCAACGCATAGTTTTGTAGATCACAAGAGTAAGTATCATCTTTTCCCTTGCTATCTACATCCTCATCCCAACGAACAGTTTTGTTTGTTCCTGGATTGTTTACAACTTTTATTGGTTTAATAAATATCCTATTCCTAACTAAGGTAGATCCCGTTTCTAAATTTACTTTATAACGTCTATCGTCTAATCTACTAATTACAACACCTTTTTGCCAATTTGCATTTGGAGTTATTTGTACCCACACCTTCGTGTTTGGTTTAATTATATCTAATTCTCGCGTACCGTGTTTTTGTTATAATATTCGCTTTGATTGGCTCGATTAGCTTGTATGCAATTATTATAAGCTTCTGCGTTAATTACTTTCGGTTTTAAATTATTTATGTTACACGGTAAATTAATTCGAGTGCTACGCGACATTAGTACTTGAGCTGGTGAATAGTTACCTACATTTTGCATATTCCTGTAATGCAATAACGCTAAGAAAATATCCTTCTTATCCTCCGCAATTTTCTTGAATAATTTTTAGCAGTTTGAACACTGCGTTCGCTCTGTCCATTTGACTTTGGATACCGTGGTGAAGAGTAGACGTGTTCGAAGTTCCACTCATCTGCAAATTTTTTGAAGTCTTCCGACATGTATTGTGGACCACCATCAGACATAAAATGTAAGGGATTCCATGTCGCGCAAATATGCTTTTAGTATTAATATTGTGTTATAACTAGAACTATTATTTAATCTCTCTATTTCAATAAACTTAGAATAATAATCAATTACTAAAAGATACCTGACTCCTTTGATTTCAAAAATATCACTCCCAACTTTGTACCATGGGATAGCCGGTATTTCATGACATTTGAGTGGTTCGGCTCTTTGTGAATTTGCGTATTTATTGCAAACATCACATGTTTCTACCAATTGTCGTATTTCATTTTTCATGGAGGGCCAAAATACTGATTCCTCTGCTAATTTTATACATTTTTCTGCTCCCAGGTGACTGTAGTGGATTCTCTCTAGTATTTCTGGTCTTAAACTCTCAGGAACTAAAATACTCTGCCCCTTATATATTATATTATCGATTATTACCAATTCGCTTCTATACTTACAGTACTTCTTTATCTTATTGCTTAATTTGTTGCTGTTATTTGGCCATCCTTCCTGAATAACTGTGCTTAATTCTTGCAGCTCTTTATCGTTCAATGTTTTTAGTTTAATTTCATTTAGTTTTTTATCAGTTACATTAATTTGGGCTGTGATTGCACAAACATGAGCTTTTAATTCTTCATCCCAATTATCGAAATCATCCTTGATGTATCCTCTCGAAAGGGTATCCGCAATTATTAAGTCTTTGCCTCTTTTATAAGTAACGGCAAAATCATATTTTTGCAGTTGCATAAGCATTCTCTGTAGACGTGCGGGACACTTATTTAATGGTTTATTGAAGATGCTGAGTAAGGGTTTGTGGTCGGTCTCCACAGTGAAATGTTTCCCGTACACAAAATCATGAAATTTACTAACCCCAAAGCATATTGCTAGCAACTCCTTCTCAATTTGTGCATAATTAATTTGTGCTTCTGTTAGTGCTCTCGAAGCATAACCGCAAGGGATATTTGATTGAAGGATTACGGCTCCTAACCCATATTGCGAGCTATCGGCTGATATTACTGTCGGTTTGTTAACATCATAAAATTGTAGGGCAGGGCTTTCACTTAACTTTGTTTTGATTTCCTTTAATTTGTTCTCATGATTTACGTCCCATATAAATTCTGTATCATTCTTCAACAAATCCCTGAGAATTTTTGTATCTGTTGAAAAATGTTTAATGTGACTGCTTAAGTAATTTAACATGCCTAACAATCTCTGCAGGTCTTTCTTACATGTTGGAGTGGGTAATTCTGTAATTGCTTTAATTTTATTTTCGTCCACTGCAACTCCACTTTCATTAATGATTTGGCCCATATATTTTATTTCGGTTTGATTAAATTTACATTTCTTAGCATTGAACTTGACACCATATCTCCTGGCTGCTCTCAATACGTTCTTTAACGCTTCATCGTGCTCTACTTTCGATTTCCCGTACACTAAAATATCATCGATATAAACACTTACGTTTTCAAAATTAAAATTTCCTTGAACCTTTCGTTAAACACTTCGGGTGCTGACTTCAACCCATACGGAAGTCTCAAAATTTATACCTTCCGAAAGGAGTTCCTACCGTGCATAAATTGCTACTTTCTTTTGATAGCGGTATTTGGTAAAATCCGCTAACTGCATCTAGTGTACTGAAAACTTTTGCCCCATTCAATTTAGTCGTGACTTCTTCTAGTGTGGTTAAATGAGAATGTTCCCTCAGGATGGCATTATTTAGGTGTTTTGGATCTAGGCATATTCTTAATTTCCCATCCGGTTTTCTCACAATTACCAAAGGGTTCACCCATTCTGACGGACCTTCTACTTTCTCAATTATTTTATTTTCCATTAACTCCAAAATGGTTTCTTTCAGTGGTTGCATTAGCGCTAACGGTACTTTTCTTATGGGACTAATTATTGGTTTTGCGTTTGGCTTTAATTTAATTTCATAGGGTTTGTCAATACAACCTATGCCTTTGAAGACATCCCCATACTCAAGTACAATATCGTTACAGTGATTTGACTGATTAGTTATTACGTCAACCCTTCTAACTAAATTTAATTGCTTACAAGCCGGTAAGCCCACCAAAGCTTGTGTGTTCGAATTAACAATGAAAAATTGAACATTGTAAAGTGAATTTCTTTTATTACATCTAAGTATGCACGTGCCTATTACTTTAAGATTTTCTCCGGTGTACGATTTTAATTGTGCATCACTTGGCTTAATTATTGACATGGGTATCTTTAACTTTTGAAAATAATGCAATGGCATGATGTTACACATAGCCCCTGTATCTATCTTAAATTTTAAGTATACATGATTTATTTGAATAACAGTTTCCCATGAATGTTCATTATAATCATTTACATTTTTATTTATTGACCCAACAAACAAAGTTTCATCGCTAGTCTCATTACTACTTAATCTAGAATTATTTACAACATAATTTACCTTTTGATTCCGACACATGTGTGCAAAGTGATTTCGCATGTTGCATGTGCTGCAGGACTTCCCATAGGCTGGACAATTATTAATGGCATGGCTTCTTCCACATCTTGTGCAATTCTTGATAAAATTTCTTTCTCTGGAGGCTGACTTGTTGTTCCCTCTTGAATTTCGGTTGTATTTATGTTGTTTACTGCTCTGCCATGTCAAACCCCTGTGGCTACTTCTTGCGCTGCTTCTCTGGTTACTTGAACTTGTAACGCTGTTATTTATAACTCTGTGAACCTCCTGTGAATTGGCGTCACCATTTTCCATATTTTCGCATTGTTTATTAGACTCGATGTACACCGAACATACTTTAATTGCTTCTTCCAATGTTATTTCATCCTTTTGTAACAAAGTTTTCCGTAGTTCTGGGGTATTGATTCCACACGTTATCATTGTTTTTACTAGACTGTCATTTAAGTCCCCAAAACTGCATTTATTAGCCTGGTTTTTAAGATACGTTATAAATTGGTTTAAAGGTTGATTGTTTTGTTTCGCAGAAAAGAACTTGTATCTTTCAAACGACAAGTTTTCTTTCGGTAGAAAGTGTTCATCGAATTTTTTAATTAGTGGCTCTAATTTATTTTGTTCTTCTGCACTAAATTTAAACGTCGTGTAGATTTTAAACGATTCCGGGCCTATATAGTGCAGAAATTGCGCCACTTGAATAGCTTCGTCCTTTTTATTGATTTCGGTTGCCACGAGGTAATTTCGGAACATCGCCTTCCATCTTCTCCATTCTTCATTTATATTGTCTTCTAGTTTCAATTGTGGAATCGTCGCACTCATTTTTAATTGTTTTTACTGATATTTTCTTTATTCCTCACTTTTAATAATAATATAATTTCTTTGACATACCAGGTACTACCACCGACTGCACCATGTTGTATATGTTTATTATCTCTCCTGTATTACATGTTGCTACTACAACGGTTCTACAGCAAGTGCCTCGTTGGAGTAAGTAGTGCTGCCAACACTATATTCTATTTGGTATATTCGAAATTATCTTATTATAATAAAAAAAATTTTTTATACTTTTAAAACAACTTAAAATCAAAAATTTTCATTTGGTCATATTTCGGAGGGGTGAGATAGAAATTTTAATTTTTGAAATTACTAATTATTATTTTTTTTTATTTTTTATCGTTTTTTAGCAAAAATATTTTATCTGCCATCTACACGTTTGCTTCAACTACTTACAGAACAGTGGAGGTACGTGATATAAACAATGAACTATTGGTAGCCTTAAAATACAAAATTGATAAGCTAAGCGATAAAGGTGTGTTATATGTCGATGAAATGTCTCTAAAGAAGTTTCTTTGGTATTCTAGTAAAAATAATATTGTGATCTACAGGTACAGAAGTGCATCTTTATTTACGATTACAACACCATTATTTTCTTGCTACTTATTAAATGATTTAGATTCTTTATGATAAAACAAGACCCGAGATTTTGCTGGGAGTAAATTAATCTCAATTTCTTTTCCCTTTTCAGAAATAACGACGGTGACAATAATAATTAACCTGAATTAAAAAAAAACAAACATATTACTATGATGCAAAATTCGGTAGACTTGCTTTTTCTAAACGTCTTTTTCTCACCACAACGAATATTGAGAAATAAATACTGGTTATTTACAAAGGGGCACTAACAAAAAACATTGTTTGTTACACGTCCCTAAAAAGATTTTTGGACTCATCTGCTATTCCAGACTCGCCTCGTCTGTAAACGGCAGCGATTCGTCTGAAAATCGTACTTTTCAGGAACTTGTAACAAAAATGAGTGTTATGTAGTGTATGTTATGTAGTATAAAAATAGTTCTGTATATAAATTGTACTTGTATAATGAATGTATAAGCTTCTTCTGTAAATAAAGCAGTCCATACTAGATAGTGATTGATTCAAGACATATAATATGGCGCAGTCAAATAAAGAATAAAAGAAAAAGAAAGATGGATTCGAAAAGTATAAAACCACTGTCATTAGAAGGAAACGTAGCGGAAAATTGGAAGTCATGGATTCAAAGATTTGAAATTTATTCGACAGCAAGCGAATTAGATGCAAAACCAGAAAAGACACAGTGTGCGCAGCTCCTACATTGTTTGGGTGAGGAATGCATTAATATCTTCAACACCTTTACGTTCAAGGATAATGAAAACAACGATATATTAATATTAAAACAAAAATTTGAGTCCTATTTTACACCGAAGAAAAACTTAACGTACGAACGCTACAAATTTTTACACTTCGTCAAATACAAGGACAAAAAGTTGAACAATTCGTGACGATTTTAAAACCAAGCAAGTCAATGTGAATTTGGAAATGAAGATTTAAAGACAATTTAATAAAAACAATGCTAATAATCGGCATAAATGATGGATCATTACGCGAGAAATTACTTCAAAACGAAGATAAGAAGCTAGACAAAGTCGTTGAATGTTGCGTCGTAACGGAAAATTCCAGGCAAAATTTGAAATATATGCAAGACAAAGAAATGACGTCATCAACAAACCTGTCCAGTGTTGCAAACAAAGAACAGGTAGAAACGGTCACACGATCCCGAGGACGCTCATATGAAAAGAATTTCCGCCCCCAGACCCCGCATCGGTCAACATCAAGGTCATACAGAAGCCAACAAAGAAAATGTTATAAATGTGGTAGAAATCATCCCAGACGATCCTGTCCAGCTTATGGAAAAATATGTTCCGTATGCAACAAAACCAATCACTTTTCAACCAACTGCAAATTTCGGAACAATAGGGTTAATGAAGTTCTGAGAAATGAAGAAACTGAGGAAGAAACAGAATACTTATCAATTAATTCTGTAAGTACCGACAAAATTAATTATTGCATAGTCAAATTGCCCATAAATAAAAAAGTTAACAATAATGTAAAATTTAAAATTGATACTGGGGCAAGTGTAAATATAATTTCGTTAAGCAGATTAATTGAATGTGAAATTAACAAAAATAAAATAGAAAAGTGTATGGATACACTATTAACATACACAGGTCAAAAAATCCCAATAGCAGGTAAATTATATTTAGATTTAAGATTTGCGAATCGACTTGTTAGGAAAGTAGAATTTTATGTAGCCGAAGCTAAACACGAATCATTATTAGGGTTAAATACTAGCATAGAGTTAGGTATAGTTAAAATGCACAATGCCGTTCAATTTAAAACTGTAGATGCCATAAGTACAGAA
Source organism: Abscondita cerata (assembly GCA_030710515.1). Lineage (NCBI taxonomy): Eukaryota > Metazoa > Arthropoda > Insecta > Coleoptera > Lampyridae > Abscondita > Abscondita cerata. The sequence continues at coordinate 403,561 of JALBCR010004276.1, forward strand.
ACAAATAACCCCTATAAAAATTTAATCGAAGAGTTTGATAACATATTTAAAGGTATAGGTAAAATTGGAAAACCTTACCACATAGAATTAAAAGAAAACGCGGTACCTGTTATTAATCCAATTAGAAATGTGCCATTTGCCGTACAAAAAATTTAAATTTTACCTTGACGAGTTACAAAAATGAATATAATTGATCGAGTTGAAGGTAATTCGAATGGCTCAACTCTTATGTATTAGTTAAAAAAATCTGACAAATCATTAAGAATATGTTTAGATCCTAAGTACTTAAATGAAGCGATAAAACAGTAAAATTTAAACTTCCCACTATAGATGAAATATCAACCAATTTAAACGGTTCTATAATTTTTTCAAAATTAGATGCGACTAGTGGGTTTTGGAACATTGAATTAGATAAAAGTTCTAGTAATTTATGTACATTTGGGACACCCTTTGGCAAGTACAAATTTTTAAGAATGCCATTTGGAATTAAAATTGCATCGGAAGTGTTCCAAGAATATTTTAAAGAAATTTTTGCCATACCAGGCGTAGAAATATATATTGATGATATCCTAGTTCACGGAAAAACAAAACAAGAGCACGATAATCGATTGAGGCAAGTTTTGAAATTGCTCAAAAGAACAACATTAAATTTAATTTAAATAAATGTAGGTTAGGATTAAGTGAAATCAAATATTTAGGTTTTAAATTTTCAAAAGAAGGAATTTCAGTCGATGAAGAGAAAGTAGAAGCTATAAAAACATGCCGATACCAAAAGACAAGAAAGATGTACAACGATTTCTTGGCATGATTACATATGTTGGTAGGTTTGTTAAAAATTTATCCGAACAAACACAACCTTTGCGAGACTTAATTAAAAAGACAACTTCTTTAAGTGGGAGTGCATACATAATGAAGCATTCAATAAAATTAAAAACATCATTGCAAAAGAATCAATTTTAAAATATTTTAATCCTCAAAACCGGTAACAATTTCTGTAGATTCATCAAATTTTGGAATAGGTGCGGTATTATTACAAGAAAATCAGCCTTGTGCATATGCATCCAGGTCTATGACCGACACTCAAAAAGATACGCTCAAATAGAAAAAGAATTGTTAGCAATTTGCTTTGGGGTAAATAAATTTTATCAGTACATTTATGGTACAAAAGTAACCGTAGAGACAGACCATAAACCTTTAATTTCCATTTTAAAAACCTCTTAATTCATGCCCCGCACGATTACAACGAATGTTACTATCACTACAAAATTCGACATAAATTTAATTTTTAAACCCGGAAAACAGTTAATTTTGGCAGACACCTTATCTAGGCTAAATTTAAATAGATTATATAATGATGACTTGCAACTAGAAGCTCATGTCTGTTTAATAGAAAAAATGTCAGTATTTCAGACTCAAAAATTGAAAGATTAATAGATGCCACAAACAATGATGAAAGTTTAAAAATTATCAAAAATTATATTCATAATGGATGGCCTAAATCATCAAGTAAAGTTGCAACACAGTTAAAACCCTTCATGAAAATAAAATCAGATATAACCGAGGACACTAGAGGACTAATTTATATGGGTCAAAGAATGGTTATACCAAAATCTTGGCAAAATAAAATTCTAGATGATATTCATGTAGGTCACTTTGGCATAGCAAAATGTATAGCAAAAGCTAAAAATTCTGTATACTGGCCCCACATAAATGAACAAATTGAAAACTTGGTAAGCAGATGCAATATGTGCAATAAATATACAAATTCAAACAGAAAAGAACCATTAAAGTCACACTATATAATACAAGCCCCGTGGCAAAAGATAGGAATTGACATATATGAACTAAATGGCAACTCATATTTAATAGCTGTAGATTATTACTCGAAATACCCAGAAATCAGTAATTTACATAACAATTTAACAAGTAACAACATAATAAATAAATTAAAAGCTATCTTTGCGAGACACGGAATACCAAAAATAGTAATATCAGATAGCGGTAGACAGTTTGTCAGTACCGAATTTAAAAATTTGCGGATGAATGGAATTTTAAATCAATAACTTCCTCTCCATATCATCAGCAATCAAATGGTCAAATCGAGAGGACCATTCAAACAGTCAAAAATTAATCAAAAAGTCTAGTGAAAATCATGAAGACATTCATTTGGCTATGTTATCATTTAGAAATACCCCGTTTATAACAGTATGTATACTCCTGCTCAAATATTAATGAGCAGATATTTACGAGATAACTTACCTTTAGATGATAATAAATTAGAATCAATCTTGGTTGATAAAAGTATATTAAAACACAAAATAAATAATTCTCAACAAAAAAGCGAAATAAATTATAATAAAAAAGTTAGATTTAGGGATGAATTAAAAAATAATGACACAATATGGTATCAAAACAAACCGAAAGATATATGGCATAAAGGCAAACTAATGGAACAAATTAGAGATAGAACGTATCAAATTCAAAGAGAAGATGGTAGTTATGTAGTTAGGAATAAACATTATTTAAGAAAATCGAACTGTAATGATTTTCACATTACAACTGGTTCAAGCTATGTAGCTTCACAAGTGTTAGATGACACAAAAGATTCAAATGAAGACATTCCTTCAACCAGTAAGGAAGGTGAAACTCAGCAATACCAAACTGTAAATAACTCTGTAGAAAATAGTAATGTTCATGAGAATTCTGTAAGTAGTAGAAGCTGTACTGGAAGGGTAATCAAGAAACCTTCAAAGTTAAACGACTTTGTAATTTATTAAAGGAAGGGAGATGTTATGTAGTATAAAAATAGTTCTGTATATAAATTGTACTTGTATAATGAATGTATAGCTTCTTCTGTAAATAAAGCAGTCCATACTAGATAGTGATTGATTCAAGACATATAATAGTGTACAATATTATGTAGGATTAATAGAGAGCGCTTAAGTTAGGCATTATAAGCGCACTCCGGGGTAAGGAAAGCGCGTGGTACAGTGCAGTTCGTTGTAGATCCCCAAAGATGTAAAGTTGTGTAGCAATAATGTAAATAAATGTACCAGCACAGATAAATACTGTTTTTATTAATAAACCAGAAAGACACAACAATGAGAATTTTCGGAATATAGGTTTCAAACGAATCAAATGGGAACCCTACCCTACTTAATATGTAGCCTTGACAATAATTCACTAAAGTCTGTATACTATTGGCGCGGAGTAATAAATCATAATTGCTTGAAATAATTCTTTATTTTCTTGTGAAAGCGGTACTTCGACGGTTAAGTAAAACCAATAAATTCTAACCAAAATACGATCATTGTGCCGCTCTTGCAGCACATCGACCCATCTAGGGTCTGAGAACAATAGTTTATCTGTGCAAACACGTTGCCATCAGCCCAGGTACTGACGAACGAGAATCATAGCCGTAGATGTGGGTATTATACCAAGATACAAAAATAATGGTATATAATACGTAAGAAGTAAAATTTGTAATGTGATCTACTACAAAAAAAAAATAACATATAACCACATAATAATTCATATCAAGGTAGAGTTTACTATTATAACTCTCATATTTACCTACTACAAATATGATTTTCCAAACATATCAGGTACCTACGCCACTGCAATACGGGAGATTCGATAATTCTGACAGGTTTATTACTCTGCGCCAATAGTATACTGACCTATAGTACATATATATGTTAATACTTATACATGGGTTTGTCAATAACAGGGAACTTCTATGTTCAAAGGAGCGTGAAGTACTTTCTTGCTGCGGTCTTTTAATCGAGAGACACTGCTCGAAAAGTATTGCTTGAACATAATTCATCCAACATAAGGGGACAGTATAAGCCAACATATTTTCATTTACAAAACTTCTTATAAAAAGCACTACTAATAAAAAATATTACTGGAGTCACTTCAGAATCGGATCAAAATCATGAAGAAACTTTTGATTAAAACTTCAATTTGACTACAAAATTATGATTCTACCTTACCTCAAAAGTCATATTTATCCAGAAAATCTTACAATGTTCTCCCTAATTTGTCATTTGTTGAAACAATATTTTTTTTAGAAATATGGCTCTTTCCTAAAGCAGCATTATGGGCAAGAGTTTGTTGGAAAAAAAAATTTAGCTAAATTTAAGTGCAGATTTGCAAAATTCGTATGTTTGAAGTCAGCAGCTTTGCCTGACCACCTCTTCGCAGATCTACTTCTGAAAGAATTAAATGAAAATCAATTTTCAAATAACTTTCATTGCAACGATCTATTACAGTAAAATATCTCAAATATACAAAGCCGCAAACCTTCAACATTTAAACATGCAAAATTTGCCTTTCAACGAGCATTTCAAAATTAATAAAAAAAAAAGAACCATATTTTACGAAAGCGATAGTCTTTTCATACCTACTAGATGAGCAAGCATGCTACGCACGCGTATAAAGGAGGAAGAAATTGACACTTCTTAGTAAGCATATGAGTTGAGAGTCCTTCTTTATCAACAAGAAGCAATAACTTTGTGACTATATGTAACAGAGGACTGTGAGCAATAACATAGGTGATATGACAATAACTACTAGTATACCTGCAAACTAGTTTAGTAGACTTTAAGGTCTAGAGATTTGCTCATCGAACATGTTTTAATTAATTTTTGTGACACAATATAAAGCTATTGTTATTTAAGTACGTTAGTTAGCACAGTGATATTAGTGTGCAAGACTTTTTATTTAGACAAAAGTGAATTTTGTGATTAAAGTGTTTCTTCAATGACTTTCCTGCTGGTAATATTCAATTATATTTTCATTAGCAAGTAAAATATTCAGAGCATAAAGTTTTTCTCAAGCATCTCCAAAGACATTACTTCCACTTTTCCGCTGAAGAAGACTGATTAAAAACTCTACGTTTTTAAACAAAACTATGTAACTTTTCGCTTCAGAGGAGACCTCAACCTTCAACTGATGATATTGGCCTTGGATTTTTGGCGCTTCCTTTACGCTCCTAAAGAAAAGAGACAGTGGTGAAAGTTCGTCCGATTGCGGTTGAGTTGCACTATTCGAACCCAATTTCCAAAAGATTGCCTACCACTTTGCAGGAGAAAAAGTCTCCTTTTTTTCTCACTCAGCTTTGGTCTTGGCACCAAGCTTAGGCTGTGAAGCTTGTATGCAGTGGTCGTTCATCACTAACCCCAGAGGGCATGGTTGAGGTTTTATTGAAAATCTGACTTCAAAACATTAATGAGGCTGAGACATAATATAATCAAGCAAAATCAGAAATTTTTGGGCACGCGGCAATGTTATTCACAACCAGGCAATCTTCTGGAAAACACCGAACATTATAGGCTTGACACTAGCTCAGGAGACATGCAGGGTCCATAGCAACAAATTAATTAACACTAAATGTTTGGTATCTTGATAGATGGTACATTGTCGACCACCCAGACTCAAAGTAGAAAGATTTTCAAAGTTGTTGTTTATGTCTGCTATTGTGATCTCCACAAGGTCTTAATCGGAAAATCTGATTTTCTTTTGCAAAACAAGTGATGAAGCGGTGCAAAACTTTCAGGCACCAAACCTAAAGACCACATGGGTAATGGACAAGTAATCTGAACTTTTTAGGATCTTCTGTCTTTGAAGAAAGACTGGAGGATTTTACAAAACAAACATTATACAAAACTTGTCCTGCTAATTGATCCGGTGGAAAGAGATAGAACTATGGATATGCTTTACTCAGAAATTGTTTTCTGATCCCTAAACTGTCATATTTCTTACGCACCACATCATTATGAAACTAACTGCTAACATACAACAATGGACCTGGAAACTCAAAAGGCGTTGAAAGAGATCATGAACATTCAACTAAATGTCAACCAATGCGTTCAAGCTAGTTTTACCTGTAAAATCATGGTAGTCTGGGTATGCAGAAAATCGAAGATAACAGCCTCCCGGCTTTCTTGGCATCTTCCTACTGGAGTAAAAATCTCGTGTCTATAATGATTGATACAAAGGACTACGAGATTAATCTGCCACTTTTTGCACAGAAGCCTCGGAAGTTAGGAATCACTTGAATCCTAACATTATGCCTCTGAATGTGCTAACTCTAATTTAATTGAGACCAGTGTTATTTAAAAAACCATTAATGACATGATTTTAGAATCACCATCTGACGAATTGCGTCTCAAATTTCTTCAAAATAAACTCTCCGGTGCGTGGATCAATGCCATTCCCAACCCCAACCTAGGGACACTTCTTAACGACAAAACATTTAGAATCTGCACAGGGATACGTTCTCGACGCTCCAACTGTAATGGGCTGACCTCCTACTGCCATTGACAGGTGAAGCTGTTAGCACCTGGCAGACATGAACTGAGCTGCAAGAAAAACTGCAGGAAGATCTTCTCGGCATGCTGAATTGAATAAAATCATTCAACAGTCTCTTGCTTCTATACACATACCTTCGAAAGACTGGAACCTGGGAACTTTTCAGAGAAGATGGAAAAAGACCAGGACGGAATGACTATGATCCGTAGACAAAGGGAGATATTTGGTTTGGGGATGCAACTTGCGTAGACACTTTTGCAAAAGCAACATTCCTTCAGGGATTTTATTCCTGGCTACGCTTCCGAATTAGCAGTGAAAAAAAGCACCGTAAATACCCAACAACAAAAACAATCTACAATTTTATAGCTTTTTTTTGTGGAGACCACTGGGACCTTAGTCGGACGAGAGACAGTGGAACTCATTGAAACCATTGGCTCACAACTTATCAAGACTTCAGGTGATAAAAAGGCGAGATTATACCTAATTCAACGAATATCACTCGCAATTCAACGTTGAAACGCAACCAAGTATTCGTGACACCTTTCATCATCTCAAAAACTAGACAAATTTTTTATTTATAATTTAAGGATAAATCGTAATACATTTTAAGGATGTAAATATAATTTTTCGATCATTAGATAATGGTTGGAGTTGGAGTAAAATTATTGTTTAAGGATTCTTTGAAATTAATGTTTAATTTCAAATCGCCTTTAAACGTTAAAAAGGATTTAGAAAAGTTTCAAACATGGATCGAAGCTTATAAGTTATTCACTCTATTACATAAAATGGTTGGAGTAGAACTAGTGTGTAGATTGTAAAATCAATAGCTTGACTACAACATCGTTTTCCAAACCCAAAAAGGATTTAGAAAGGTTTCAAACATGGATCGAAGCCGAAAAGTTTATCAAATACACTTTGATACAAATATGTTTCAGTGTTGGTGCAAAACGATTACATATAAATGTCAATAGATATACTGATATTCCATAGTAGGTAATGTATATGAACCATCTTGCCATATAAGAAATAATTATAATGCATCTATTATTATTGTTAATATTGTAATTTGTATTTAAATAGATATCCCTTAAATAACAGACTACAAAGATAAATTAAGTTTTAACAATTATCTAAAGTTTTGGTCCCTCATATTAGATTAAGGCTTAACCTAAAGTCGAGACAAAATCTTTCTAATCAGAAAAGTCTTTTTGGATCAAACTAATGTAACTTATTCTGTGGGATAGGTGACAAAGTAAATAATCAATTCAAAGTATTAAAGATCATGTCTTCCAAATGCCCTCCTTCGACTTCAATGCATTTTCTGAATTCAAGCTCAAAATGTATCCTCACACAGAAAGCAAATCATTTCGAATCTGCTCCTTAGCTCTAGGAATTGTTGCAGGGAACTGTTATTTACTTTAGTCATAAACTCCCAGAATAAGCTACATATTAGTCGATTAAAAGTTAATTACTTTGATTAGAAAGTTTTTATACTCCATATTTATTCCTGCAATTTTATTTCGAATTTGCTACTCAGCTCAGAATTGTTGTGGAATTGTTATTTACTTTAGTCATAAATACAGAATAAGCTACATATTAGTCCGATTAAAAGTTAATTTAGTTGCTGATTAGAAAGTTTTTATTCGAGTTTTAAATTGTATAGTCTAATCTGGGGAACCCTGTATAAAGAGCAAATAAAAAACTAACATTTCAAATGGTTCCCCGGATTAATTCACCTCCCAACACCACAGAGAGCGCTTTACTGTTTGCCCCATTATTAAACACGGTTGTTGTGCGTCTATCAAAGTGGGTATTCAAAAAATTGAAATTGACTTGCCAAATCTAAGGCTTTTAAATTCTGGACAGTTATTGCTGTAAAAATATTTCTTCTGTATACTAATTAAAAATATGGATATATAAATGTCCAGTATAAAACTAGTTTTATAGGGCGTCTCTATGAATACAAAGATGGCACTGCTAACCTTAAGCGTGTCATTTTAATTTCAGTCTGCTCTTAACTGCAACAGTATTTTGTGATTTCATCCGCCATAGTTTTTGTTAGAAAAGTTTAATGTAATTGCGTTACATTTTTTATTTTGTAACCGTTGAAATCGTGTGTTGAAAACCATTTGTTTTATGTAAGTTCATGTCAATTGTGCACCTTCATTACACGGCATTTATCTTTGATGTGTCATTACACATTAAAGTGAACACTACACTCATACAAAATTATACCTTAATGTAATATTTAAATAAATTTCAGGTGAAGCTGGGGCTCTGGACTTCCACGTCAAGTGGTTCTTAAAGTTGCTGCTTGCCGGGCATGGATGAAAGTACTGGGCAGTAAGTAAAACTTTAATTATCTATGTTGAAAAAAAACGTAAAAAAATTTAAGAAAGTTTAATAGTCACTCGCTAGAGCGTGAAGTTTTTCGCCGAAAATTGTTTTAAGTCACGTCAATTCAGATAGGTCATCTTAATTTAGTTACATAAAGCATAAATAATAAACGTCGCCAATTTTTCAGGTCTTTCACTGTTAATTTTTTTGTTTAGTACTCGTTGAAATTTTGCCGCTCTTAAATTGATTCTTCCAAAGTTATTGTTGATGTCAAAAGCTTTTAATTCAGTTACTTCTAGTGTTGCTAATAAAATTATTTCAAGCACTTTTTGTTGATTTAACAGAAAAATAATACGCGCATACTCCGCTTGATAACCGCAGTGGGGCAGCACTGCGGGCGTCGTGACGGTCACAGACGTCGCATTAGTTCCCAGTCTAACGTAGCGCGCCCGCATACTTTAATCATTTAGTTTATTGCATCTTAATCAAAAATGGAAATCGTGTTTTAGGTCAAAGTGATTAATTAAAATCAAAAAACGTCTCAAAAACTTTTAGGGTATAATATTTCGTTAATGTCGTCTTAACGAAACTATTTTATAAGATAATTAGAGCAAAATAATGAATGTGGGTTGATTTGACTGTTCGACCGCGAATCTTTTTATTAACTACACGAGAATGCATTTTGAAAAGACCGTCTTTATTTATTTATTTATTAAGGATTATGGGGTAATTTAATTGGTTTCGCTAATTTACTCGTAATTTGCATTTATAATTTTCAAAATTTCGTTTAAAACAGGATATGCAAAATAATCAACTGCAAAATTAAATTCGGCAACGTGTTCCTCAAGCTAGACTGTTATTGAATTGATGTATATAACACAACCAAATTCAATGACAACCTCCTAATACGGAAACCATATACATCATTTATGTATGGAAGTCGTAAAGTCAAGATTAATTTTGTTTCAGATAGTAAAAAAAAACCGAACTGTATGATTGAAAAGTGCATAATTTTTGTTTCGTGTGATATTTTAGACTTAGTGAGTGATTATTTTGTAATTAGTCTAAGTGATAAATGACCTGCTCAATCCTGATCTTGGAATAATTTAGATAAAACGAAATGCTCCCTAACGATCACTGCGATCATATAATCAGTAAGTCTTAAAAATAAATTCAAGAGCTTCGCGACTTTTGCCTAATAGCTTCATTTAACTTTTCATGTGAGTATCGTTCAACTGCTTTTATGCGACCAACTTGCTTTGTCAAAGATGCGAATTGGCTTTCTATTTGGCGCGTTAATTTAGTACAAAAGCTTGTTCTCTGATCTTCAACTTGTTTTTGCAGAATGCATGCCAATTTACAGATTCGATGTATACCACCGAGAAATCGAATTTACTTACCTTAATGGTTGCCTTTAGCAACTTAACGTCCACAGCCTATTCTGTTTTCGACAGGTTAATTACGTTGTTTACTGTATCAAATCGTTTGGAAGGACTTTTTTGGGGGTTTCTAAGAAAATCCATACTCAGATGCCTTCTTTATTAAAGCTCAGCTTATTATTTTTTGGTTTTCTTTTGATAATTAAATACCGAATTAGTTCTTTTGGAATCAATTCATTTTTTGTGTTAGGTAGCCCAATTAATATGTTTAATGGCGGGGGGGAATATTAGAAAAACCTGTTGATATGGGGAAAAGTTAAATCGATATGAGTGTCACTAATAATCGATTACATTGCAAATTGACCCATACTGTAATGTACTGTCGCGAGATGGATATTTCGGAAAAATTCTATTTGCTATAAAGTAATATGCACCTCATAATCAAAGTAGAACTCATGTACATATATATATATATATATATATATATATATATATATACTATATGCCAACTTTGGTGACTGTAAAGCAGTTACATAGTCGATTCTTCAAAGTTCCGGCAAAGTTGCTAACATTGCGATTGACGTGAACGTTTTCTAATGAGTCGACACTAGGCTCTCGAAAAGCCCAGCGTTTAAATATTTATTGTGATCCTCCAGTAGGGCATATAGTCGACAGCGCGCGTTTGTACATTGAGTGAACTTATACTCGAGTCTGTCACTCCCGATGAGTCCCAGTAAAAGGACGAAACAGCTGTCGGGTGATTCTCAGTGTTTGTTTGCTATTGCACAACCTCCTCTTGCATAATTTTACTGCAGGCGATTCGAAATGCTTTTACACCTTGCCAACCGTCAGGTTGGCTATAATTATTGAAGAATCGACTATCGTAACCGCTTTACATTACCTGTCGGCAATATATATATATATATATATCTATACATAGCTATCTATATACACCATAAGCCTTGCTTTTATTCTTTCACGTAAACATGTTTGTAATAAAAAATCTTTGGGGTTTAAACACGTAATCAATATTAACATAATTATGCAAAACAACATTACCAGATACCGATACGTAACGCTATTGGTTACTCAAGGTCCAGCGACACGTTCAAGGTCAAAATCGCATAGAAAACTAACATTGTTATTTGGTTAATTACTTGAAACAGCTGCGTGTTAGCGTGGCGAAACGTTGTAATTAATTAATAATTATTACGTTTTCACCCCAAACATTTTTTATTACAAAATATATATATATATTATATATATATATATATACTATCTAGCGTAAAAAGTTGTGAAATTTTTCTTGTAAACTTTTGTTCAGTTGGGCTTGACTAAGGAGGTACGGCCCTGTGAAGTTTCAATTTAATGTTGTTTTTTTTTATTATTTCATAAATGAGTTAAAGATATAATCTGAAAATTTATATTGTCAAATATGTCATTATGAATTTTACAGTTTAATAATATTTTCAAACAAAAATCTTAAGCAGTGGCGTAGATATCGGGGTAGCTGTGAGGTTGTTATTTAAAAGAATTGTGAATCTTAGAAATTTTGATAACCCTGTACGAATTTTGGAATGTGCAATTTATTACGGACAAAAAAGTGTTCTTTCAATTGTTTTGGTAGTATAATTTTTCGAGAAAATCGTTTTCTTTAATGTTTGTTTTTGGCATTAAAATTACAATGGTGAAGTTGTCATTGAAAAAGAAGTGTAAAACTCAAAATTTTATTTGTTTATTTTATAAATTTATTTTAAAATAAAAATAAATAAATATCAACAATAAAAAAAATAACTTAACAATTAATATTACATTTACATCTTACAAGAGATGCTCAAAATGTTGCCCTTGTGACTCCACACATGGCATGATTTAGAACTTTTATCTTTTTTATCAACATTTATTTTATAACAATGAAATAAAAGTACAACTACGGTCATATTATTTATTTAAACTTTGTATTTTGCTTTTAAATCAAACGAAAACAGACATTAAAAAGAAAACGATTTTGTCGAAAAATATTACATTAACGAAAAAATTGAAAGAACACTTTTTTGTCCGTAATAAAGTGCTTATTCAAAAATTCATACAGGGTGATGGAAATTTCTAAAATTTAAATTTTTTAAACTTTAATAAATTGTGTATCATATTAACGTATTTTACCATATAAATTTTTCAAATTTTTTCTTTAACCTATGTCTGAGATAATAAAAAAAAACCAATTTTAAATTGAAACTTTACAGGGCCGTACCTCCTTAAGTAAGTCCAACTGAACAAAAGTTTATAAGAAAAATTTTCATAACTTTTTATGCTTAGTAGCGTAGTATAGTTTGCGACCTATATTTTTGGACCACCTTGTATACCCGTACATCTAGATGTTTGACGCATGCGCACTACGAATTTTTTGCCGCGCGACTCAAGAGGGCTGCGACATAATGTCGCACTGGAATGTTGTACCACACACTTAGCGGCAAAGTAACCGAAGCGGCGAAAAGTCAGTAACAAGTTACAAATTCTTTGCGGCGCGGCGGTTTATCGTCATTTTGTAACATTAGAACAAATTTGACTGCACACACTACACGACCTGTCGCAGCTATTTTATGTATTTTATATTGAATTTTCAAAGCAACGATGGATGGCTACGTCAATTAATTGGAAGAACTGGTTGGAGTAGTCGTTAAATTCCGCAAATATTTTAGTGCTGTTGTTTACGATTACAGATCAGAGGATGCACTTAAAATCGATTTTTTCTTTTACCAGCAAACTAATATCGGAAATTCTTTGCCGCGCCACCAAAAAATGCGTAGTGCGCGCTTGGAGTAAAGAGTATAACTAACTTGAAATGTTACGTACGAACGTGACTTTTAATAAACGTTAAAAATCACTTTCGACTGCCGCAAGTAGCTGAAAATTAAAACATCTTTTCGCCAGAACTTCACATCGTGTAAAAGAGTATCGAAAGTGTGCGACAACGTAAACATTTTGCTCGAAAAATAAAATAAACATCTAGCAGCGTCGCAAATTAAGGATTTTGATTTAAAAAAAATGAAAAAAAGCGATACATTGTAGGAAAAATATCTAACTGGTAAGCTTTAGGTAAGCGTAACAATCAGAGTAATCTAGTAAAAACATACTTTGGAGGGTTTCAGAAGAAGAAAACCTAAGTGACCGCAACAATATATTCTAGGAAATAGAGAAGAACAAAAGAACAAAACACTAGGAAAGAATAACCAATGATAGGTATTGAAAAATGAAGCAAAAGATACCGAAACAGATTATGAAGAAGCAAAACCTAGCAAAAACGTTATAAAAAAGCTAGCCGAAAAAATGTGACAAACACCTCAGAAAATTAAAGCAAGAAAAGAAGAAAATGTAATGATGGACAGACAGAAATAAAAACGGCAAGAATAGAATGTTTTAAAAGCAGAAAGTTGTAAAACAAGATAACCCAACAGAAAAAAAAACTTAAAGAAACAATAGAAGAATATAAAACTAAAAAAAACTAAATCAATATAGACAAAAACAAAAAGAGATTATGGAACACGCTATGTGAAGATCTGGATAACGAAGGTTTCAAAATTGCTGTAGAAAAGTAAACACAACATCAAGAATAAAAATTAGTAAAGAAGAAATGGTGAAACAAATGAAGAGCTCTTTCCTAAACATCGAGACCAAATGAAAACAACAATAAACAGAAACATGAAGAACAACGTTTTAATAAACGAAAATGAAGTAGCACTGACGGCAAAACAAAGAAAACTCTTGGACATGTAACTTACCTCCAGAAATGATAAATAAATATGCACAAAAACATTCAAATGTAATAACCGACACAGCAAACCATTATATTCAGAAAGAGGAATTTCCGGAAATGTGGAAGAGTGCAAAGCTCATAGTAATCGAAAGACCTAAAACCGAAGGAAAAGAAATAAAATACAGACCCATATGCTTACTTGACGTCACGGGAAAACTTGTTGAAAACATAATAAACAATAGGATCACGAGTTAACTAGAATACAAACAAATACTACACTCAAACAATTTCGTACCGTGGCCAAAACTAACATAAGTCAGTACCTACTTAAAAAAACATGCTAATAAACTAAATCCAAAATCAAAGGAATGGAACTCTAAACTGCAGCGTCTATCTGTAACAAAAATCCTTTATATTTTTAGTGTCAGTTCGCTGATGATGATAGCTTAGCTATCGAAACACGTGTATTGTGCAGTTTTTGGTGTTTTTATTTTTTGTTACACATAACTAAATACACCAAGAAATAAACATAACAAGCGGAGTCTTACAAGGATCAGTGCCCGAACTCACGCTCTGGAAACTTTAATGTGACTAAATACTTAGCACTAAACTAGGAGAGAAAACAACAACAGTGGCCTTCGTCGATGACCTAGCAATAGTAGCATGGGGAAAAACAAAAGATGAACTGTAATTAAGAGGGGAAATAGCTGATAGAAACTGATACAAAATATACATAAAACAGAATTAATTGAACAATGGGAAAAGAGATGATTGAAATCAAAAACTTTTGTTAAAGATATCAAAAGCTGGCTAAAAAGAGAGACTTGGACCATTACTTAACCCAAGGACTAACTGGTCATGCAGTATTCTGGATATACCTACCTGAAATGAATTAGAAGATTGGAGATGCTGGAAGAATAAGATATCCTCACACACATTTTTTTTTATTACCCAAAGTAGTAAGGAGGAAGAAATAATAAAAGAAACAGTGACACTCTAGAAAGTAGCAACACAAATGCTAAAAACTGAAAACCACTTTTAAAGAAACCGATATGATAACAAAAGTAATGAAATAGAAAAAGAGACAAGGACATAAGAAAGAACACAACAAGAGAAAGATATAAAAGTTGGGTTAGCTTAGGTTATTTTATTTTAGTTTATTGTGGCTTAGGCTACGTTGGTTTTTTTTTTTTTGGTTGGGTTGGGTTGGGTTAGGTTAGACCGAAAATCACAATAAATTGACTGGAAAATATATCCTATTAGCATTGATACCCAGCGTTACGCAGGCCCATATCGGTCTACTTTTGCTTTTAGTTCCACTCAGAGACGCCAGGGAGGGATGGAAGCCTCTTCATAAAATTTTAGTCATGTAAGCCAATTTTCAGCCCTGGAGGATGCTTCCTTTGGGCGGCTATAAGTAACAAACAGATATACACACAATCACCTATTATAATATAGATAGGCAACATCGGCAATTAAAAAACTGTACATTTTCTGAAAAATAAAGTCCGGAGTCGATTTCCTATCAAGATGCTATATTTCGATAAAAAAAAATTATGTAGTAAGGTAAAGTCATATCATCTGCTACACAATGCACCTAACTTCATGTTTTCTTATGGTACTCTATACATTATTGCAGTTTTGAACTTATTGTCACTTTACACTTTGATAATTAAACTAATGATTTATGTGCTAACATTTTGTCGTAATTCAGAGGTTGTTTTAAATGATTACGCTTTCAACATTCCCGAAGAAACACAGTAAATTACCTACCTTTTCCTGTAAAGTTTAAGCGCCGATAGAGCCAAATGTAGACAATTAAACGTCAAGTAATCAACTTGTCAAGCAAACCAGATTTTAGAAGTCTGAGTAACATCAATGTGGTTTAGTGTACATAGGTGAAACTGGTCCCTCTATAAATAAGTACACGTACTTTGCAAATGACCATTGAGTAGATTTTGATAATTTCGCTTTCATTGTGAAATCTTCTATCTTTTCCAATAGAAAAATCAAGATTATAGAAATCATCAAGCATACCAACAACTTCAATCGTGACCCACGGTTTCGAACTTTGACACTAGTAGAAGCTGCAGCAAAGTTTTTTGTAGTCCAGCATTGTCTACACGTTTTAAGATCATAAAATTACCCACAAAAATTTCCTTTTGAGTATGAATTTCATCATAGAATTTATACTAATTTTCTGGGGCACCATACATAACACTTACATCACAATACAATATTTAAAATGTACCATACGAATAAATAACAATACATTGATCGACTTTCTAACTTGAAATTTTAATTTGAAATTTGTGTTATTCTAAACAACTTGAAAACTAAAGCTTTTTACGAATAGAAATGATAATGTATAGTAATTTAAATTCTTTTTAATTGTCTGTCTCCAACACTATACTGCATCGCCACTAGAATACCCACTATTTGAAAGTCTTTGCAATTACAAACTTTTTGGTTTTTAACGTTTTAAAGTAAGCGATTAATTGAAACCAGACTATTCAAAATTGAATTATATTTACTATTATACTTAGATTTCACCATGTTAAAACTATTTAAGTATTAAACTCACAATAAGAAAAGCTTCTTTTAATAAGTTGATTTTAGATAGAACTTTGGTAGTAGGAGTTGTGTGCTTAACTTAGTTTGAAGCTCCCGCGGCTTTCTATAAGGACGCTTTCTTGTTTCAGTAAAAAAATAGAAACACTGGGAAAAATGACAGCTATGACCCAAGAAGAAATAGTGTCTGCTGTACGTACAGTGGCACAGGGCTTAGAAGCACTCAGATCCGAACACGCAGGTATTCTGCACGGGCTTCACGATGCTCAAGATCCTATTGCATCAGAACGAGCTGGTCTTGTTCAGCAGAGCGCCGACATGATTGAGCTCGGATTAGGAGAAGCGCAGGTAAGTCGACTTGTATGAACTTTTAATTTAGGTCAAAGGAAAGGAACACCAACTGCAGCGTCTATTTAACCAACAGAAAAACACCAAAACTGCACCAAAAACATCATCGCTGATGATAACAGCTTAGCTGTTGAAACACGTGTCCGAGTCAAGTTTTGGTGCAGTTTTGGTGTTTTTCTGTTGGTTTTAATTTAGGGTTTTTTTCATTTTTTTGGGCGAATTAAGTTTAGTACAAGTAATTAAGCGGCGGGTTGTGTACGGTTTATTACTTGAAATACATTATATTACATTGGATACAATATTTACGTGAATGAGAACTGATTGCGAGCGCGATTGCTGACACTAATATGAAATGAACGTGCCATTATGACCCCTTTGAATTCATTTGATAGTTGTGGACAAAGTTGATTGTTCCAAAATGGCTCTTTAGAGAAGCGCATTAATTTCCAATAATACCTAGTATGCACATTTTTTAAAATAGCCGTTTGAAATTTATTTTTGCAATATTTTACATTTTAGTTAATATTGTTATAATGCTTTTCTTCTAAGAATTTATTTTAATAGGTACAGAATAACACACACAATTAATATTACGTTATAATTTATATCAACTCACATAAAGTGACAAGTCACGACTGTCTCCAAAAAACCGCATGAAATCTTTTATAGAAGCCAGTTCTAGAATACAGGGTGTCCCACCGGGAACGCCATCGATAGATTATAGAAAAACTGTACATGGGAATAATTTGAAAATTTGGTAGTATACTAACATTGACGGGGGCAGTTCCCGCTAAAATATTTTCAAGATGGTGACACTTTCGGTTATACCGGAAGTATGTGTCAACTTGCTTATTTTAAATGGAACACCCTATATATTATTCTATTTTTGATTTTGCAAAATTCTAGACACATTTTGTGTATAATGTCCTATACCTAAGTCTAACTGTTTTGGACTAATTTTAAATTTTTTCATGTCAATTTCAGGCCTAAACAAAATTATAAAATTTTCCTATACTAATGCTTTTATTATTTAATTGGAATGGGTTTCTTGTAGCAGGGGACCTATTTTAGTGGGCTATATCGATATTTTGATAATAAATTAATACAGGGCGATCAAAAAAAGGATTAACATTAAATTCAAAAACACGTCAAAAGTCATTTTTTAAATGCAAGCACCATGTTTTATAGTTTTATTTTATTTAGCATCAAAAATAAGGTTGACTTTGTACAAGGTTGTCTATTCAAAAATTCATGGTTTTGAAATATTGACAATTTAACTTTTTTTGTTGCACAAATGCTATTGTATTTCTTTTAATATGAATGGTTATTCCTAGTTGGCCATGATGGCGTTAGAAAACAATCATCTGTCAAGGATATGTCAAACTGTTAAAATTTTCAATAATCATGCCGGGACGCTTAAATTATACAAACGAAGATTACTTAAATTTATTTATTATTTATGGACAATGTGATAAAGTTATATTAAGAACATGTTACAGTTAACTGTACCGACTGTGAGTGTTAAAGTGCATATCGTTACCAAAGCGATAACTTTAAATGATTGAAACACACGTGTGTCGATAAAGCCAGGTGTTCTTTCGTTGCGTGTAATACTGTACAAGTAATTACTTGGCTTTATCGACACGTGTGTTTCAAGCATAATAAGTTATCGCTTTGATAACGATATGCTTTAACACTCGTACAGTCACGTTGTTATTCTTAGTTTGATACACACAGTTTGACATATCCTTGACAGATGATTGTTTTCTAACGCCATCATGGCCAACTAGGAATAACCATTCATATTAAAAGAAATACAATAGCATTTGTGCAACAAAAAAATTAAATTGCCAATATTTCGAAAACCATGAATTTTTGAATAGACAACCTTGTACAAAGTCAACCTTATTTTTGATGCTAAATAAGATAAAATTATAAAACATGGTGCTTGCATTTAAAAAATGACTTTTGACGTGTTTTGAATTTAATTTTAATCCTTTTTTGATCGCCCTGTATTAATTTATTATCAAAATATCGACATAGCCCACCAAAATAGGTCCCCTGCTACAAGAAAACCTATTCCAATTAAATAATAAAGGCATTAGTATAGGAAAATTTTATAATTTTGTTTAGGCCTGAAAACGTCATTTTGACATAAAATTTAAAATAAGTCCAAAACAGTTAGACTTAGGTATAGGACATTATACACAAAATGTGTCTACAAATTTGTGCAAAATTCAAAATAGAATAATATATAGGATGTTCCATTTAAAATAAGCAACTTGACACCTACTTCCGGTATAACCGGAAGTGTCACACTTGAAAATATTTTAACGGTACTATCCCCGTCGATGTTAGTATACTACCAAATTTTCAAATTTTTTCCATGTACAGTTTTTCTATAATCTATCGATGGCGTTCCCGGTGGGACACCCTGTATGTTCACAACTCAAAGAATACGAAAGTTCTGATCATTCTTACTCATTCTCGTAACTCCAGTGGTGTAGGAATATTGTATAGACTTAACAAAAAGTTATATCTATGTTTTGGGCAAAACATAAACGGCTTCTCTGTGTTCAATCATTAACGTTCATGGTCTTTTTATACATGTAACCGTTTACTTATTTACAAAATCGGACAATTTATTTTCTCCATTATAAATACAACTAAAATGTATACTAACGGCCCGTTTTTCAATCATTGGGTTTACTATTATGGTCACAATTGTCTCCTTGGAAATTAACTGAAAGTTAACCTTAACCAGAGATTGAAAAACTACCTCTAAGAAGGCGCTCGTGGTTTTAATTTCAAATTAACTTGGTGGGAAGTAATTGTGGGTAACACCAGTACATATTATTAGTTAAATTTTCACTTTGATAGATGATTTTTTTACTGTTAATCACACAGCTAAACTTAGCAGCGCTTAAAAAGAATCGTTGCTATGGTTTTTAAGTTGTGTCGGTGCATCGGCCATGAGTCATTTAATAACGAAAACTACATACAAATGTTTATTCTAATTTTTATTTTAATGCAGATGTGGGTGTCCGATATGTTCGATACTTTGTTAATACTAGTGATTCATGAACTCTTTATTACTGCTCTTAAAAGTTTTATATGTTACGTCCATATTATTAATTAAAACTGTGTACCTTTATGGCTTTGAGGCAATGTGCCGCATCGCGCGCGCTTTGAGCAACTTCAATAATGAATGCTAAAATTATCACGACAATACCCCGCTGTAATAATTTAATTAGTTAGTATTAATAACAGCCACAGAGTTATTGCATGTTAGTTACATATAAAGCTTTAACGCTGTTAACTAGGAATAAGCTTAAATTACCTCCCATTCCATTATTCAACTGTTTTTATCTAATAGTAAATCTACACGCAAAAAACTTTTTGACGTCAGAATTATGTTTCGATTTATTTTGAAACAAATACTGCTGGCATTGTTTCGACAATTTATACAATAATTTTGGAATTCATTAACCTCCAACTATAAGACGCTTTTTATAGCGCCTGGGTCACAGTATTGGCTTTAGTTCAAATTTCCCAGCTGTACAGAGCGTTTAATATTCATATTCATGATGGAGTTGGTTTTTTTTTACAGTTTTAATGATATTCTCATTCTGCTTAATGAAATTGACCATACAAACCTATATCGTTTGAAAGGTTAATGCAACCGCTAACAAATGACCGTACAATATACAGGGTGTTTCATTTAAAAATTTTGAGGTATTTTTTAATTACAGTTTTGCTTCACCCTGTTTTACAAGAAATACGAGATACCAATCTAACCTATTGTCTAAAAACCTAAGAACATCACAATATTATCCAAATGAAAAAATATTTACTCATTACTAGATTTAAGCAATGGCGGGGTGACAGATTAGAGATAATTTTTTGTACACGATTGGCCATATCTTACAAAATATTCGGTATAACCTAGTAAGAATATATATTTTTGAAAAGCTCTTGAACGTGAGAATTCAAATTTGCAATACAATACAGGGTGTTCCATATAAAAAAATGTAAGTTAATATAGCTACACATTTCTGGAACACCCTATATAGTCAATAATATTTTCAGAATATGTGTTCGTTTATGGTACAACTTTCACCACATTTTGAAAATTCTATCTTCTACCATAACTGCGCAATCATCTGAGACCAGAACTTTGGAACACCCTGTATATTCACTTATGTGCAAATTACGATTAGATAGGTAGCTATGATGAAACTAATGCTGTAGTCCAGTTGGTGCAAAGCTTAATGTGTGAGAGGTCAAGAGTTCGAGTCGTAGGCGATGCTCTATTTTTAATTTTTTTTTATTTATTTATTTCCATGATATAGCCTATCTGTCTATCTCGTGGTGTTTCAGACAATTTTAATTTAAATAATTTTTACTGGTCTAGTTGTATAATATAACTAGAATAAACCCCAAACAATTTTTGGGAAAAATTTGTTAATTTGAATGAATGGTTTTAATCCATTACATTACCAATGTTTTTAAATTAATTAATTAGCTAATTAGAGTGTATTTTAAGTGGCGAAACCATATTTTTTAACCTTCTAAATCGATTTGCCTATCATTTGGTATGTTTTTCAACTTAATCCGACATTTCGTTCTCTACACTCGGCTTTTATATATAAGCCTACGATATTAACAATTATACTGTAAAAATTATAATTATACTTGGATTTTGATTATACTAGAAATAAAATGTTTCATGAACTAGTCTCGTCTAGGTTCTAAAGGCCGACGCGGATTGGCATATCTTCCTAACGTTAGGAAACCACTAGTGTTAGCGAAACGTTAGGAAGAAATTCTAATCAATGATGGCCCTTATACCCGAATCTAGATCACACTAGTTCACCAACAGACCGCGAAAGCCTAAACCAATTTATCAATATATTTAATATTTTTCATTTACTACTTCTTTTGCGCACTCATACTACGTAAGAGTATATTTTTTTCTGGATTACACTCAATATTCTGTAGAAAATGTTAGTTTTTACCATCTCGCTACTTGTCAAGACAATTAAAATTCCATATCACGAACGATACAGGAAGATAGATGATCATAGAGATTGAATTTTAGTTTACTGAACAATATACATACTGTTTTGCTTGGTGCACTCTTTGGTATCATCAGACACTACTACTGTTTATATCTTAAAAAGGCGAAATACAGAATTTGAAACGTGAAGTAAAAGTAGCTTTCTAACTGAATGTAGTATTTTTATTATTACGTTATATGATGTATAGTATCTATGTTATCGGACAACACAGATTTCAGGCCAAACTAGTTTATTCTAGCCCAAAGCAGTTCATCCTAAGTGTGTCAGGATATACTAGTTTAGCCTAGCACAATTTAGGTCTGATCTAAATACTTCAGGGCGAACTATTAAAAATTAAAACTCAATAAATTAGAAGTGATACACTTGCATAACACTATAAAACAGAATCATAACTTCTCATTTTTATTACATGAGCCATGAACTTTTGAAGATAATATCTTGGAAAATATTTTCGGAAATTCAAATAATGAAAATTATATTTTGAATCGAACTGAAACTCTTGTGCTGCCTAGTGTGATACACATAAAACGTGATGTTTTATTTATTTTTACATTACATTTTACACTGACATCTATTAGTGGCACAGTTTTTGATACAGGTGCACCTCACAAAACCTTATCCTGTCCCAGCTGTTCCTAGTAGGATATGAACAGCTTGATTGACATCACTTTCTTGCAGAAATCTTCGAGTACAGACCACCAGAAATGTCATGAAATTAACTAATTAAAACAATGATCATTGAAATATCAACTGATTTGATTCGACAGTAAATTAAAACAATGGTTATTTCCAAATATTTTTTTAAATAATTTGAGAAGAAATGAATAAATTGCATACCTAACCTGCAATGAAGTGTCAGAAGTATTCCATGCTTAGTCCCAATTATGTAGAGGCCATCATTGTTTATTTGGAAAAACAAGGCCAATAACATTTCTCAAATGTCTTCCCTGCCTCTATTTACATCAGGAATCGATACAGTCGATACTTGCTTCTGAAGATTCTCAGCAGCTTTTTGCCTTGCCTTTTGAATATCAGCACCAGTTTTAGAATTTATCATACGTCTGGTCATAGGCTAAATAATAAGTTTCAAGAGTTTCAAGGTCATCTTCATTTTACTATTATTTATTATGTCTAGTGATATAGATGTAGTTGAAACACCGACTCTGGGTTTAATTCCAAACATGGCTTTGTAGGGCTAGTGTTTTATACCCGAATGATAGGCCCTATTTTTCATAAATTATACATACCTTAAGTGTTTTGACTATTTGGTCCATTGATTATCTTTTAGCCAACAGCTAATCATGTTCTCTACGTCTTGATTAGCTCTTTCTACGGAGGCCTGACTTTGACTGTACCGTGGCTTTCCATGCACTAACTTTAGTTCCGACCAAAGACTCGTCATTTCACATACAATACGATTGATATACTCTCTCTTCTATTGTCTGCTGAAAATTATGTGGGGCACCTATTGTCAAAATATGTTGTTCAAATGGTAGGCTAGTTCTTCACCTCTTTTAGATTCCAAGGGACGGAGTAAAATAAATAAACTTGGTGAAGTGGTCTTATTTATTCATATGGTACATTTTAAACATTGTATTGTGACGTAAGTATTATGTATGGTGCTCCAGAAGGTCAGTATAAACCTGTATAGTGTGGTGACGAAATCCTGTGAAATTGTAGATTGGGTCGTCTTGGCAAAGCTTTTGCTTCAAGGTTAAGGAAAACCACTAAAACCTAAACATGCCAGCCCTTACCCACATTTAGTATTCACATGTAATACAAATATTAATTAAGTGTGCAAACATTATAGAAGGTAAATAAGAACATAAAATATAACAGCACAGCCATTGCATGACGACATATAATGGACCGTTCCAAATACCAGACACGTCAATGACGGCAAAAATAGTAGGTTAAAGAAATAACAAACAAAATAATGGAAAAATAGATAATTAGGACAGAAAATACAAAATATTACTTAACTTCAGATGTCCAGCAGATTAATAAGTAAGCCATAATACATATAGCTTGTCCGTTAAATTATGAATGTTTACAAACCCTGCTTTAAATTTGGATTAGAAATCACACCCCATTTAAACGAAATAGAGTTGCATTTGAATGGCCTGTTCTTATGCGATTTACTTTTGACCATCAATGAGATGTTTATTGAAAACGTCAACTCCAGACCATAATTTTTCCACTCTTCAACTTCAGATAAAGCCGTAGTTAAGCAGTCTAGCAAGCATACAGACTTCGAGATTTAAGGCTGTTTAGCTGGAGGGTTTTCAATATTATTTCAAATCGGTAAGTTGTCTTGATATACCGTGATAAATTTAAATTCCCATCAGGTTGTGTTTGAAAATCAACGAAATCTACTTGGCACCTACTGTTCATTTCAGAATGTAAAATTGGCTTAAAGACTAAGCTTTTCTTTTCTTATTCTTTTTATCTTGACATGTTACACACACACATGAATACAGGTTAATCATCTGTTTTGTGATATTACCATATTTTAAAGATGTATCAGCTAATAATCTGTCATGTCTGCCGTACCTGACAGTTATATGAGCTGCATAAGTTCTTCAGCCGGAATATAGTATTTTATGTTCTCTTCACTACGGACAAGTTTGTTCACAGAACCAATGTTTAAAATGCATACCTTTTTAATCGCCTTCGATGAAGTAAAGTCTTCACTTAAGCTTTTTCGGCCTCTTCCACTTGTAGGATAAGATCTAAGTATTTATCCTTTGTTAAAACATTGAAATACGTACATTTTATATTTTCACTTTGAAAAATTTCTTTTGATAAACGCTCTGTCCATTCTAACTGATCAACTTGAACACTAGACGATGGGTCATTCATATTAACAATATAAAATAATACAAGACTTTAAATGACGTTCAGAAATCAAATTAATAATACAGCTTTCCAAATTGCACGCACACAAGTCACAACACAATGCCTCGTAAGTAATGATTGAGTGAAACGAAAGCATGTGACGAGGGAGGAAGGGAGTCACATCTCCGCGTTTACAAGTTACCACGTGTTTGTTTTGTTGGATAATTGCACTGATTCAATCTGCTCGGCCTAGATCAAACTGATTCAGCCGGAAGTATTTAGGCCGTAATAGATGTTCCTAGGCTAAAGAAATATATCCTGACACACTATAAGGAATTGGTAAGGCCTAGGAGAGACTAGTTTGACTTGAAACCGGGGTTGTTCGGTAACATATAGGTTTAATACGTACATTCTACAATGTAAAGTAGTTCATCGTTTTTGTTGTTATTTTTAAATGCAATAACATAAGAAGAATACAAAAAGTTGAAACACTGCGTTACAGTTTGTGTTAAATTTTCTCTTTTCTTTTGTAAATTTAGCCGCTTTTAAAGCAAACCAGAGCGTCTAATTACACGAGTTGTAAATTACTTAAAGAAGTCATCCAGGAGCTTGGAAAGGTTTATTGATTACTATCCACTGTCAGAAATAAATGACATGAACAGAGAGGATGTGTTCAAAATTTATGGCGGCACGTCATGGAATAATATTGCCGTCAGTAGCCCTTAGACGAAGTACAGTTTCCTCGTCGTGCTATGTTATAATTTATACACTTAATCAGAATAGCAATTACTGCACTAATTTTTTGCCAAAGCAGACTAATCTACCATTGCACATAGTTTTGTCAACTCATAAGAGGTTTATACTAATCATTTGGAACAGGTATATTACACTTACGTCAGAATACGGTGATTAGTTTTATTATAATTTATAATGGCTTTATTTAGGGTTGATTGCTACAAACGTGCCTGACATTGATCTAATTTTAATCTTTAATTTTAATATAGACAGTTTAATGTACATCAAAAGCACGCAATATGATAAATCAGTACTAGGTTGAATACTAAAGTTGTAAATTCACATAAATTTGTCGCGTAATCATTTCTTTAAACGCTATTTACTTGGTGATCTATAGGTTATGATGATATTAAGAAATATGATGATTTCAAACAGTAGTGTAGTAATGGACAGCTAACCTCTTACTTTGGGCCGAACTTGAGCATTCAATATATTTTCAGAATTCTGTTCGTTGTTTTACGGGCACTGCCCAGCAGCTTTTCGCACAATTTTTTCTCAATTTTTAATATATTTTTTTATTCTCATGGAAGAGATGTGAAGTAAACGAAAAAAAAGCATTTGTTTTCAATGTGACTACGTCTCGCCTTCTGAAATGAGGGCTCCTTCAGACCCTAGATATGTTCCAATAATAAATTAACATGCGTCTTTATCACATCCCCTTCACGAAAGATAGCCGCATTAAAAACATGCGTTTTTATTTATTTACTCTACACATTTTCCATTAGAATAAATTAAATAATATAAAAAAAACAAGAGGAAAATAACATGACTAATATTCTCACCTTTTTATTGATAATTCTTGTAAAATAATGAATATTTTGGACCTACACATACTTTAAATGTATTTACTGTAGGGGTGCGTCTCACTTCACGACCGCAACACAATATCTAAAAAACCTGCTTCCACGTAACGACTGCGGTCGGTACGATCACTTTTGTCATAATTTTCATGATCGCTAGCAATGGCTTCGAGCAGTGGAGCAGCACAGAATCTTCTGACAATTTTAGAAATTTCAAGAAAGCATGTTTGCTTCATTATTTTTGATTTTCATTTTTTGTCAGTCCACTCTGGTTCGCTTAACTGTGATGGAGTTGAATTAAACGGACGTCTATCCCGTCGACGAGGAAAATTTGATTTGGTCCCTAGTCGTGCGTTTTCATTGGAGAACACAGAATATTTGTAGCATCCTTAAATCTGCCTCTTACACTTTGAAGTAGTTTGATGCTTCATTTTCATTTTTCATATTTTTGTTCATATTCCTTCCTGTCTCATGGTATGTGTTCATTCTATACCTTGCGGCACTTCCTCTTAACGATACGGCTAAATTGGGCACAAACGTAACTCGGAACCAAAAATTGTGCGATTTGTTGCAACACTGATGTCGAAAAACGCAAATTGAAACGGTGTACTTGAAAAAAAAAAGAAAAGTCGCTTCCCAAATGAGATGAAATTCAATTTAGTAGATCACACTTACAGAAAATTAAGCGCATGTGCGTCTCCCTTCTGCGCATTACGCATACGCAGAAGAGAATCGTGTGATTTTAGCGTTTACCGTATTTGTTTTTACGAAATCCAAAAACTCTATTGTATAATGCCCCAGATTTGATTTTTTCCATAAATAATAATAATGTCTTTATTGAAAAAAAAAGAGTACAAAAAACAATACTCGAAACAAAATTAGGGGGAACTGGGTGTGGTTGATACAGTTTTTCTTTTCTATTTTTCCTTCAATTCAATTTTTCGCTTTTCTCGAAATTTTCAACTAAACTTACGAGTTTGGTTCCTAGGATCGCTATGTCTGTGCATCGTCGTCGTCGTCATCATCCGTTGCAGGGTCCTAGTGTAATGGATTAAATTTGACATGTGATTCTTATATCCGAATGTTTCCCTCACTTTTCGATATCTCGAACAGTTTTCAAGATATTCGACTTTAAAGTTCGAATTTCGAAAAAAATTTGTTGTGAATCATATGTATTTTTCGACATTATTAAGATAATCGCTGTAGTATGCAATTGAAATGCCAGCCACCAATCAGGCAGATTTTAATCTAGGATTTAGGTTTTTACTCCACATCTGGTGCGACGGATTCAAACCTAAACGTTGTCCGTCTTATGTAAACACAATATCTCAAGCATGGCTAATCCGCATTTTGCATGAAATTTATTATATAGCAGTTTTTCATAAATGCGGTGAAACCTGGTCATAATTGGAAAAGCCAAAAGTACTCTTTATCTGCTACTCTATTTACATACGGATTTTCAAATATAAATTTTATTGTCTACACCGGTCGCGGCGCACTTTCTATACGTTATTACCCGTTTATAAGTATGGAGGGATTCGAAGACAAATGGCAAACTTGAAGAAAAAATGAATAGATCAACTAATTACATTTTAAACCTCCCTCCTAAGGTGAAAAATATATAAACATTCTGGTTTTCACTAATCAATTTTTCTCAAAAATTTGACACGGTTGCGGAGGCATTTTGCCCATCTTTACTAAACTCAGCTGTACCCTACGATATGAACAAATTTCGAAACCCCTTTAATGCTCTGTTTGCCATTTCTTTAGGTGAAACGCAATTTTGTAAGTTATTTTATTTATATCGTGGCACATAATTCGTTTAGGTATAAACTGTATATGCGTAGAAAATGCACAATGAGAGTGTATTTACGAAGAATGAAACGCTAGATTTCGTGAATGTAATTAATTTTAGTTAGTTTTCACTTCCTGCAAGTGGTTATTCAACTAATCAATTTAGCTGACCGTTCTTATAGTCGAAATATTAATCTCTGTGTTTCCCAATGACCTCGAAAATAATTGTTTGAATATACTCCACTATTTACGCCAAGGTAGTTTTCAGCGAATGAAAATTAATATAATTTGTACCATTGAAAAGTTTCAGATTTCTTTTTGCATCGACGACTTTGCAAAAAATTTATGAGACGAGATATTTGAAGAAAATATTCTTGTAATGTAATATCCTGTAAGACGATACAGTAAAAGTCGAAATTGGATAGTAATCCATTTAATTTCAATGTCGTTCATTAACTATACCCCGCGTTGCTAGCAAGTGCATTGCGTTGTAACACGAGGTAATAATCCACGTAACAGCTGGAAAGCATGACTCATCAAGCGATCAATGAAAGGCCAGACGAACGGACGTTCCGCTCTCTTTCTTTCATCAAACACTTCCTTTCTTTTTTATCGCCATGTTATTTAGATTGAACTCGATTTGAAAATGCGTGCCAAAATTATTATTGATAGGAACGCGAAAGGCGAAACAAACAACTTCTTCAAGCATAGTACGAAATGGAATTTCTTGTGGCTGCTACAAAGTCGTGTTAAATTTTCGCATTGGCGCCAGCTTACATTTTCCAAAGTATTTTAAACAGCGGAGTCGATATTTCTATTCCAATTCTTTGGGATTGATTGCTATAATTTACAAAAGCTTGAAGTTCGCAGTTTCTAAACAAACAGCACTCTACCCTTGACCTCAATTTTCTCTATTATAGAACTAAGTTACTATTTCGGTGTTTCGTTTTATCTAGGATTCTTTCGTTTCAGTGATATTTCATTCACTAAACCACTTTGTTTTATATATAAATAAATTAACTTAAGAGGCGGCAGCTAAACGGATAAACGTTTAAATGATTTGCACAATTTCTTTGACAAAGTCTGGATATTTTAGGATATTGGGTGTGGTTCATTCCCTTGATTGGGCTTTTAAAATCATAACATTAATTTCATATCAAAGCATCCAGTAGTTTTTTAATTTATTACAATTATTCAAATCAGTTTCGATAGAGACTACTGATTATTAAATAAAAACTAATCAAATTATTATGTATTTTAATTGTTGCCACATATAGTAAAACTTCACTATCAAATCATTTTCTATTAGTGCTTTTTATATGTAGTGGTTTTTCAATTGTTTCAATACACTTTTATCGCGAGGGTAGAAAAACGCATAATATCAAATGAAACTTACTAATAACTGACACATTATTATCTACAGGATGTAATAACAATAATGGATCAAAGCGATAAGAAATGGCATGTAAATGTATGAATTTCTTAACTTTAACTTAAAACCTGGCACAGAACTCAAATCGATACTGTAACTAGTCCAGATTTATTTAAATCAAACAGTAGATTTGTCGTAAAGTAAAATATCTGGGAATTATCTATGACTAAGAAAATGAAGTATTATACAGAGCGAGTCAAAATGTATCAATGTATTTAAAAATGTTTTATTAGCTATCTTACGTTAAGGTATAATTAACCGTTTACAATACGTATTAACGTTTAATTACGTCGACTCTCGTTAATTCGAAACTCGAGGGACTCTTAATGTATTACTAATTATCGAATGTTTAAAATATCAAATGGTTCGAAATTTGTGAGAGAAAAATAAAACTTCAATTATTAAGTGTTGATCAATTATTATTTATTATTAACTGCTATTCTATAACAATGACAAAAGTTTAGAGGTGCATTCGTGTATATACATGTATGTATTCATAATGTGAATTAATTAATCTTTCGAAAGAACTCTGTTACACTGGTTTGCTTCAAAGTACATTGCTGCTGCTCAGACTGCTCAAGAGAAAAAGTGCCTGAAATGCTTTTTCATCACTTTCGTTTTGTAGACGGAAGGTTCGTAAGGTATCGAATGAGGATCTTGCTTCCTTAACTGACACATCTGCCAAGGGTTCTGATGTATCGTCCTCATCTTCATTGTTACTTTTTTCATTCGTATCTCTCGCAGATAAAATTTCGCCATCGGTTAGTGAACCTGAGACAGCAACATCTTCATCCACTTGAACAAAGTCAAAAAAAATTAACACCGCTGATGTCAACTAATGGTTCTATTGCTGGTTCTTCATCCATAAGTATTGGAAGATTTTCCTGATCTTCTGATCTTCTTTAAGAAACCGGATTTTTTGAAGCAGTTGAGAATTATTAGGGGTGTTACAGCTCTCCATGCATTGTCAATCAGTAAAATAGCTGTCAGAACCGTGATACTATTTGCAGTTAGCTGCTTGTCGAGAGATTCTAAAACGAGCTTAACCATTTTTTTGCGATAGAACGTCTTAAAATTATGGATGATCCCTTGGTCCAATGGTTGCAATTTGGAAGTTGTATTTGGCGGAAAGAAGTAGAGTTCCACGTTGGACAATGTAGGAGGACTGTTGTGGACAGTGCAATTGTCTAAAAATAGTAAAATTTTCCGCTTTTGTCGTTTCATGTCCCCATTAACTGTTAACGCTTCTTGTTAAAAAGTTCTGTCGTCATCCAAGCTTTTTTGTTAGCACGATAATCAGTAGGAAACGATTTCACTCCTTTGAAACATCGCGGTTTCATTGCTTTTCCTATCACTAAGGGTTTAAGTTTTTCCGATCCGTCCATATTTACTGCAAGTAAAACTGTCAACCTCTCTTTACTATGTTTTCCCCATGACATTTTTCATCTTTAAAAGTAAGCGTCTTGTCCGGTAAACATTTGAAAAATAGGCCAGTTTCATCAGTATTAAAAATGTTTCGGGCATCATAGTTTTCAATCAAGGTCTTCAATTTACCGTGTCAATCGAAGCAAACTGCATCATCAATACTTCCACTTTCCCCACAAACTTTTTTAAACACAACTCCACTCTCTTTTGAAATTTGTGTCACCCTTCACTTACCGCAAGGTTTTTGATGCTTAGAGTAGACGCGAACTCTTTTGCTTTTTCCTTCAACAAGTTTCCGCTAATAGACATCTTTTTTCCTCTACACTGCCTTAGCCAAATGACCAGGCTTTCTTCCAGACGAAGAAATTCACCTTTAGTAGTTCTTTTCCGTACTCCAGCAGTTTGAGCAGCATTAATTTTCTCCTTGTGCTTAATTATGGTTGAGAGAGTACTCAGAGGAATCTTAAATTCTTTTGCAACATCACTTTTCTTCTCACCTTCCTCTACTTTTTCGATTAACTTCTTTTCAGCAATCGTCAAACATTTATACTTTCTAGGGCTCATGATTAACAGAAAATTTTAATCTGTATATCAACGAAAAAGTAACAGTGCATAACTGAATGATAACTAAACAAACCAATTCGTGAGAAGTGTGTGTGTCAAATAGTCAAACTAATAATAACAAAAACAAAGGCTCGTTGATACTCGTTGCAACTTTGAATTGTCGAGTGTTGACGCCGATGAGTTCGAATTAACGCGTCGTTTTGTTAGTATATAGCAGATTTTAAAATCTTAAATTCAAATTACCAAGTTCATAAAATGTATTGATTTAGTTCGAAATATAAAGAGATGTTGTAGGGAACTCGTGATAACTTTGAATTATTGAGAGGTTCGAATTATCGCAGGTTTGAGTTAACGAGAATCGACTAATTTGAATTGCAGAACAATAGTTAAGAGCGAGTTGTTACAGAACTTCTTATTGAGAAAAAATAGGTATGTATTAAATTTTATGTGTGGAGTAAAATTACAATATCATAATTATTTACATTTGTGACTATAATATACAAATGATTGATCGATGGTTTGGTGTTTAAAGTACAATTCCGTTTATTGAAAAGTAGCTGGCTCCGAAGATGATTTCAAAACATTTTAGATATAATGAAAGTCATCCAAAAGATAGATATATCAAAGAGGCAACTAATTTGGAAACACAAATTAGTACGCTTTTAGAGCTTAAAGCATTAATAACTCTTGTTTTACATGCTTTTACATTTTCCATTACTATTATAATTGGATAATAAAATAAAATGTTACTTGTAAGGCTGCATATCTGTATTGACATGCGTATGTAGATAAAAGTAATAATTTAATCTTGATAATACATTAACAAAATTAATAGAAACAAAAACGTCACCTATATGGCGAAACCTTAGCAACTACGGTTACCTTTGGACACGGTTCAATCCCGGAAGACGTTTTGTTTCAATAATGACTCAGGCCGTGGACACCTCAATTCTTACAACAAATTTAATAGTTACACGAATTTAATGTGTTTTCAACTTACATTTGATTTGTATCTGTTTTCATTAAATAAATGGTTGAATAAATGAACGGATGCTGTAGGAAACGTCGCCTGAAAAACAAACAAACACTTCAGGCTGGCGATATAAATGAGGCTAGGAACAGTAAGCAATTGATACAATATTTCTTTAAAAACATAGCAATTTGACTGCACCTTGCAAACAATTTATGGTGATAAAAAGCACAAACTTGTAGAGGAATGCTTGAATTCTCCAATATTCTTACGTAGTCGCACCTCAGGCACATGGTCATTAGGTCCAGGTAAAATTTGTTAAATCCTACTGTAGTCTTTGATAAGTACAAGTTACCCGACTAGGATGTGATTATCACGAAACCAATTGGTTTGTCGTTGCAAAGAGGTTCAGTATTTCGACGACCAGCGCCTCCAAAACTGATGGCGAGAGAATTCTTTAGCCTTGTAAGTGTCACAAATATTCTTAAGTATATCTCCAACTTGAAAGAGAAACGTTCTCATGTCTTTATAAGGTAAAATACAATTTAGAACTAGCTTAGTCTTACAAGATTTAATGTCACTCCCCGAGTCCTACAAAATGGAGACACTGGGAGGTATACATTTTATTGTCTCCTTGCCCAATTTAAAAGCTAAAATGCCAGTAGATAGTAGCATTTCGTGAAGACGTCTTGCGGCACAAATAAATATTTTACCATTATCAGACATCATGAGATGAGGGTTTCCACGTCTAGATATAGCGAAGAAATGCAAACAAGAAGGCAGCCGTTCAAAGTCCTGTGGCCACTTCCAAATAAATGGTGTTGGTAGTAAGATCTTTAAGTAAAATAGGACCCGCAAAATCGACCCCTGTAGAATAAAACTGGTAAACATTGCAGTTAAAACTCGGATTAATTCGAAAACACCCACACTGCTGCGAAAAACTTTGCTAGAGAGGAATCGACCAGAAGCGCTCCAATTCAAGAATTAATAGGGATACACAGTGATTGCTGTACAAAATCATAGGATGACGTATTCCAAACGCAAGAGCAGATTGAAAAGTTTACCACCTAACTCTAATGGTACCATCGGACTGTATTAAAGGACTAGTTGAGCCAACATGCTACGCACGCGTACAGTAGGAAGGGTTAGAATAAATTGACAATGCGATAAGCATATGAGTTGAAGCTGTGCGTTTCAGTAAAAGAACGAAACAACCCGAGTCGAGAACCGTGCGGACGGATGGACACCCACCAGGGCGGCGCCACCTTGACAGATTTTAATATACAGGGTGTAACAAAAATGGAGGTCATAAATTAAACCACATATTCTGGGGCTAAAAATAACTCGATTGAACCTAACTTACCTCAGTACAAATGTGCATGCAAAAAAGTTACAGGGTGTCAAAGTTATAATTTTTGAAAAGTTTTTTGGTAATATTTTCCTTAATATATATTATAATGATATTATTCTATTTTTGAATTTTGCACAAAATTCTAGACACATTTTGTGTATAATGTCCTATACCTAAGTCTAACTGTTTTGGACTTATTTTAAATTTTATGTCAAAATGACGTTTTCAGGCCTAAACAAAATTATAAAATTTTCCTATACTAATGCCTTTATTATTTAAATGGAATAGGTTTCTTTTGTACATGGGACCTATTTAAGTGGGCTATGTCGATATTTTGATAATAAATTAATACAGGGCGATCAAAAAAAAGGATTAAAATTAAATTCAAAATTACGTACAAAAGTCATTTTTTAATGCAAGCACCATGTTTTTTATAATTTTATTTTATTTAGCATCAAAAATAAGGTTGACTTTTTGTACAAGGTTGTCTATTCTAAAATTCATTGTTTTCGAAATATTGGCAATTTAAACTTTTTTTGTTCACAAATGCTATTGTATTTTTTTAATATGAATGGTTATTCCTAGTTGGCCATGATGGCGTTAGAAAACAATCATCTGTCAAGGAAGTGTCACCATCTTGAAAATATTTTAACGAAACTGCCCCCGTCGATGTTAGTATACTACCAAATTTTCAAATTTTTCCCATGTACAGTTTTCCTATAATATATCGATGGCGTTCCTGGTGGGACACCCTGTATAGCATAATGCGGTGTGTTCTAAGGAATGGAGAATAATCTTCTAATAAAATAAATAAATAATTGCTCCAATTTATCAAATCACGTAAAACGACTTGGGCGGCATAACAAATAAAGGTACGACAAACAGTATTAAAAACAATAATTTACGAATTTGGATGTAAGTCAACCTTCCCTCGAATGCCCACAACAAATGAACAAAATTACAATTTTACCGGATGAGCGCAAAAACACGTATCCGAGATAAGAACGATAGCAGTTACAAATTGAACCCTGTAACAGACATAAAAATAACTCTTTCATTGCCACTTTTTAAGCTGAAAATTTTCAGTGCGACGTTTCGTTTTCGAGGAACCATCATCAGGTTTATTTTTTAAAAGTCCTTTCTATTATATTCCTTTTCAATTTGAAGCCGTATGGAATTCTGAAATAAATTAAATATGTTTTCAGCTTTTTTAGATATCATTTAAATTTAATTATGTATTATTCAATAAAATTCTTCATAGTTCGGTACTGAATATTCGAAAAACATAATATGTATGATATTTTTATGCATTTCCGAGTTATTAAAAGAAATGCTTTTCTCATATACATGTTTTTTGAACATTCAGCGCTGAACTATACAGCTTTGCCTTGAATTAATTTAAATGATACTCAAAAAGCATGTTCATATTATCAAATATTTTACAGTTTAAAATGACTTTACATTTAGAAACTACAAGGTTTTTTGGAAAACAACATGAATAGAAAAATATTAGAAAATTAAGTTATCGATAAGACAAAATAATATTTTTTAATTTTCGAACAAGTTGAAAAAATCCGTTCATTTTAAGGTCGAATTACTCCTACCTACCCCTTTCAATTGTTTTAATTGAACGTTCTTAACATCGGTTAATTACATTCGGTACAATTAGAACTTCCACTCAATTTGGTTTTTCTAAGTCGAAATATTAATTAAATTAACTCCACTTTGGCCTATAACTTCTTAAGAGTGCAACTTAGTATAATGGTAAGTTAAGTTAAATTGTCATATTTTAGGGTTCTCAACATGCTCTTGATCTGTGTCGGTTCTTATGCGATACACTCTGTATTATCCTATCACTAAAAAAACAACTAGAACAAAATTAAATTTTTGAGAAAACAGGTGAGTACAGCAACGGAACAAAAATTGTTCTGCCGAATTACACTCGAGGTTTGTATTTTAGCGAGTATATTTGTGTTGTTTAATTTCAAATCTGTTTTCTTTCTTTTCTTCCTTCGGTCTCGGTCAAAAATTAACACGTATTCGCGTTATTAATAATACAAAAGCCAAACCTCTTGTGCAACTATAAGTGAAAAACATATTACCATTAAGTGAAATTTGAGGTTTTAAACTAAAAGGCGGTGTACTTATAGGGAAAATTAAACGTGTGTTACTAAGGAAACCTGCCAATTTGCGAGAAAACGGCGGAGTAGTGGGGGTACCCGTCCGCTAGCGTCATTTGAGGGGACTGCGATTAATAAAGCGCGCTGCTGACGGGTACCCACTACTCTCCGTTTTCTCGCACTCGGTCATTTTCAGACATCTTTGCATGCATTTTTTGCGTGTTAAATATCATTTTATCGAAAAATCGGACGACCACTCGAGTATTCAGACTCAATTGAAGATATTGCTTTAAAAAATTTAAATCGCAATTTTGCATAAACTAATTGCCCGACAATTGCAGGGTTTTGCACACACTAAGTACGTATCATTATCTTCTATTTCCTGAAATGTTTATGCTACATCTCAAAAATTGACGGATCTACAATTTAAAAAAAAACTCAAATATTTCACTTTTTCCGATTTTTCTCCGAAAATTATTATCCGATCAAGTCGAATGGGTGCTCATTTTATTCATCTACAGCTTTTCTTTTTACACTTAACGTTGGTTCATTACTTTTCACTCAAGAAAAAAAGTTGAGAAAAAACACTTTTTTTGCATTTAAATGTTACCGTAAACTGGGGTGGCTTGGGACAGCGGGTGACTTGTGTCAATGTCTCGAAAATTTGTTAAATAAAGCATTTTTGATATTTAGTGTTATGTTTTGGAAGAACACTTTGTGAACCATTTTATATGATCACCGTTTAGGAGAATACTCTGTATTCCCAATATGAAGAACATAGTTTTTAGACCATGATTTGTCATAAACTCATTCGGCTAAACGCTGTTTTCTGTTTGTTGAAAAGTAGTAGGTGTTACAAAGTCACCCCATTGGTGGGGTCAAATTGTAACAAATATTTTTCTGTTAAATGTTGTTTACTTACATTAGTAGCCAAATGATGAAGCTTCATTTGTAATGTATCAGATGTTTTATTTTGATAAAATAGAATTTTGTAATCGTTAACAACTGCTAAATCTGTCACAAAGCCAGTTTACGGTAATTAATAATATAATGACAATTCATTTTCGGTATAAAGTATGATTATAAGATACTTCATACTATTTACAATTACATGGCACAGGCGGTATCCTACTATTATTCTTGTCAAATATATATATATATATATATATATATATATATATATATATATATCTATTTACTGCACTAAAATGGTTGCTAATATTTATTTTTATTAAAGGAATAATATTTGTCGATACAAAAAATATTGTACCAACCTCATGCGAGAAGAATATTCTAGCATTCGCACTATTAAAGCACTTCGTTCACTCGTGCTTTAAATGCACTCATGTGGGAAAAAATTTTTCGGATACACCTTAAAAATCTAGACGTCGTTAAATTACAATTTTTAATAAGTGTAAATCTTGTTTTTGAAGCTGGTTATGTTTGACATTCGTCAAAAATGTCAGAAAGAATTATACTCGGGTCGCGTTTAATTTGTGTATGCCTCATTGGTAATGGTCAATATTCACTAAACTTATATCTTGACTATACAATCTTTTCGTACAGATTTCTTCACCGTTGTATTAAAGTGTTTTTTAACAGATGGCGCTCACACGGTATTTTATTTGATGTATTGTTTAAATTTGTTTGAAATGTATAACTTCATGAATTATTTACTTACCTATTCACACGCTGCGCCGTTTAGATGCAATTTAGTTTGAAACAACCTGTTATGTAAGCAATTTAAGATGGATAATGAAAAAACAGAAAAAAACAAATATAAACAAATCTGTCAAAACTAAGCATGTGCTTAATTCGAGACATACGATTCTCATAATTCATATTCTTTGTTAGGACGTCGTACGTTTCTAAATCTATCTTACCCTATATTTAATAATAAAATAAGCGTGAATTGTAAATAATTTAATTATAACAACGCAACGACATGAGTTATACACAAATTTAACGCGGCCCGAATATAACACCTTCTCGTTCTCCTTTAACTATGAGAGGTACGTTTACATCTGACATTTATTGCATGATATTTATGTTAGACAGTGATATATGTAAATGTAAACAGTCACCGAATTTGTATCTGACATAAATCTATCAGTGTCTCTATCTCGCAATATTTAAACATTACTCCAGATTTCTGTCCGACATAAATATCATGCAATAAGTGTTAGATGTAAACGCACCTTTAGACACATCTAATTCTAACCTAAACTTTGTATCATAGCTGACTACTTGGTTACAAAAATTACTAAATGTCAAAGAAAATTCCAAGACCTACCTAGCCCAGTTTTTTTATTTCAACACCCGTTATAAATGAAAATCGCAATACAGTACCTCACGCTATATTCACGATAAAGGTTGTGGCGATTTTTTTTTTTTTTTATGCCGATGCTTTTGCTACCTTCGGCAAATTGGTGTGAAATCTTCCTTTTTAAAACTTGTTGTACAATAAATACTATTTGTTCGGATATAATTTAAAATTTTAATGTGCAAGTAAAACAGTAGTTTATATATGTATATTCTTGTTTATTATAGGTCATAATGGCTTTAGCTTCGCATTTACAACTGGTAGAAGCTGAAAAACAAAAATTGCGTACTCAAGTTCGTCGCTTATGTCAAGAGAATGCTTGGTTACGAGACGAGTTGGCTTCCACTCAGCAACGTTTACAAGCTAGTGAGCAAGCTGTAGCTCAACTCGAAGAAGAAAAACGACATTTGGATTTTATGGCCTCGGTCAGTCGGTACGATCAAGATGTCAACGAGGAAAACTCTTCTGAACATTCGCGAACCGAGAAACCCGATCCCGTTGTAGATCTATTTCCCGACGACGACAATGACGAAAGAAACAGTAAGAATTTTATTATTATTGTTATCGAAGCATATCGTATTAAGTTATCTTTGACCTTTACACCCAGAAAGCCATTTTTAGTTTAGTAACTTTTCAGTCATAATAAAGTGTGTTACTTCGTTCTGTCTAATAATCAAACAAAAATGGAATTATGGTGGGAAGGTTGTTTTCATAAGATTTAATGTTACCTTATTTATAAAATATCAATTTTTTGCAGATATGTCACCAACGCCTCCAAGTCAGTTAGCTCAACAAGTTAATGCCGGTTATGAAATTCCTGCTCGTCTTCGGACGTTACATAATTTAGTTATCCAATATGCATCTCAGGGACGATACGAAGTTGCAGTCCCTCTTTGCAAGCAGGCTTTGGAAGATTTAGAGAAAACCAGCGGACATGATCATCCTGACGTTGCAACGATGCTTAACATACTAGCACTCGTTTACAGAGATCAAAATAAATATAAGGAGGCGGCCAATTTATTGAACGACGCATTGGCAATCCGAGAAAAAACCTTGGGCGAAAATCATCCTGCGGTAGCTGCTACGCTTAATAATTTGGCAGTATTATACGGGAAACGAGGAAAATATAAAGAGGCGGAACCACTATGTAAACGCGCTTTAGAAATCAGAGAGAAAGTTTTGGGCAGAGAACATCCGGACGTAGCCAAGCAACTTAATAATCTAGCACTACTTTGTCAAAATCAGGTAACTACTTTATTTTCAGTTTTGATGGTTCATTTTATTTATTTCGTTTTAGGGAAAATACGAAGAAGTTGAAAGATATTATCAACGAGCTTTAGAAATTTATGAACAAAGGCTAGGTCCTGACGATCCCAACGTCGCCAAAACTAAAAATAACCTAGCGTCGTGTTATTTAAAGCAAGGGAAATATAGAGAAGCTGAAGTTCTTTACAAACAAATTTTGAATAGGGCACACGAAAGGGAATTCGGAACGATTGATGGTGAGCAAAGTAACAAACGGTTAATATCTTAGTACGATGTTCATTTGGTTTGCATGTTGTAACTATGAGTAAAAATATGTTGTTTTCTTAAGTCACATGGAAGTTATGAGAAAAGGCCACATTCCATTTTGTCACTTATTTAATCGGGCCGTTAGCTTAATATTTTTATTTATTTTGTATATTCTTTTCTTTTGTACAGTTTGAGTACTTCTTTTTTAAGTATTGTTTATTTACACTGTACAATTGTTTTTTTAATTACGTGCTTACAGTTATACAGTGTGTTTTACTTTTATTGCCACTTGAAACTGTGTAAAATTTACGTCTGTATAAGGTGCTGTGTAATATACAGCTTTCTGCATGTCATTGTTTTATTTCAATCCTTTTCTCCTGTTTGTGTTCCCCGCATGTTTAAACACCCTGTATAACTACAGCTATTTGCGCACTTTTCTGATTCAAGGTAGGAGCTTAGTTTTGTAAATGTTGCTTTAATGTAATTAATTATTTTACACAAGAGCTTCGTGAGTTTATTCTGTAATGAAAGTAAAATGTAATTAAAAATGATTAAAATGTACTTGACTAAGAAATTGCTTTACGCGGCTCGTTTACACTTTATATAGGTGCAATAGGTTCTTCTAGGGTGTATAAATATTTAGAACTTTATATATGTTCAAATATAAATCAGTTTTTAATTTCTTAAGGCGACAACAAACCCATTTGGCAAGTAGCTGAAGAACGGGAAGAAAATAAAGCTCGTAATAGAGAAAACGCACCTTATGGCGAATATGGCGGCTGGCATAAGGCTGCCAAGGTAGATTCGCCTACTGTCACAACAACACTGAAGAATTTAGGTGCGCTATACCGTCGCCAA
This sequence comes from Abscondita cerata, assembly GCA_030710515.1. Lineage (NCBI taxonomy): Eukaryota > Metazoa > Arthropoda > Insecta > Coleoptera > Lampyridae > Abscondita > Abscondita cerata. The sequence continues at coordinate 444,128 of JALBCR010004276.1, forward strand.
GGAAAATACGAAGCCGCCGAGACTTTGGAAGATTGCGCGCTTAGAAGTCGAAAAGAGGTAACTAACAAATATTGACGTAAATATCAACAAAAACGTAATTACTAACTTTTACTTTTATTTTTTGCCGCAGCAGTGCAACAAGTAAGTCGAGTGTGCTTTTATTTGCAATTTTTGCCATGTGTTACGCGAATCATGTATAAGTAGAATACTTATTATATATTTTTAGGCTTTGGACATTGTAAAACAGGCAAAAGTTGCCAGTATTCTCGGGGATGGTTCCAGCGAAAGGCGTCGACCTACCAGCAGCAGCAAAGAGAAATCACGCCGAGGTTCCCGCGAATCATTAGACATGACGTATGACGCAGATGAGGTAAGTTTAATTTTTTTTAGTATTGTAGACAACGCGTATCACGTTAAATTGTTACGTTTCAACGGCTTGGTAAGTGAAACGCACAAGTCACCAAATCAAGTATGTATGTTACCACGTGCTTATTTTGTTGCTGCCGAAATTTTTTGGATCATATTGGTTGGTGTTTAAAAAACAACATTCTAATTATGCTGTTGAAGAGTTGATCTTGATTCAAATGTGCTTATCAACTCCATTGTTTTTTTTTATTAGAATTAGATTTTATTTCTGTATCTGTTTTCATTTTATTTTTGTTTAATTTCGAGTTAAAGCGAACAACATTGTATTGTAATCGATTGTTGCCGTTTAGTAATGGCATTCGAAATTTAAAATATTGTATATTTTAGTCATATGCAGCTTGTGAAAATTAAAAGCAATTTGGCTTTGCAGTTACTTTTTAATTGAAACTGCAAAAAATGGTTTGTAAACTTTAATTTTCAAATACTTTGCACAACTGCTGACTTCCCCACCATCAACTTTACTGTAATCGGTTTTAGTTAGTTTCTTTTGTGAGTGAACCTGAAGACCACAACTCTGATTTTGTTGTTTGTTTAATAAACGGTTCGATTGTAGTAGACAACGAGTGATTTTCTCGAGCTAATTTTAGAAGGTCTGCCTCACAACCATTTCTAACCCGTCTGGCCAACGTGGAAGGACAAGCTCCTCAAATATAGGGAGACGATTCTCCTGCGCTCATAAGTTGTAGAGAGTTATTGTTAATCGAACAGCCACGCTTTTGTTTTTGAAATTAGGTAGTAAAAAAAAATGTATTCTATCAGATTAAAAAACTTTCTCCAAGTGATATGACCTCTCATTTAAGATCTCTATAAACATTGAAGAGAACATACTTCAAAGTACTATATATTTTTGAATGATTATTTTGTTTTATAAATCTTCATTATTAAATTTGAATGGTGCATTATTTTTATGCACAGGTACAAAAACGCGTCTTATTTTAATACAATGCAAATAGTTTTTTTCAGGCTAAATATGAACTCTTGAACATTCACGTACATATAAATGAAATATTTCTAGTAACGGTTACATATAGTGCTAACGTAACCAATATTATAGTAGTTTCAAGATCTGACGGCGGTTGACCTTCATCTAGATGCGCGGCGGTTTTTTAAACAAGCATACTTTCCGAATACGTAAAACCGAATTAAATTTTCTACGCATGGAGGGGCAACTGCCGGGAAATCTTGCAACTATTATACCTGTATTTATAATAGAGCAGTGAAAGGAGATTGAATTAAATTTATTAAACCTCCAAAAAAAGTTGAGGTAAAAGATGGTGAGAATGCCGAGAGCAGACGCGCCACTGTGTATGACATATAATATGTTAATCATCTAAATAAAATAAACACATACCCGTAGTTAGTTTATTGTTTGCATGTTTGCAAAACAATGATCATAGTATAATAAATTCAAACAATTCTGGCGAGTAAAAATGTTGATCGTACTTTTTTAAAAGTTTTTATATCGACCAAACTATTTTAAAATTGGGTAAATGATTTAAATAACATTTTTTCTCCTGGAAATAAAAAATATCGTTATTACATCCTTACATTCTCTGTAAATTTGTTTAAATAAATGAGTATATTTTTTGCTAAAATTTAGACAAAGATTGCAGCATGAAACTTAAGTTACAACTTCTACCTAAAAAACATTGACTCCATCTTGATTTAAAAAAAATTATTAATATAATAAAAGTTTGTACGTAACGTTTCTAATCTACGTAATTCATATGGACGTTTAAGCTTAATTTAAAAAACTTTTCTTTGTCTTCATTTTTAAAGAGTTTCGTTAAAATAATGTTTGTGCAAAAAGAACCTTCACTGCACCTGTACAGTTAGATCTATTAAAAAATTCTTTTTACCTCTGTATGAAGATATTAAAAATTTTCAAATAAAAGTTGTAGCTTAAGAACTTACGAACAACTTATACTTATACAACAAGTTATATTTAAAAAAACTCAGGTAAATACAGGGTTGCACAAGTAATCATAGGTCACTTTGCGTGGAGAAAGTTTACTTCTTTAATATTACTACAGTTCAACTATCTAAATTCCAAATTTCGTTCATTCCTTTTTTTATGAAAATGTTGTGTATGTTGATTGGATTACAAGTTTAGCTGTTATTCTTAATCAAACAGCCGCCCACTACTTCTGTATTGTCTTCAGTCCTCATATATCCTAATTTGCGTAGCTTTGGCTCTATGCTCAGGGTCTTGTATAAAACCAAGTGTAACTGCAGTTTTGAATAATCAACTTTTAGCTAATGCGAGTAGTCAGGTTCTTCGGAGGCCTTTCCACGTTGAATGTAGACTGACCATTTCTGCTTCGCAGGTTGTAAGTGTCGGCAAAAATGAAAAAAGAAATCTCATAAATTCCAATTCCTTCTTTTTTCGTTGTTATTTTTTTTAACCACTTTTAGTGTTTCTGTTAAAATGTAAATATTTCATTAAGGACATCAATGTAATTTACACAAGCTGTATGTGTTTAGTTTTAAAAAATAGCTAAATTCTATCTAGAGTACGTTGTTGATATGGTATGGTATTTTTGACAGCCAAGCAATGCACGAACACCCGACACGGAGAAAGCTGGACTGAAAACCAAACTATTCAATGCTTTAGGCATTAACTCTCCTCTGAACAAACCTAGTTCTTAGTTTCATAAAGTGTTACTTCAAGCTTAAATTAGATAAATTTAAAGAAAAAAGCAAATGTGCGCAGTAAAAAATGCTTGCAATTCAGTACTGTTAAAAAATATTTGCAAAAACTGTATGTGGCGTACTTAAGCGGGTAACTGTTTTTATATTTTATTACGGTCTTCCATCAGATTTTTTTAACACTACTGAATGTACATTGGGTTCTCATTTGCCTTTTTTACATTCCATACATTTTTTTTATATTTTCATTTAGATATTTTATTCTAGTGTAATTTATCTTAACCAAAAAATTGGCTTCAACCTGCTTATTTTTAATGATCTTTATTTTAATGTTGTAAATCCTGGAACTATGTTCAATTATATTTTGTGATTTAATATTTTAAATGATTAAGTTTTTTATTGCTTAAGTTGTATACTTTTCTAACGATGATTATTTTTAGACGAGTCGGAGCTTAATTAGATATCTTCCTAAATATAAAAATATACACTAATAAGATGTTGACGCTTAAGTTTTTATTGCTTCAGTAATTATAATTTTAAGGAATAACGTCACCACGAATTTTTCTTTTTCATGCAACGAAGGTGAAAATAGAATCAAGTTCTCTCAAGTAGTGCAATATTTATTTATTTATTTAACATCGGGGAAAATGCACGTTTTGTATACATTCTTGCTGCAGAAACATTAAGATCAAAATTCTCTTTAAAAAAATCTTCCGTGGTTGTGATTAGTGATTAGGGAGGAAATGTAAAGTACTAAACGGTTTTAATTAGGCATCAATTGGGAATTTTGACGTTTTCACAACTTTGGTTTAAGATTTTGTAGGTAGTGTGCTTGTATCCCACGTGATCTTTTTTCCGAGGCTTTAGAATCTCGATTGATGAATCGCACACTTCTTAAAATTTAAACTAAAGCTAAGTAGTAGTTCAACGGATCTTAAAAATATGTTCTGGAATATATTGTAGCATTACGAAGGTATTTGTCAATTAAACAATGTGGCTGTTTTGTTTCCACGAGCATCGAAATTCATGTAATCGAAATATTTGTTCAATGTAATATAACAAAATAGTTAATTGTTAAGGATGATTTTAAAGAATTACTGTTAAATCTAGAATGGAGAGAATGAATATTAGCTAATAAATTTTTTAAGGGTGTGATGTATTATTTATGCAAATTATTAACGTAACAGTATAAATTTATATAAATAATTTACTGTCATGTTACCTTTACATGAGTTTATTCTTTGTTAATTATTATTTGTAATAAATATACGTTTATTCGAATTCTATTTATTTTGTACCACACGCGCCAACTAAATTAAGCTCTAAGTGCATGGTGAAATAAAGATTAACACTGTTATGAATTAGATATTAGAAAAAGTTAGGTCTTAGCTTTTATTTGCCTTTTTAACACTTGCATGCAATTTGGTCTGCATTAAATGTAAGATGTTATTGTTATTATCGAACAAATATAATTTTAATGTAGGCCACAATGGAGTTGATAAACGCCGTTAATAATACGCTTCGCTATAACACTTTTGGTAATTAATAAGTGGTGCTTGGCTAAAGCATGAAGTTGCTTATCACACTAGTTTATTTTTCAATGTCTTAATACTACGCATTCTGGTTGGGTATGGGCGCGGAATTCTTTTCTCGAACTCTTCCTTATAAATTGTAACGCTGTTTAAAAATATAATTCTATTTTTACACATATACCTAAACCAGAGTGTAAAATTGAATTTAGAATAAAACGTACTAAAACTTTAGAACCACTGCAAGCTGATTAATATATTACAAGCTAAGTTTAATTATTCGGCTTGAAAGACTGTGTCATTTGAACTCATGATTTTTTTTAAATAAACATGTAGTTTACCGAAATTAATACGAAGCATGCTTAGTTTTGAAGCTTTACGTTTTGTATTGGCCGTTTAATTGACACTCTTTATCTTTTATTTTACACTTATTAACAACAACGTGTTTCATTAGTAATGCATTTTTGAAACACGTTCAGTATGCACATAAAATTAGATAGTGTATGTGAGTACAGCACAAGAAAGGTTCAGTGGGGGGCGTATTTAAACGAATTGCGAGCAGATTTAAAAAGCAAGACTGAAAAGAAAAATTCCATTGGAGGAGAAAATGTGAGTTGATTTAAAGTACTTAAAAATGTTCTTTGATTAATGTACCTGATTGGTTTCTTTTAATCTTATTCTTTTGTTTGTCAGAATGAGCCACGCAAAGTCGCAGTTCGAGCACAATAAGAAAATCGCATTAAAATCCATTGCTGTCCTATCTAAACCAATCGGAACTTCAGTTAGAACTTAACATCAACATCAACTTATTTAACGATATGTATGTAGTACCAACAAAGTAAGAAAAAAATGAAAACCGCAATCAAAACTAATTGGTTGTTAATGTAATATCGCTATTAGTCGGACGCGTTGGAGAATGTACTTATCTTTTGAAGAATTAGTGCAATATTATAATAATTGCGTGTTACATTCCAAATTATTTTTTAAGTAGATACGTTGTTTTAAAGCGGGCTTATTTTAAATGATTTTTGCACATGTTCTAGAATTGTAGAGATTATATGTGTATGTGTTTTGCTACTCATTTTTACTGTGCTTTTTGCTGCTCTTTATACTACACTATTTAAAATGTAATTAATTTATAATATACGGAAAGTATACTTACTACTTTATTTCTTATATTGGTTGGACATCCCGAACTTATCCAATTGTAAAGCATAAAAAATATTTTCACTTAGCGCGTTAAGTACATTTTAAGGGCGGCAGGACAGTTTATAAAAATTTACATTTACTACAATTGCACATAAATGTAAAATAGGCAACCCACATGACATAACATTTTTTATAAGAAAACGGTAAAAGTAGTTTGTACTTAATTAATTAAAATGCTCGAATAACCTAATTTTTTTAAAAACCTCAAAATCAATTTGTTTTTAAGTGTCAAGGTGCCACGTTTAATAGGTAGTCACGCCATAAAGTAAAAGGACGTATGCAATTGCAATTTGGCAACAAGTGTCCATTTACTATGTGGCATGATGTTACTGTACAGAGTGGGTATAATTGAATGCTTTAGGCCATCAAGAAAACCACAGAAAAAATGAGTGGCTAAGCCTTGATCTCTTTTGCCAAATATGTTTAATGGTGGACACAAAAATTGACTTATCTCCTTTTGTTTTCGAGTTATTGCCAAAAAATGACTTTCGACATGTTAGTATGTTGTATTCTAAGTAACAATAATGCTTATACATATTTGAATCATTATCCTTAACGAAGAAAACCTAATACTTCACCCATTACAATATTGAAGATGCCGACGATGCAATCATTAATGTTATAGGGGTTGTCGTTATGTACCCCTCAGTTTCAATTAGCCAAATTCAAATCGGGAGTTGAATTTGACGGGGTCGTTATTTAAAAATTTTGAAGAACAACAAATTCAATCCTTACGCTATCAGCAGGCAGCTACCACTTCTAGCAGGTGACTCGCAAAAACGAATTTTGCAACTGACGGTTTCTCCACGACTATTAGTAGAATGTAGTAATTCCAATCATTTTTAATAACAGAAAGAAAAAAATTCTCCCCCCCCTTGAGATGGAATATTTATTCTTATGGGTTTTGCATGTTTTTTTATTCAATAACAAGTAACAGATTGATTATTCTGTAATTATGTTTAACGAATTATTTAGACGGCCATGATTTTCTGAACTGTCAGTTTTAAATGTCCAACGTTTTGCGTGTTTGAAATAATTGTATAAATCTAAATTTTATAAAACAAATGAAAATCGAGTGAAACATATATGCTCGTGGAGAAGTCACGGTGTGAAAATTCGATATTCTCGTGGTTCCTCATGCTTGCTGACGCTCGCGTTCGGAATCTACCACTAGTATCGAATTTTCATTCTAACCTTGTATCTACTATTACAGGATTAATTATATTAAATGCAATTCTCGTAGGTCAATCCTATTTAACTGGTTTATACAGTGTTTCTTAAACTGAGCTAAATGGGCATTTAGTTTGTTATGTTGGTTGGTTTATTATGTTAGTTCAGATTCTGCTAAGAAAATTACGCTTGCCTGTTCCGTTAAAGTAAACTCATAATAGTTTTCATAAATAAATAACTTTCATAGTTTTCGAGATAGTAATAATATTATTTTTTAGATTTTATAATTAAAAATCCTTCAAACTAAATAAAAGTTTATGTGCTGTCAATTTTGATTTATTTAATATGCATACATTTACGCGTATACACTGTGTCCAAGATATGGATGAACAGCATGGGGATCTTGAAAACGGTAGAAGATACAAGGTTGCTCAAATTGCAAAAAAAGTTGGGCAATGTAGAGTAGGTAGGTAGGTTACATGGTGTTTGAAAATGTTTAATAATATTTTTCGTTTTCGAGATTTTACAAATAATTCAATTATTTAGAGAAACTGGTAATTTTATAATTAATAACTCAAAATTGACACATTCGTTTTCACAGCCAATGCACTGTAATACAATAATTTTAAAAGACGCAGCTATTTATTACCTGAAACCTAGATTATTGCACATTATTGAAGGCAGAAAAAAATTGTCATTTTTTAGATGGTGCCCTTTAAGGGGATACTGCTTTGTGTTCGACAAATATCGTCAAGAGAGCACAAAAAGTTCCAATAAAGATAGATGTACATAATTAAAATGATTGACTCATAGAAAAATATAATATGACGTGTAGTTGATTCCCAGCATAAAATTCAGTTGGGATAGCGCTTAAATAAACATAATGAGCTCACACAACTTCATCTACACTGTTATTCTGATTGTCTTTGCTGACAAATTAAGTTACTTCACAAGACACTTCGTTAATAGTAAACATCGTTTTAATTTTGATCGTTTTTATAATTTTATTGATAGCACGAAAGAAAATTATAGAATGCAATATTTTTCTAAGAATAGCAATGGTAATAAATAGTACCTATGTGTAAACCAGGGAAGTATACAGCAATTGGTTCTAGGGGATGAAATAAACGGATAACAATTAACTATTTTTAAATTAAAAGAAAAAATCCTAGCAAATTTGCAGTTTGTTATCTTTTTTTCGTTAAAATGAAGGTGTTTTTAACTTCCTTTGCGTAATAAGCCGAAATTCAAAGAATCTTTATTATGCTTAGGTATGCAAATTTGCATAACTACATAGTCCTTTAGGACTTGAAATGAAAATGATATTTAAAATAACAGAAGGTGTGGGTTTTAAATAAACACGTGCCTAATTTCATTTCAACAGAAAAAAATGTATTGTACTTACTTAAAGGTATGAAAGTAAGGAAAGAAGCCAATTGTAAAGTATTATATTTATAGAATTGGAACATGTTGTACACTAACTTTCTAAAAACTACGAAAATACGAAAGTATCCCCTTACAATGTTCAGGAGTTCAGGGTTAGTACCGTTAGGTAATTGGGTGCTTAAGAATTCACGAGGGTACAAATAACGGTAGAACTAACGGTAAGGTACATTACACAGTGTTAGGACGGAATTCTCAGTTGTAAGTTTATTACTAGCAAAAGTACACCGCAACACTTATGCTTCACAAAATAATTGTATTGTCCGGTATTGTCAGATGACATAGTTGGTTGCAAAAAGTTGATGGTTAGCAAAGAAGAGTTATGTAAAGTAAAGTGATAGTGAAAAGACAGACAACAGTTTCATAAGCGTTAAATAAGAAAAATTCAGAATAGCAGCAATCTAGGTTAGTTTAATATTAAGTTAGAATTAAAAAGTGCACAATGCCAAGATTAACAGTAGCGGCGCAACGAAAAAGTGTTCGTAAAAATGAAAAGATGAGGGAAGGTGTTTCAACGAAGACCCCGGTATCAGAACGAAAAACTCACCCTACAACATTTTCACAAAATTTAGAACTTGTACAAGAACAGATTCCAACAATTTTTTCTGATCAGCCTAGTACGTCGTCATCAATTCCTTCCCCAGTTGTAATACCATGTCAGTCGGAAAATTTAAATAAAATAGCGACTGAAGACTATACAGTTACAGGTAGACGAATTGTAAATATTAATAACTTTTTCAAGAGTTAATAAGTTTTAAACATGTTGAACTTTTTCCTGTAGTGCAAAAAAATTTGCAAATAATAAATGAACAAAGAATTGGAGTGCAAAGTACATTTACAGTGTTTTGTAAAATGTGCAGTTCAAAAAAACAATAGCAACAGACAGTGACGATCGTGTATTAGATGTAAATAAGTCATTGGTATTGGGTTCTATTGCAATAGGAATTGGATATTCACAACTAGGCGAGTTGCTATCTACCGTTGATGTACCATTTATGGGACCACATTTGTTTTCGAAAACGGAAGATTTATTATCAATGCATATACACGATAGCGCTTGGAAATTGATGAAAAGTGCTGGTAAAGAAGAAGCCCGAATAGCAATATCTGAAGGTAGAGTAGACGCTGATGGTATCCCTATGATAACCGTTATAGCGGATGGCGCATGGAGTAAGCGGTCATACCGAGTAAATTATAATGCTTCTTCTGGTGTAGGTGTAATAGTTGGACAAAGAACCGGAAAATTGATATACCTAGGAATTAGAAATAAATATTGTTATGCGTGCTCGTGCTAAAAGTAAAAACTGCCAACCTCCAGAACATAAGTGTTTTAAAATTGGGACAAACCATCTACAGGAATGGAGTCTGACATTATTCTAGAAGGGTTCATGTGTAGTGTGAAAATGCATAATTTGAAGTATGTGTATTTAGTCGGAGATGGTGACAGCAGCGTTACCAAAAAGTTAGCAGAAGCGAGACCATATGGAAACAGAATTGTGCACAAAATTGAATGTCGTAATCATTTGTTACGCAACTATTGTGCAAAATTAAAAGATCTTACAAAAAACAAGTGAGCTCCAAAAAAAACTATCCCTGTTACTCAAAGAAATGTTTTGAACAATTCCATTAAGAGATTGCGTACCGGTATTCAATGTGCGGTGAGTTTTGTCAATGACAATGATAGTTTAACACATCCTGAGAAAATGAAACAACTTCGTTCAGATATTTTAAATGGACCAAACCATGTATTCGGTCAACACAGTCAATGTTCAAAGTATTTCTGCACTGGCCCAAATTCTGAACAAGAAAAAATTGGGTTCCTGAAATGAAGGACTCAGGATTATATGAGGACATCATGGTAGTAGTAGACCGAGTTGCAAGAAATACCGAAAGTTTATTATTGAACATGGATAACAATGCGGCCGAATGTTACAATTCTGTGCTAGCTAAATTTGTAGGAGGCAAACGAGTCAATTTTTTCTGGTAGACGTTCGTATCAAACACGATGTGAAGCGGCTCTAATATCGTACAATTCTAAGCCTGGACAATTAACAAGGATAATTCATAAAAAGCAATAGGTACCAGTCCCGGTAAAGTTACTAAAAAGTTCATTGATAGATTAGACAGACGACGACAATGGATAAAACATAAAAAGCAATTGTTTCCAGATAAATTAAAAAAAAGAAAACATCTATTGTTTCAGCCGACGTTGATTATGGTGACATTGATTGTGATGACAATAAGATCTTATCATTAGAAGAGTATAACATACGAGAGAAACAAGTGCTCTCGATGATAAGTAAAAGTTCAGAAGAAATTGATGAAATTCAGTTTAACACGATTGGACAATTTAACAATACCTTATGGAGACAAGAAAGAAGTCATCGACTAACAGCTTCTAACTTTGGGTTAATCTGCAAAATGCGAAAACTACACATTGTGCAAAC